>VXBW01004523.1:698130-719438 GCA_013400375.1 Thinocorus orbignyianus
CAATATGCAGGCAGCTTTAGGTATAACACAGAGGACTAAATAAATTCTAAATTGGTCTTGAGAGCAAAGTACCTTTTTGATTTGGTTGGGATAGAAAACAGGAGGAGTCACTGCGTCAGAATTAAACTGGGAGAACAGTTCCAGGAGACAAAGTGTCCCTGCTGTACCACAGGGAAGAGGAAAACTCAATCTGCAATAGATCTCGAAATGGAGTAGGGTACTCTGTTAGTCTTCTGAAAATGCTTAGCAATAGGTTTGTCTGCTAGTACCATTCAATATTGTCCCTGCTAATATGTTATTTTACTCATTTTTCTACTTCAAAATCAATGTAGTCTATGCTATTTCTATTTTATTCTAATGGAGACATAAATCTTTGTCCCAACACAAAATAGTAAAATGACGTTTGAGTAACTAAACTTGCTGGGGCAGAACACTCTACATTTCTATAAAGTGTTCATTCAATTTTAAGTAAGCAACATATTTTCTCTCAGATATGACACATGCAATTTTATTTTCAGTGTTTATACAATGTCTATTCTTTTGACAAGTAGTAGACTGTATAGTAAGCTATATTATTATGTTGCAAAAAAGTTGCCAACTACATATTTAAGGAGACAAAAACCTTTGGATTAATTAGATGTTATTTTCTTTTTCAGAAGAATTTCTCAGAATGGAGGTGTGAGGTATTAATTGCAATAGGTATTAAAGTGGTGCCAATTTTCTGGGTTTTTTTGAGATGGACAGTAGCTGTTTTTGTAGAACAAATGCAGTAGGTTAATAACTGGGCCAGTAATACATTCATGTCACTGTTTTTTTTTTAAGGGGAAGATTTGCTGGAAAAATAACCACAAAGGACAAAACGCTGGGATCTGTCTTTGCTGTTTTGTAGTGACTCTTCAGTAGATGTTCTAAAGATTTTTCTAATTGACATAGCTGAGACCTTCCCTGAAGTTCCTATTTCTCGCTTTTTATAAGCTGTAATAACAATTCTATTGATCAATAAATGCCTTCAGGCATAGTCATTAATTTTAAATTCAGAAATAATAGAGAGGTGAAACCTATTGCTTGTTTATCTGTAACTACTTAGAACATAAAATACCGATTCTTTTGAAGATTCATGAAGGTGTAGAATCTAATTCAGCTCCTCATTGCCATGTTTTAATTTCAAAGTCTAATAGCAGCAAACTTAGCTTTTCCCTGGAGCATGCAGTGTAACACTGAAGAAATAGAAAGAAAGATCTGAGGAGGAAGAAAGTACAATTTTTGAACAGTTTCCATAGAATTGCTGCAGTTTAATAGACGTAGTGGGTATGTGAGTGGCTGTTGGATATCAGGATTGTGTTCAGACCCAGCAAATTTCAAAGGCTGGTTTGTTCTCACAATATACGAAGACTCCTTTTTCACAGTGCATTGGGTAACCTGTGTTCATCTGCAAGGTCTCAGGTTTATTGAATAATGCAGGCTCTTTTAAGTTGTATTTTTATTCTTGCCTCTTAATATTCTTAGCATTTCTTCAGGCATATAATAGTATCACAGATATCCTTTAACCAAAATCTGTTTGGTATCTAGACTCTAGCCCTTTGTGGAGTTGCAACAGAATTGGCCTATGTTCTTCTACCTATCAAAATTTTAATGAAAATGAAGTGAAAGAGACAAAATCTCCTACATGATGTGAAGAAAATAATTTCAAGGAATATACATCTCAGAATCGGAGGCAGGGAGTGGGAAACAATAAGTGAGAAAACAATTTATATAGAGAAACATCGAGTCGGACGTAATAGAGGAAAAAGTCAGAAAACGAATGTAGATTCCAGCAGTTTCAGAGAAGAAAAATAAAAAGAAAAGTTAAGAGACAGAGAATTACTTAATTGCCTCAAATAACACTAGGCTGCAGTGCTCTGAAAAGAAGCAGAAAAATCCTGAGCTAACCCTGAAATGGAGTAGTGTTTGGGAAAAAGCAAGGGGAGAGATTGAGAAAATGGAAGCGTAGTCTGTCTCTAAGTTTCCTACTCAGAGAGAATAGTCCATATGGTACACGCTTATCCATCCTGCAGCAGTTCACAGCCTGTTGGGGAATCACTTTTAGTGTGATGGGCCTCTGGAGTCAACTGTTGAGAATTATGAAATATTTTTATGTGGTTGTACTGAAAAATAATATGAGATGGCCAGGGAAAATCTCACCATGAGCAGAAATTAAGGGAAGCAGACAGGAATATTTCAGCAAAGATGCAGTGCAGATAATACAGAAAGATTAAAAAGAGGAATTAGAAGGAAAGACAAGGGGAGCAGCAGGCAGAGCCAGCTTCATTCAATCTTGTTTTCAAAAGATGTGAAAAGATGTAGGATTTTTTTTTTTATTATTATTATTTTTTTAATGCAGTCCAGCTGTAAGAAGGAAGTGAAGAAATACTCTATCCTTTTGTATCATATCTACGTCTGTTTGGCTTGAAAACTGTATTCCAGTCTGGTGAACTGTGACCTGTTTTTAGGTATCATTGCTTCATAATTTCTAAACTGTATTGTATTAATGGGCGTTTAGTAGCTAGGATATTCAAAATAACAAAAGGCTTGGCAGTAGACACCGAATAACAAATTGCATCCACACACAAAATCAGCTGGGATAGTTAAAGGAAAGAGTACAGAAACTGTACATGGAAGGAGATGCTTGTTGATGACTGTACAGTGTGTACACAGCAAGGTTTTTGGTACAAGGGGTGCTGCAGGGCTGGCTTTTGTAAGAAGATACCAGAAGCTGTCCACATATTGGGCAGATCCAGGTCCAGCTGGCTCCAAGATGGGCAGACTGGTGGTCAAAGTGGAGCCAATCAGTGACGTTGATAGCCACTCTGTGATAGCATATATAAGAAAGAGTAAAAAATGATGTACAATAGCAGCTGAGAGAGTGGAGTGAGAAAATGTGGGTGAAACAACTATGCAGACACCAATGTCAGAGAAGAAGGAAGTGGGGGAGGTGTTCTAGGTGCTGGAGCAGAGATTCCCCTGCAGCCTGGGGTGAAGACCATGGTGACACAGGCTGTGTCCCTGAAGCCCATGGAGGTCTACAGTGCAGCACATATCCACACTGTGACATATGAAGGACCTCACACTGGAGCAGGAGGATGTGCCCTGAAAGAAACTGTAGCCCATGGAAAGACCAGGTTTTCTGGCAGGCCCTGTGACCCTGTGGGGGACTCATGTTGGATCAGTATGTTCCTGAAGGACTACACCATGTGGAGAGGACCCATGCTGGAGCAGTCTGTGAAGAACGGCAGCCTGTGGGGAGGACCCACAGTGGAGAAGTTTGTGGGGGACAGTATATTGTGGGAGGGATCCCCACACTGGAGCAGGGGAAGACCGTGAGGAAGAAGAGAGAGATGAAGCGTTGTGAACCGACTGCAATCCATATCCCCATCCCTTTGTGTTGCTCAGGGAAGGGAGAAGATAGAAGAATTGGGAATGATGTTGAGCCTGGGAATAAGTAGGTGTGGAGAGAAGATGTGTTTTAGATTTGCTCACATTTCTCATTATCCTGCTCTGATTAGTTGGCAATCATCTAAATTGATTTTCCCCAATGGTAATTGGTAAGTGATATTCCTGCCCTTGTCTTGACCCATGAGCTTTGTGCAGTATTTTCTGTCACTGTCTTGTTGATGGAAGAGGAGTGATAGAGCGGCTTGGTGGGCATCTGGTGGCCAGCGAAGATCAACCCACCACAATGACATAGGCAGAAGATCCTCAGGGCTGATTTAAGGTTACAGAATGAATTCCTGGTATGTCCCCCTTCGGTCTTGTTTCCTCCCTGGTAGATGCATAGCAGGAGTATTAAAACAGAGGTGAAACGAAACCAGAAATTCTGTGGTAACCAGCATTCTGTAGTAAGTCAGTCCACAGAGATGAAAGAGAAAATAGTTCCTCCCAAATAGATAGTTGTTACATGATTTAATTTTCTAATTAAAGTGGCAAAAGCAATACTGTGTCTGCAAAAGGCAATATTCTGGCAAAGGCTACATAAGAATGAAGAGAACAGTCAGGCCAAGTTTATGAGTTTGCTTTTATCTCACCCTAGGGTGAAAACCAGCCAGGAATGGTTTGTGACTGTGTTTAGGGCACAAGGACATGGATTATGAAATGCCTAGGGAAGGAGCAAGTGTGTTACAGCTCCTTATTCTTGTTTACAGGGCTAGTTACATATCAGATGTAACTAAACCTCACAACTACAATTGTGATATTTTTCAGATAAGGAAACACAGTATCTTGAAGCTATAAAGCAAATGTCTACGAGTAAAAGTTTTGTTAAAAGGTCTTTTCAACAGGTATTTGATTTTACTAGCATTAACCTTCACCATACACAGATACTCTTCCTTTTCCACTTTGTAAGGGCAGGACACCACCGTTAATAAAGGAATGTGTTTCATTTCCTGCATTATGACTTTGGTATGATATGACTAATATGTTTCTTTCCCCAGTCTCTTCTGTACAAAGATGAATAATTTTGTAATTTTTAGCCTATTTTAGCTCTTATAACTGTGTACTGGTATATACTGTCAATCAGTAATCTCTTTTGTTTGAGGGGAACTAGAAATTTCTTTGTACTTTCCCAGCATTAAGAGCTAGTTCAAAGCTTATGTTTCCTCATAGCTTACTGTGGGCTTGTATATTATAAAATTATAATTTTTATTTCTTTTTAAATCAGAGGATTTAAACGGATCTTTTTTTCCTTAGCTTTCCCTTAATTTTTTGTTCTTATGCAGAAGGAATGTATCATAATGTTTTAACAATATAAGTGTTTTACAGTAAGCGGGATTGACTTCATGCTAAGTAGGTTTTATTCCTTTACATTAGCTTTTGGAAGCTGAAACAAACACATCAGTGATTTTATGTCATTCTCTGCAAGACGGGAAAGCAATGTGCAATTAACACTACAAGGGGCTTTAAAAGCTTCTTTCCTAACAAGAAAGACAAATAATAAAACCAACAGCTCAACTTCTTATAAACTAAAGCATTTTCAGCTTATAAGTTTGCTGACAAGATTTTTAATAATTTAAATAATATGAAATTGTTGTCATGACTAACTCCAAAATCTTCAGATATTGTGATAAAACTATACCTCTCATGCTTCATACAGTAATAAGGATAATGAGGAGAGATCCTTTTTTTATTTTTTTTATTATTTTTTTTCAGTCACAGGTGGATCTTAGTTGATCTATGGCTTCTCTCCTTCCAAACTCAGTATATTCCAATTACATGTGGGTAGGACACAGAAGTCTTGATCAGGTTTTCTGCATTGTCCAGTTAATGAAATTCCACTAAGAAAGATTTTCAGAATGTTTTTACTGAAGGCTTGAGATAGGAAATAATAATTGCATTATTTTCAATGCATTAATATAACAGTCATTATTCAATAAATTATACGAACAGTATTTCAATGCATTAATAATGCAACCAGTGCATGAATATTTCACTATTAGTCAAAATTACAAATTAAAGTTAAAAAATAATAGCATCAGAAACAAATTCTTCAGCAGAAGTATTTATTTTAGTATCCATATTGTCATGCATAAATGCAACATTTGAAAAGAATACTGAAATCAAGGTGTATCCTTATACAGCTGTTCCCTTTAAACAGCATCAGAAAAGTGAAAGGTTCCCTTTTTATCCTGACCATGAGTTCTGTTTATCAATTACAAATGCACCAATGAAATATAGTGATGTGTTCCATATGCATTAGGGCAAAAGGGAAAAATAGAGATATAATCTGTGGAAAAGAGGAAAAAATACCAATAGTTGTAAGTAAAAGCTACAGTGATAACGCTACAGGAGACAGAAAATATGTTGTAACAATCAAAGTTTATCTAAGGGCAAGTCTGTGCAGAAGCAAAATGATCAAGAAGGTTTGAACACCAGATGCTCTGTATGAGAAATAGATTGAGAAAAAGGTGGAGAGACATTAACAAAGCCATGGCCATAGTTCTGTGATTGCTCGCTGTGCTGTGGGTATTTTCATAGCACTTGGGTGGCAATAGATATCTTCTACCAAAGAGAAGTTCCAGGAGGAATGAGATTCCCACAAGAAAAAAAAGGGAACCAGGATAATTCAATTTAATGTGGAGAAGATTCACTGAAGGAAATTATGCAGAATTCATCCTTGGGGCTAAGCAGATTTAACACTTTTCTTATATGACAAAAAAATACTTGCCAAGAAGATGTAGCACTGCTATGTTAATTCCATATGTGTTAAGGACCTTTCTATTCAAAGGAAAGAATGAGTTATGCCTATTCTAAAACAGTTAGGGTTTGTACACAAAGGCTGTATTATATATTTCTCTGTATTTTAAGAAGCAAAATATTCCTTTATTTATTGAACGGCTAAGCTTTCAGCTGAGCTAAAGCAAAAGCTAAAAATTAATGAACAAATTGTTTTTATCAACAAACGTTACAACAAAATCTCTTACGAGTAGGTTGAATACTCCTATTTTGTTACCTTACTATAAGGGAAACAAATGAAAATGAGACAAAAGCACTGATTTAGGTCTGTATATAGAAAACATTTGAGAAAAGAAACTGCAAACGTTTTTGCCTTTTTATAAAAGAAAGTTTATTACTTTTTACAAATTGCACTCTAAGAATTAATTTCATTATGAATAAAAACCCAAAAAGATTTTAGTTCAAAATTATTTAAAGAAAATATTTGGTCATTATTTGCTTTCCTCCTCAGTATATCAGATAGGTGGGTTTTCTATTTCCTTCTTTCTTAATTTTTAAAATTTATTTTATTTTATTTTATTTTTTAGATTCTTGAAGCATTGTGTATATGTTCACAACTTTTTATCTGGGGAAAAAAATAATTTACCTTCACAGAATTATGACTCCAGAGCATTAAACCAGATGCAAATGTGAGAAGTGACTGATTGAGACCTGTATGATCTACCACTGCAATTTACCATAACAAGGCAGCAGTGCCTTGTGGAAAAAGTATCCCAGCCAGGAAGTGCATGTCATGAAGCACGCAAATTATCACAATCATAATTACATAATCTGCTGGAACTGCATTTCATAATGGCTTGTAATTTTTGTTTCACACTTTCAATTTCAGGGGTTACTCCCTGATTTTACAACCATCTCTACTGAGTATAAATATTTGTGTGAACACTTGACAAAGAAAAGAATGTTGGTTTCCACTGAATGATATCTTTTTGCCAGAATGATAAAGTTTCCATGTTTTATTTTTAGAAATATTTATGAATGAATTTGAAGTTAATTTTGCATCACTGAAGTATTACTTAAAATGTTAATTAAATACCAGAGCAAGACAGTTTTTCGTAATTGCTTCAAGTGTTTTGCTTTGCTGAAACAATGCAGTGAGGTCAACACAAGGTTGGTAAACATTTTAACCAGACAAAGCTGTTCTTTGCTGGTGAAAAGAGTTGAGGCTGGAACACTTATTTCTAAGCATATGCCATTACTCTTCTGTGGTATACAGCCAACCTAGGCTGCTGGCAGCGAGGAAATCCAGCCAGGCTCTTGTGGAACTGGCTTTGCTCTACAGAAGCCAGTGGAAGACCTGCCTTTAAAGGAAAGGCTGGTGCAGCAGTACTAAACAAGTACAGACAACCTGCCTGGGTCCCAGGGAGTCTCTCGACTGAGATGTGCTCCTTTGTGAACTGTAGGCTTAAGAGGATGATGGAAAGAACGCTCCACCACACTGCTGTGTTTCAGATTAGTCTACCAGGGATTGCTACAGCTAGGGGAGTTTGGTTACAGAGAAGTGGCCTGGAATTTCACACTCAGCACTGTGGTTAGATGCTTGAGGTTACAGTTGGAATGGCTATAGCCATCCAGTTCTCGCTCTAAGGGTAGCAGATATGTCAGTGACCAGTGAGGCAAGACGCAAATAGTAGTAAACCTCAGATATCCATATACTGATGTGTTAAATACCACCTTAGTAGTTATTAGAAACAGATGTTCTTCCCTAGTACAGTACAAGCCTTCACAAGAAATTAATAACCTAAACAAAGATTTTATCCTGGTCTGGGAAAGGAACTGCTAGAAAGGATCATAAAATCTACCAAATGCCTCAGAAAAAGTCTGGTTGGTCATTTCACCCTCTATTGTCTTGTCAGGTAGGTTATTTGCAAAATAGAAGCCATTGGTGTCTACAAAACTAGGACTAGTAATCAAATATACAGAGAATGAAGACGCACACATAAATGTCTCAGTTTTTAAAATCCTCTTGTTTTTCATACTGTAATACTGCTTTTTGAGAAAAAGTATGAGAAATCTGAAGTATTCCAATTTTCAGACTCTAAACTGCACATTGTTGAACAAGCTATCCAAATGACAGTGGTTACCACTGCTTATTTCCCTCCTAAATTCTTTTCAAAATATTGAAAATTGGATATGTAACAGTAAGCTTATACTGTCTTTTTAAACATCTTACTCTCCTTGTGTCACTTACAAAATATTAAGAGAGCAATTTCAGACACATCTTTGCTAGAATATTATCTTTCTCTAAGAGAGTATATTTACTTATGCATGTTACCACAAACTGCGGCATACACAGAGCAGGCAATATATCTCTTCATTTTTGTGGAAGTTGAAATAATGTACAAAATTCTTACTGAACCAAGTGTTCAGTTAGTTTAAACTGTCTGTGTTCTCCGCTTTTCTCTGTTCTCTGCATCCCTCCTCTGTGTCTCCCAAGGCACTACTTTCTCTATAATGTATATTCCCTGATACCATTCATATGTCCTTACGTCAGAACCCATCCACATAGATTGCTATTCTCCCTCACAGAGCACTGTACAGCAGCGTGAAAGATTTGTTCCCTATTTGTTTGAGCTGTTTTAGCCGTCAGTACTAAAGTACAATAGCTTCTAGTTGTCTGTAAATAGCTTTGTCCTTAGGGCTTGGAAGGCGGTTTATTTTTCCTGAAGCACAGCACAAATGTGATGCAGTTGAATAGACATTGTAATGTACCCGAAATGCTATAGGGCCTTTCCTGTGCCAAAATGAGGACCATGAAATTTTGCTATTTCTTTTCTGCATAAATTGAGCTGATTTTTAATCTTCAGAACAAAAACTGACTAGAGCAAAGGGAATTATATTGATATTTTCAACAATCTGAAGAATAATAGCTTTGAGGAATACCATCATTCATCTGTATCTTTTTATGAAACTGGCTTTCTTCCATAATCAGGCTGATAGACTTTTTGATAGCTACTGTGTAACTATGTAAGTGAAACTTTTAGACATAACACAGAAACTGGAAACAGTCTTTTTTAAATGTAGTTTCCTAAATTGCTAAATCCTTCACTGCAGATAAGCAATTTTCAAAAGTGAGTGGTACTTCCACATCTTAAAATTATTAATTGCACTTCGTGCATTCATCAGTTAATATCATCATGCTTACTCTGTTCCCTTGTGACTTTCTTCATAAGATAATTTAATTTTACAGTTTTAGTGGCGTTTAAATATGTGTTTAACCAGAAGGTCTTGGGTCTCTGAGGGACATATTGCACAAAAACAGTCTGAGTAAATAATCAAGGACGTAGTGTGGATTCAGGCTGCGGGCTGAGCAACGTTCTGTTGCTTGTTGTGGTGTAGGTATCTCGTTTTATATTATGCCCTCATTCATCATATATGAAGAACTTCACAGCTGTTATTCCCTTTGAGCTTAAGCAAATCATGCCTGTGGTAGCCAAGAACAAACTTAGCTCAACAGAAACCAAAAGTTATTTTAAAACAGAAATTTATTTATTTTGCTAGAGGACAAAAAAAATCTTTATCTACAACCAGTGTATTTTTGCCATAATTTTAGAAGGAAATGCCTCAAAATGTATTTTCCTTGGAAAATATTCCAAATAAAACATTTGCTGCTATACTCAGTTAGTCTGAAATACTCTGTATACGATTCCATGTAGGAGAATTTGTATTGTTCTATACTGTTTTGTTGTCCCAGATATTTATTATTAAGTTATCTAGGTGTTATTTTTCTGTACTTTTGTTACTGTTGTTAATGGGAGTTTTGTAACTCCTGAAGACAAAACAAATAAAATCCAGAAACTTATTATACATGTGATCTAGTTTATGGAAACTGAGATTTCGAACACTACAAGAGATTGGGTTTTAGTAACTCATTATAAGAATCACATTTTTTTTTTTAGTAATCTTCATCAGAGGATCTCAAACCACTTTACAAATAGCAGCAAGTTAAATTCTGTTGTTTCTGAAGGTGCATCACAATCCTGAATCATTTAGCATTAGAGAATTCCTCAATATTGTGTATAATCAATGAAAAATTCATAGATGTAACTGAAGAAGAAAGAAGGGAAAACTAGAATGTTTGAAGAGCAATGAAAGATTTAAAGGGCAGGGGTAACATTCCTGATTACCTTCCTTTAAAGACCACTGGGTCTTAGTTCCTTTATTTATGACTCTGTATGTATCAAATACAGTAGAATCCAAACCCCACGTGTACTATCCTTTTACAGATCTGTAAATGAAAACATCAACACTTTAAACCATACTCTCATCAAAAGAGTAGCATAGCAATGTTTAGGAATGGACACATCTACCTTTGTGTTTGTGAATATATAAGAAAATTCATTTCCATATTTATTTTTCCATAGCTGTTCACAATTTCTGCTCATTGAGGCTGAAATGTGGATATTTCCAAACAGTGGTGGGAAGCCATAGAAAAGCCTTTGTTACAAACTTGGACAAAAGGTTTAGTAATAACGGATATTCCCACTATGCCAGTGAGTATGACAAGTCCTGGAGAACAGCCCTGTGATGAACACACACTTCAGCTCTTAAGGGTGCTGTGACACATTTTCCTGCCAGTTGATAATGCCATCAACTCACTGCTTCTTGCCTGTTAGCTCCAAGCACTCCTTCATGTAAATCCATGTCTGCAGGAACCCAAGTCCTCTTGTGTGAAAACAGTGAGCTGCCACAGTGCATGCTCACCTGCACACGTTATGATGCTCAAGTGCAATACTCAGAGAAAAGGAGTTCTTTCTTAAAAGATCTTAAAGCACTAGTTAATGCATTGTGCGTGATGTGCCATGGAAACTTCAATATTTATTTTGCATTATTCCGTCTTCTCCAATACCTGAAACTAGATATATTAGAGTCATACAAACAGGAAGGCATCAGCTTTTATTCAAGGATGAATTTGAAAATAATTACTTCTGCCATAAATCTTGCAGTCCATATGGATAAGGTACAATACTGGCACTGATATCTACAGGTCCATCTGCACAGAGCCTCATTTTATTGCATAAGGTAAAACTTTGTAAATCCAGCCATCTGTTTTCAGTGCTGTTTATTCCCCAGAACCTCTAAGTAAGGCTGGGCAATAATGATAAAATGTAAAGAATTCCTGTATATCATATGTTTGAATTTTAAAAATAATATCAAAAGACTCAAAATAATATTTGAATATTCTAAATGATCATTGATGTCCCTAAAATTATTAAAAATAATGGATACCTCATTTGACTATGATAATGACATCTGCTAAATACTGTGTAGTCATAAAGACCTAATCCTGTTTTACCTTGCTGTAGAACCCAGCTTCTCCACCAAAGTCAGTGGTTCCTTATGTATTTTTTTCCTCATGGATTTACTGCCCATGGCAATAATGAGGGAAAAAATGTTTTGACTCTCCCAGTGATTTCTTCTGGCTTTTGCAGCACCAATGGATATTCTTTAAAATATTATCACTCCCTTTTTATTTGGGGAACACAGGATTATAAATATGTTTGGTAATATCTGCTTAGTGGCTTGAGTACTTTTGATTAAATCCAGACATATATATGTGAAAAAGTCCATTCTATGAGGTGATTCATGGATCAATAACTAGTTTGGTGAATTCCATAAATCCAGGTCACTAATACTTTGAAACTGTGAGGTGCTGGAAAATGCTGGAAGGTACTTCTGCTTTGTCTAGCTTGGGATGAAGTGTTCAAAACGGATATATTTTTTCATGTGAAGAAGTAGTAATGAAATCACAAAAGTTTCCTCAGGTAGTGCTGCACATTCCTATTTAGAAAATATAAACCTATGTAGTGAGCCACATATCCTGAGGCCAGTTTATCGGAAGTATTTGTATTGTTTGAAGAAAATGAAATGAAAGCCATATTCAGTCAAGTCTAAGCATTCAGTTCTTTTATTGATCCTGGAGAACCTGAAAAATTTCATCAGAAGCAGCAAGGATCTACTATTACTTTATTTTTATTTTTGGTTTCGGTTGCCCAGATCAAATACTGAAGAAAAAGAAGCAGGAAGATTCTATGCTGGAGGCAGATCAAACTTTTCAGACTGAAATGTAATAAATGTCACTGGTGAACAGATAACATGTCCTAAACATTTATTCTTTTTATTATTTTAGAATTTATTTTTTCCCAAATTTTAATTGCTTTCTGTCTGTATGGCTGCTAGTAGTCACTAGAAACCCTGCTTGGACAAAAATTTGTATTTACCCTATATTCCGCATCTTAAGAGTCTTTTCCAACCTAATGATTCCATGATTCTATACGTAGCTTAAAAGCATAGACACAATTTGTGTTGTCACACAAACTCCCAAACCACTGATGGTTTAAGTTAGAAGCTAAAATCTATGGCCATTTTATTAATTCAGTAAGCACATACTCAAAAAAGCTGGCTGCCAACCAGTGTCTTAGGCACTAGTGATGTAATAGTTAAACATATAAACTAATAAATATCAGTCCACATAAATATATGTGTTTTAACTTGTGCACTGAAATATTTTAACTTAAATCACTATACATACAAGAATGATGGATAGTTCTTTCATTTAAGTTGTGTGTTTTTCTCTTGATAAATCTTTGTAAACTGTTGTCTATTTTGAATTTATTAAACAAGCAATTCTTTTCGCTTCCACCTTCACCTGGTGTTTTTTAAAGGTGACTTTAATTTGTCTATCTAACATCGGAAGTTAACTCTATTTCTGCATAATCCTTAACAAAGAGTTCACATGACCCTACAAGAGAAGTTTAGCTCTTCTGTCTAGATCATTTCACATGCAGCAATACATACATCTACATAAAATGCATAGCCTTGTTCTGTGAATTGGTGATAAAAGAATCTTCAAGCCACTAGTAGTAACCATGAAAGCCTCTTGATATGTAGCAAGATATTTGGGAATCATTTTGAAGCTCAAGGTGTTGCAAGAGTGTGTGTTTGTGTGATACAATTTGAAGCAACAGTGACTACTACCCCAGCCTAAGCCATTCCATAAAAACATGTGTTTTAAGTAATGAATTCATGTCCTGACTTCTTCCCCTTTTGGGGAAGTCTTCGTTTTGTTCAAGGAGCAACATGAGACAAATTCCTTTATAAGCAAATGCAAAATTCCTGGGTTTAAATTGAAATTAATATATGTAGAGTAAAATTTGGTACCATTCAGTCCTCAAAGATTTACAAGTCCTCTCATACTAGAGATCAGGTTTGTATAAATAAATGACTGTCCATTCTGAACAGATATGTGCTTGTTTTTATGATATTCATTAAATTATAGCTTGTAATATTTCTGCATAACATGTACAAAATCTATCATCCTTTGATTATAGAAATGCTGATTTTAAAAAATTAATAAATACTATTCGATGCTCAACAACTGGAAAGGAACTAATCGTTCCTTTTCAGTTAACCTTATCTGGCATCTCTTCTCAACAGCTACTACTACAATTGGATTCAAAGAAGTCTCATGAGCCACAAAATGTGTTGAAACTAAAGAAAATGTTTCATATTGGAAGAAGAATGGGTGAATCTCATCGTAGGCAAATATTGTTAATATTTTTTTTAGTCAGTCTATTCCAGCAGCACAGAACAATTAAATATGGCCAAGTTGGAAAAAATATATAAAAATGTTGGACTGTGGTTTATAGCACAAAGGTTAAACTTTAATTCGAGAGGTAGCTAGTCAGAAGTCATGAACCTTACCTGTAAAATCAATGTTGCTAGTTTTAAATAGGTGTTATCACAAACTTAGAATCTATTTAACTGTTCATTAATCACTAGGCACCGAGGTGTAATTTCTGTGTAAAGACCTATCACACCTGTCCCCTTCTCTGCTCTATCTATGAATCATTGGTTCTTCAAGTTTATGAAATTGTTCTGCAGTTGGATAAAGGACTTCAGCTTTTACCTTTTCAAAACAATCTCAAGTACTTTGACTGGTATATTCCCATTATTTACAGGTTATTTAAGTGAAGTTCCTGCAAGAGACTCATCAAACTTCTGTCAGCTAAAGAACAATTGTTGTGTCAATGAAAAATGATGAAATTGTGCTAAGGGACCAAGGCAATTCAGAAATAGAATTACAATGAATACCATGAGTGACAAATGAAAAGAAACATCTTCTCTTTTGGCCCATTTCTATGTACAATAGCATCCCAGAATCAGTCACATCGGATCAATTAACACTGATTTTGTCAGCAGGTTAATAAAAACAAAACGGTATCTCCCAGAGGTTTATCTACTGAAAATACTATTACGAAACCATTATTAAACTCTAATATTCAATGATCACTACAAGAATAGATTTTAAATCAACATCAACAAAATTGATATCTTGCATTATGCATATAAATATGAATTTATCTATTCTAAGGTTTGACATAATGACTGTATATTGTCTCATAATATAATATTTATTTTTAGTGTGGGTTAAATTTGCAAGCAAAATCGATTGAAAAAGATTTAGAAATACATTTCCTAGAATCCTGGGTAAACGGAGTAGAATTTAAATAGTACATCAGTGCAATTAACGACAAGTTCAATCAAATCTTGTACTATATCATAATGCTCCTCCCGTCAAATTATGTGAATGTTTCAAACTACCCTGCTTTAAAAAGACCTTGCTAGCACAGTCCCAGTAGTACAGCATGCAGCTAAAATAAATGAGAAGTATGCAATAAAAATATTTTAAAATTCTTTGTCCTTCTTCATGTCTTTTGTCAAAGCATAGGATTTTTAAACTAGTTGCTTCATCAAATTCTGTATCACTGCCTATTGGTATGTTGTAGAGTAGGAAATGGACTTAAAAGTTTGATCATCCTTTTTGGTGCAAAAATGCTTGAAATCAATCCAAGCAAAACTTTTGCAGCCCTTGGTATATATTAAGAAGGATAGTTTTAATGAATTCTTTTCTAGAAATTAAAGATACCTGTATTTTTTTTTACAGTTATTAATATTAAAAAAAGTAAAAATGTATCATGCATGTAGTTTGGATCATCTATAGTTAAATATGTTTCTCATCTAAAATGTAACTTTCTATATCTTTCTATCTAAAATCTGATACCTAGGTAACATCTATCTAATATGTACAAGGATGTGGATATTTGAATACTAGGAAAAATGAAGCAAAATATCTAAAAATAGTCTTAATTTGGCTGTCATGCCTATGATACTACGCAGCATTCATATAATGAATTGATACTATTTTCCAGTGTTTTCAATATTCCAATGATAAGAACTTGTAAGCACACTGCAAATTCCAAGTGCATTTGAGAAACAGACACCATCATATATTGCTTGATTATTTTTTTGAGGAGAGGTGGGAGTGGGCAGGATGACCTATGTTATATTCAAAGACCAAAATGTTTTTCTAATCTATGTCTTGGACCCTCAATAACGTGGTACTTATTATTACTGTAAGTACTATTAGTGCTTATTAGTTTCATCTACTCAATACAGAAAATTGTGATAGGTTATTGTGCACTGGGAAAATGGTCGTCTGCAGACTTCCAGGCATGAAATTACAATGGATTCATTGTACAAATTGTGGTCTAGGGATGAACAGTCACATCTTTCTTCATAAATGAAACAAGCTTTCATAGTTTCCTTATAGCATGTGTGATTTCGTGCATATGAACAAAAGATTCAGTACTCTTTTTTTTTTTTTTTTTTTCTTTTTCGGGGGGTAATTAAAGAGTGAATCTTGAAAATCTGTACTGATGAAAAGGTGATATGTTGAAAGTGCAGTTTCCTTTTTCTTAAAATGATCCTCTTGCCTTAATACTGCAGTTGGACTCTTATCCACAAAATGTTAAACAAACCACTTCTGCCAATAAATTTAGCAAATTCTTTGACTTCATGAGTGAATCAAAGAAATCTTACTATATCAATAGCTTTGAAGCATCCAGAGGAAAGGAAAATTTAGATGATGGAACACTTATAGGTGTAAGTTGTAGGGTCAAACACTTATAAATCCTACCAGGGTTTTTGCGAAGCTTGGGAACTGCCATGCCAGAGACATGTATATCAAGTATTTCATTGTTTTGTTGCACTGGTTAGGAAAAAGACAAACATTTGTAACTGTGTATCACATGTTTAAAAAGCTAATCTAAATGATTTAGCTTATGTATCTATTTTGAGGAAAGTTGAAGCCACTTTCCAGGACTTGATCTCCATTGACTTGATCTTTATCTTCAGTGCTCATGAGAAACTTGTGTGGGGGCATCTCTATCTGTCACAAACTGCCCTCAGTTCCCATCTTTCTCCACACTAGTGGTATTAGTAAGGAGAGAAAAGGAATTTAGACATGTTGTGAATTTAGACTGAAGTATGTTTCCTTTTGTTGTATCTGTCCTGACAGGTGGAATCCATGGTAAGCACAAGTCTGAGACTCTACTCCTTTATCCAAACAGTTGGGTGGAAAAGTAAAATACTGAGTGCAGTTATTTTTACTTCCTGCATGGAAGAGCAGACAAAACCGTGATCTAGTCTACTGTGAATGACTGTAGTGATGTGATATTCTGATCCTAAGGCATATTTCTAAATTAAATTGCTATAATAAAGATTTGCTTTGAAGCAGCATGAAATGGACTCTTCAGTTTTATGTAATTAAAACATTCCATGTCAATAGGAAAGGCTCGGTTCGTGGTTATTTTATATAATCTTTATAATTTCTATATTTTATATAAAGTATTAGTCACAAAGAATTAGAAGTCATTTAGTAACTTTACACAGGACATCCAGCAAACAAAGCAATAATGATCAGCTATGTACATGCAAAAAAAAAAAAAAAAAGCTAAAAATTAGGTTTTGATCTTGAAAAATCATCATTTAGAAAGCAAAGTATAGGAAAACAAATTACCTCCTGAATTATCCATTTTTCTGAGAATCCTGTTGTAAAGAAAACTATCTTGGTTCTATGTACTTGGTTATAATCCCCACATTAACCTTGAGCTGAGTAATTATATTTATTGCAGTCTTATTTTGGAAAGAGATAATTTTAATTCATTAAAAATATGCAAAAAAATCCCTTTTAATTTATTTGCAGGGCCACTTGGTATTGGTAGATGCTCAACAGCTACAGCTCTCTAATCTCAGAGCAAAGATGATCCAGTCACTCAATCATTTTAGAAGCCCTTCACTGGACTTGCTGCAGCAACTCCACATCTCTTGTACTGGGGAGCCTAGAACTGGACACAGTGCTCCAGGGGTGGCCTCACCAGTGCTGAGTAGAGGGGAAGTATCACTTCCTTCAACCTGCTGGCAATACTTTACCTGAAGCAGATTTTGAACAAAGGTCAGTATGTGTGACAAGGGCTGAGAGGGTCAATGCTTAAGGTCATGTCATGTAGAAATGTATATTTAGACATTAATAATATTACTTATTCATACATTAATAATATAAATGTCATTGTAGAAATGCCTTTAAGTACACCTTTGCATTCACCCCTAACACTTTTTCACATGGTTAGCTTTAAATTTGTGCTTTTATATTCATGATAACGTGGCATATGCCTAAAATCAAGGGGTAGGCTGAATGCCTTTCTAAGCAGGCACTTTCCTAAATTTGGCCTGCTTTTTATGTTGCCCTTGCAGTTCCAAATACCACTTAGGGTGCTTTGCAAATGTAAGTGAATCTCTGCAAAACAAAGATAAGAAGATAAAAGGCTGACAGCTTTCTAAGGCAAATAAATCAACAGTGTTAGAGGAAGGACCTAAGACTGAGTATTTTCAAGGTTTCAATTGAAGGACACTTTGGTTCTGGGAAAAACTCAGCCAAGGAAAAGACAACTTGTCTTAATCAGGGTGCTTTGTGCAACAGTTCCGAGTCTGACAAGTTGAGCCAGTGAAAATCTTTACTTCAAGCCTCTGAGATCTTGTAGTATATAACCTGCTCATCTCCCCAGATGCAAGGGAGAAGTCTCCTTGGAAAGGAGGCCAGCCATGGCTGGGCAGTGGGTGAGTGCTCCAGCGCATTGGTGGCACAGGTGGTTTGAGCTGTGCTGAGACACTGCAACCATCTCGGCATGTGTCCTGTGCACTCACTGTTTGCTGGGGTCCAGGAGTTTGCCTGGAAAACAGAAAACTTGCATGGTGGCATTCCACCTCTTGCTGTGTGAGCATT
This sequence comes from Thinocorus orbignyianus, assembly GCA_013400375.1. NCBI lineage: Eukaryota > Metazoa > Chordata > Aves > Ciconiiformes > Thinocoridae > Thinocorus > Thinocorus orbignyianus. The sequence goes on from VXBW01004523.1 coordinate 716,519, forward strand.
AAAAAATAATAATAATAAAAAAAAATATCGACATCCAATGAAAAAACATTATTAATTGCTTTAAAATAATTATTGTGAGATTAGACCATGGTATCAGGTTTGTAAAGAAAAGATTCTATTGTTATCCTGGCCTATATTTTTCCTTTTTTTTTACCCTTCTCCCTATGATCAAAATTTAAATTCTAAGCCTTATCTTTTTAAATGGTTCAGTGACATATGTGACTCATCTAAAATTTAAAAGATTGTCATGCCAAGCTGCTACAGAAGGGATTTTCTAATAGATCACAACTTCTTAATTAGTCTACATTCCAGCAATGCACAATCCTGAAAATTGGAAGTTCCTATAACCTGCCTTACCACTGGATGTCAGTAAAAAAACAAAGGAACAGGCATTTCATCACTGCTTTATTCTAGTCAGACAGTTTTCACGTATTTTCATGGGTGGCACAACTATTCATACATTTGAATTGATCATGGTGCTGCCTCTGTGCACTGACAATTGATACAAATGAGATAAAAAGGAACATTTAGTCATCAGATGATAACTTCTCCATTTAAAATTCTCTCCTAAATTAAACGGGACGATAACTGTCAGGAATTAATACTGAAAGGGTCTAAATCTGTAGCTGCCATTATGTGTTAAAAATACCCTGTCATTGACATTTTCACTGTACATGTCAACTAAATCCACAATTGGTATTAGCTTTGAGGAATGATCGGATGTGAATGGGCAGCAGTATCAGGAAACACACCTCAAAAAACTTTAGTAAGCTTCATAGTGTGAATATGCAATTAAATAAAATTTAAAATAAAATCAACCACCAAAATGTAAAGTATGCTCAAAATGTAGGTGAGCTCTAAACCTGCAAATTGTGTCAGAGTAGATAAAGTTTACCACACTCAGGAGACAACATTCTCTTGTGTGATTTCCACTGAGTAGTCACACACTCTTTGGACAGCACGCAGAAGTCTGTAAGTTGGGACATTAATTACATTGGCCATATGAACATTTCTTGTATTTTGAGTGTATAATACCGTTTAATTAATTTTAACAATGAGCTTAGTTATCAATTTAATGATTCTGTGATGCAGAATATTGAGTTTCATGAGATATTATTTATTTCCAGCAGCATGTTTTTACAGATATGTCCTCTGTAACACTTACATTGTGATTCAATGATGTCTTTAATCCAAATACTGAAAGAAATGGACTTGCCTTCTGCTTAAAAGTGGGTGCTCATTCCTTCTTTCTTCCCCTGTAGCTAGTGCTGAGGCTGGTATCCATGTAATGGGACATTGAAGCATACCAGGAACAGATCTAAGTTAAAAATAACCCAGAAAAGGCTGGTGGTGGTGATTTAACTTAACTGATTCCAATTTGTTGTGTGGTTCCCTAAGTGCTTTTTCTGGCTTAAGGGAGAGGGAGCAAGGGACTTCTGAAGAATGAAGAGTGAGGATGAGGTCAGGGGACTACATGAGTTTATACAAGCTTGAAGTGTTCACAGACTCATGGTGTTTGTTTTAATAATCTGTTCTAAGTCCATCACCGCTATACCATTTCAGAACAAAAAATTATTTTAAAACTCCAGACTTTAATTAGAAAATTGCTAGAAGGAAATACAGCATGGAATGAATCACACTGTGACAATGAATTTTTGTCTATTATTGTGTGCATTTTTTTATCCAGCTGTGTTTGTTAGCTTACATTAGCTAACAAGATCTTCCTGTGCTTAAAAGAAACCATTGTGTGCAAATCATCTCAGCAAAAAAGGCAGTCATCAGTAAAAGGAAATTTATTTATCTTAATGTAAAATGTTACTGTTTTATGATAAGAGCTATGGCATTGAGCTCATTATATATAATACAACCTTTAGAAATAAAATTGTGGCATTCTTTTTGAGGTAGACTGTTCACATACAATTTAAAACATAAATGACTGGGTAATACTGAAAGATGAACCGAAGAAAAAATACTGTTCCTACTGCTTAAGGCTGTATTCATGCTGCAGAGGGAGATTGAGCATTTTTTCTACAGTGAAATAAAAGTGCATTTTTAAAAGCATGGAAAAAGAACATGAGCCTGAGTAAGATCTCTTTGATCCTGAAGTCCAGCCTTGTTACAGCAGGCAGCATCATCACATAATCCTATCTGAAAAGGTATCAGGTTCCTACATCAGCCCACTGATCTCCTGCTTGAACATCCTTACCAGAATACCACTCCTTTAACAGTCAAAACCCTCCAGTTTTTCAACTCAAGCTAATTCAAGTCACCAATTATCTTATATGACTAGAGAATCTGTATTTGCTTGTCAAAATCTGGATTACTTTGGAACTTGGAAATCTCATTTTATCCCTGTTTTGCTACCTCCAAGACATATTCTTAACAAAGAAAGGTAATACAGCCTGCCATGATAGCATTAGTTACTAATTCTGGCTTTCCAAAATCAGACTTCGCTTGGCAAGCTGAAGTAGCAGTCTAAAATCACCAAAATTTCCCCTCCTTCTGTATAGCTTGGTAAGATATTCAGGGAGTTCAGTGGAAAAAGTAGCGGGTGCATTTTTTTTTTTCCTAAGTAGAAGCAGTTACATTTGTCTCTGAAGGTAGATCTGCTTCTTTCCAAGTTGCTTGTCTTATATGTTCAAGTGGTAAGTGAGGAGCTGACACTGATATCACATTTGAATTTTACTTGTTTTTGAATCTGTAAGAAAGACTTACCAGGGAGCATTCCCAAAGTTAATAAAGATGAGGCCACATTGTTTTGGTGAGGTTTGACCTGTGGAGTGCTACTTGTCCTTGGAACCAGCCAGTAGGCCATGGTCCATTTTATTACCGGCTGTAAATAATCATGGTCAAAAGGACTGAGCTGTAAATTTTGTTTCTATTCCCAGACTAGGGAAACAGCTCACCTACTTAGTTTTTT
>VXBW01004523.1:719472-774088 GCA_013400375.1 Thinocorus orbignyianus
ACTATTCTTCTTTATCTTGGTTTGATAGGAATTCATCTGAGCTCATGGCAATGGTGTCCATTATGTTATACAGTTTCGATACCTGTCAGAGGTGTGATCACCCAAACTGAACATCTTTTTTAGCTATGACGTCACAACTGTGCTGTCTCAAACAGTGCACAGTAGTTCATGTATTCTGTGCTTGTGCAATGCCATGTAGACATCACAGTTTCTTTAGAAAAGTTGGTTACTCAAAAGGGATATGATTTTTTAAAACAAATCTGTAGTTACTTCAATATTATGCTAAATTTCCTACTAGCTTTCTCAGCTGTTGGTTATCAGTCTTATAAATCATGTAGAATTAATTCTGTCACTTGACTGGGTAAAACATTCAAAATTCTGTAGTCTAAAGATTAAAAAACCCCACAGAATAACTTCTGTTTATCAAGACAGAAGTTAAAATGTCTCTTTCTGTGAACGCTCCAGACAAAAAGAGTACTGTTCTGACCTTTATGAAAAACAAAGCTGTGGGGTGTAACACAAATCCAATTTACATATAAAATTATATATAAAATAATTTGCAAAATTATTCTTGAGTAAAATGTATGTTGCTCATAAGGCTTACCTATGTTTCAGGGGCATCTCTATCTTTATTTTCTTATTCAATGGTCTTGTTTTTGTGTTTCTATGTGACAGTAATCTTACAGAAACACACTACCTACAGCCGCTAAGAGATTTAACCTAGTTTGAAGAGACTGTAAGCGTTCTTTCCTCTTAGAAGAAGCAGTGTTTGGTACGTTCAAAATATTACTTTGAAGTGGCATAGATGCCACTTGCTGTGCAAAGAGACACCATCATTGTGAGATGAAAAAAACTTCCTTTGTCTTCTGTATTTATGTCAGAAGTGGAATTAACAGCAGTAGTAGCAGCAAGCCTACTTGTGATACAGGGAATTTGATTAAAATTTTGTGGCAGAAAAGGAGTATAAGACATAGACGAGTTTGGTTGATTGATACTGACTTACTAACTCAGACTTCAGCACTCTCCCTCACTTCTGAGACAGACATTTAATTACAAAGTGGTTTGAAGTGTTCAACCACAAAAATAATAAATTCTCAAGTAAAGCTGTTCCAGCAAAGTCTTTGTAATGTAGAATTCAACAAGAAAGAAGTTCCCAGCTGACATTACTACTCCTTCCTTTTAAGTCCCCAATTTATATTTCTTTTCTATTTTAAAAATAGGAAAGCAGAAATGTCCTCTATTTGATTACTATATAGAAAGCACATGAGCTGTATGCACGTTGACATTGGCTTGACTTTTTGATTGCAGCCTGAAGCTAATTGAAGGGGAGTTACAAGAATGGTGGCATCAAATTCATCTTGGTAGTTGTGGTGGTAGATATTGCAGCAGCCACAAGTAATAGCTTGGAAGGTTCTGAATGCAGATCAGGGAAAAAATCTTCACTAGGAGAGTACTTAAGCTTTGAAAAAGGTCTTTGAGAAAGGCAGGGAGCCTCCAGCCTAAGGGCTCTCAAGACTCCACTGCACAAAACCGTAACTGAACCAGTCACATTCTGACAAAAGTTCTGCTCCAAGCAAGAGAAGCAGATGAACTTTTGCTTCATTATTGTCCAAAGTAGACCATCTTCAGAGATGTTTCTTCAAGTGATGTTTCTATGATTTTACAGAACGGTCGAAATTCCATAGCACAACATACCATACACAAAGGATTTGTTTAGTCCTATTAAAGGCCCATCTTAGCCTTTGTAACTTGGTCCATCTAAAGTTAAATTTTGAAATTTCAGAAAGTACTCATGTGGATAGTACTTGAATATTGTGGATACCTTTTTGTTCTTGATTGCTGTTTGACCTAACCATGTTTAAATCAATTTAAACACATCTCTTACCAAACATTTAGATGTTTCAGATAAGTACACAGAGAAGATAATTTATTGTACTGAGAAGGGGCGAATATTAATTTCCACCTAATTTTAGACTTACAAGAGTTAGACTTTCATGTCTAAGACAGTCAGAGCCACATGTTAATCAGTCAAGAGAAAAGAACTACTGTTTTTTTAAGATAGTTGTCTAAGATAGGGCACATGAATCACCTGAGAATGCTGATTTCTTTTCATTATGGAGTTTCCAAAATGACTCAGTCATAAAGCTTTTAGATGCTTAAAGTAAGGCACATGAACATGGGGCTTGAACACTGTATGACTGAAAATATTTTTATTTTACACAACAAAGCATTAGAGGAAATCAAGTAAGCTTACAGCTTAATATCCTAATTCAAACCTTCATAACCTCAATATTATGTTTTGGGATGTTTGATGCCAGTGCTTTACTTTTAAGCACATCAGAGAAAGGCTTTAAATTATTACTGTGTTTGGAGGTACAAACACTTCAAATAATTTCAGCTGCTTTGATCCTGATTTTTTTTTCCTATGATGTATAGAGCAGAAATTCTGATTAAAAAATAGAAGAGGAAAACTTAATGGCTGAAATAGGCATTATACTATGTAAGCATATATTGTATAATAATAGCAGAATAGTGACGGAGAGTAATGCTGACAGTAACTCTGTTTTGTGGTAAAGCATCTTGCATGTTTCTTTGGCTAAATTCAAGTTAAACTTTCTTTTGATCAATTATTCAGCTGATTTAATAAAAGGAAAGATTCTTTGCATATTCCAACTAAGTAACCTTGACCTTCATGGTTGTTTTTTGGAGACTTCGTCAGAGGCAAGGTAATGCATTTAATTTTGACTGATGTCAACATAAGCAGTTTAGTCCTCAGATTCTCATTGCCTTTATGCCCATCAGACCCCTGAGATACAAGAGATGAGATGATAATGTCTAGGCTGAAGCATACATCATGGAGGTAACGTTGAGGTGTATGAGAATCAATGAATGTTTGGTCTTTATGAGGACAGCAACTTGAAGGTCAAGAAGAATGGTGAAAATGAGAGTCATCCGGCCATTTTTGGTGTGCTCTAGTAAATCCATTCCCTGCACTGAAATCAATCACTCTCTCTAAATTGTCAAACTGCATCTCAGTAACCAAGTGATACACACCTGTAGTACAACTACAGCATAGTCAGTCTTGATCTAGTTATTTTCAACTGAACAACAATTTTAAATAGTACCTGGTGACTCCTGTGGAGTGAAACTAATTTTTGCTACGGCACTGAGGGCAAAACCGAAACTGAAATAATTTTCTAGGTATTCTTGCTTGGTCAGTATTGAAATGACTTGTTAAAATTCTACAGGGGGCAACTCTAGTTATTATTCTGTCTGCTACACCTGTCTATTGAAAGTTTTCAGGGATCTCCAGGATTATAAATCCAAAGCCTGAAGTGAAGAATGTATAGGCCCCACTGCCTAATGACATCTGTTTTTTTGACTGTGAATACAGGTTTTAGTCCCATTAAGAAAATTTTGTTGTAGATCTCAGTGTCTTGTCCTAGCATATCTCATGTGTGTTAGACAGACATTTGGCATATATATGCAAGTGTTGCAAAGTAGGCAGCTGACAGAGCAAAAGCACCAGAAGAAGGCAGTTTGTTTTGATTTGTGGTATCTTAACCATCTGGGGAGTGAGGTACTACTAATAGAAGAAATACAACTAAGGCTATTTAAAGAATCTTACGGCAACTAGTGTAAAAGTATAAACCTGCAAGGCACAGTTATTACTGTTTATTGATTCCTTACAGAAAGATTTACTCCCTGTGCTTCTGAATTGAACTTCTGATTAACATAAAATGCCTTGGTCACATTTGCTGAATGTTTTCTCATTTCCTTCTGAAGTTTTTGGCTCTCACAGTTATGGCATTTGGGTTCATAATCACAGATTTGGGAACAATGGATTTATTATTAGATGGATTATATTACATTCTTGTTGTTATGGTATGTATGTATATTAATGAATTAATATTAATGAGTATTATCATTGTATTTGGAATCCTATCTAGGTGAGCAGTTCATTCTAAGAGGGACAGTAGGGGATGCTCATAAGCAAAAGATAAATCCCAGTGGTAGTTTAAATGACATAAAAAAAGCAAGAAGCAGAACTTTTTCTACCAATTCATTCAGGAATGTAATGTAAATTTTTGGTAAAAAGTGAAAAAAGTAAGAACAACAAAATGAAAACAGGCCTAATGTGTCTGATCTTTTTGTCATAAAGACTTTTGTTTGAGATGGGGTCAGCACTGAACTGCACAGAACAATGCAGAAGAGTACGCAAAAGTATAGGCTAACAGCTCTGAGGATGGAAACCTTCAGCATTACCCCCTCAATCAGAACACTACATTAATTTTTGCTAAGATTCAGAGTGGGATAAAATAAAAGCAAAACTAGTCAGAAGTCTAGGAACATAAAAGAAACGGCAACTGGCTAAATGGTGCTCTTCAGAAAGGGAATGGTGCACAGAACAAAGCAGATCTAGTAGCCTTTTAAGTGAAATAAATTGAGTCTAAAGGATGGAGGAAGTGAGGCACAAGAAAGAGAATTTTGCAATTTCACACACTCTCCTCACGCCTTCCCCCCCCCCCCNCCCCCCCCCTTTTTATTTTTTTCACAAGGAGGAGACTCTTTCTGAACATTTTCTCACAAAAGAAAGGAAGAAACGAAGGCCTGTTGAAGAAAGACATTTAATATGGCTCCATGAACAAAAGCTAGCTCATTCCCAACAGGAAAAAATAAATAAATGATCAAGTACAATACTTTCCTAAATAAAGAAAACAAAGTTACCATATCTTTGGTTCATTGATTCAATCATGCAAACAAGGAATTCAATGGGAATTGCTTTTTTTTTTCTTTTTCATTTTTTGTCTAGCCCAAATATAAAGGTGCCAAATATATTAGCTGCAGCCTTTTTTAGTGTATATACCTGCCCTTGTTATAAGGTGTAGATACATACATGGATAAAAAAGGTTAGCACACAGATTTTAGAGAGTGAGAACATTTTTCCTTCGTGCCTTGCAACTTGAGAAACCTACTCATCCTCCAAGCTTGCGGCTGTGGAGTTCCAACCTAATTCTGGTAATCTTAACACATACTCTAAATTAAAAACATCAAGGATTTTCTTTCAAAAATGCCTAGTAGAGATTACTTGCAAGGGCTATTTTTGCCTTATCTTGCTACTTAGTATTATTTTAGCAAGTAACTGGTGCAAACAGGAGGGAGAAGAGGTGTGCCTTTTATGGCCTGTCTGACTGACTGACTGGTAAGTGCTGTTGAAATGTGTTGTGTTAAATTCATGAATGAACTGAGTAAAGGCAAATTGTCAAGTCAGTTAACATTTCCTGTTCCCGTAGCTCTGACTTCCAGCCATGACAAACACCGTCGCTCTATTGCCTGACCTTTACTTTCACCTTTCCAATGAAAAAGGATTACATATGTTTCTCTTGCTCACCTGCTGTGCTATGCATCCCTGATAAGTAAGAGAAGTGTTGGTTATGACAGCATCTCTGTGATGGCATGTGAGTCTCACTTCTAATTAAACTCCTAACTAAAGCTGCAAGTTGCTGCCTATTTGCACAGTGAAAGAGAAATGAAGAACGAGCAAATCTCTGGCTTGCATTCAGCAGTGTCCTGTCATATGGCAGCACACAATGCCCTCAGAAAAAAGCCCTTGATTTAGAGAACAGTTGCACAACAGCTATTTCTCCTGCAGAATTAGCTTAACTTGTAGGGGAATCAAAGCTTCATTTCCTTTAATAACATTGAAAATCCAGAAATTCGGGGAAATGTTGTGCTTTCTGGTATGGTGATTTGTCTGCATTTGGCTGAATGTGATTTAGTGTCCTGAAGGGACAGTTCTAGCATCAGTGTGTTCAAGTCAATTGTATCGTGTCGTCAGTAAAGAGCTCTGGAAAGATCCTGAAATCAGAAGTTTAATCACAACTATTTGAAAACATAAGCTTGAATAGAAATGTCTATGTCCTGAAACCACACATGAAAGACAGTCAAATCAAAATCATAGAATCATAGAATAGTTATAGTTGTAAGGGGCCTTAAAGATCAAGTTTCAGCCCCCCTGCCATGGGCAGGGACACTACTCACTAGACCAGGTTGTTCAAAGCCCCATCCGATCTGGCCTTGAACACTTCCAGGGATGGGTCATCCACAGTTTTTCTGGGCAACCTGTTCCAGTATCTCACCACCCTCTGACTAAAAAATTTCTTGCTATCGAGTCTAAATCTCCCCTTTTTCTGTTTAAAACCATTACCCCTCATCCTGTCGCTACACTCCCGGGTAGAGTCCCTCCCCATCTCTCCTGTAGGCCCTTTTTAGATACTACTATGTAGTGAAAATTTTACTATGCTTTATATTTACATTAATATTTCTGTTACCATTTTATGTCAACCTACTTTTATGTTAAAAAGCCTATTTAGCCTCCTCCAAAGAGGTAATTTGTTTTTATCTTGGAGAGAAGCTGTGCAAGAGTTCCCTTGATAAAACTAATAATCAACCTGGAGTGAAAGTCAAGAGTCATGTTTAAAAAAGACAGGTTAAGCAATAAATAGAGAAAATAATAGAATATAGATTTCACAGTTAAAGGATCATCTCTTTAATTAGGAAGACTTGGCACTGTTAGATAATGGAGGGCTAAAAGAAAGTGAACAAACCACATATTAGTCAGAAGTAGCCTACAAATCTGTACAGCCAAGCTGTTTGGCTGATTAATTTCTTCCCCAGCACACTGTGTTACACTAAGCAACTCACAAACTTCCTGCAGACTCCAGGCTTTCTTGGAAATGTGTCTTAGTACTGCTCTACTTAACTTTTGTGTGACTTCTCAGGTATCCTTTAAAAATTTGACTGTAAAATACATATGCTCCAATTGTCACCAGAAAGGCGAGGGTAGTAAAACTGTTCTCATTCTGAACTACCACTGGGCTACTATTAATTACAAATTACTCAGTGCTTCAGCTCCATCAGATTCATCTAGCATCCAAAGACAAAATGTAAATACTTGAAAACTGTATGTAAGCACAAGGTTAAAAGGAAAAATAATTCTATTATTTAGTAGACCTGTCAAATTGTAATGATTCAGTATTAGAATATAGTTATGTCACTCCCCCCCCCTCCATTGTGTTTGAGGTGTCTGTAAGTTTGGCTTATTTTGGTATAGCCACATTGTATCATTTATATGACTAAAAGGACAATACCTGGCAAAATACATGTTACTGAACACACACTTTGTGTACACCTTCAGTGAATATTTGAACATTTCAGTGCAAAGTGATTTTCTGTAGTCATTTTATGTCATCCAATTACTTAATGAAAATAAATATGAAAAGCCCAAGAGTACCATCACATTCAAATTCACATTAATTTTGAATGAATATTCTTGCCACCTATTCTCTGTGCTTCAGGTGTTAGTCTCATCAACACATGAAAAAGCTGTTCACACAGGAAGTGATTCCAGTTACAGGTGTTGTGCAACACGTGTGTGCTCCATTATGCTAATTTCTTTTTGTGTATTAACCCATCCTGTCTATAATAGCTGTCATTTCTCTTGTTTAAATAGCCCAAATACTGCACACCATTGTGGCTCAATAACTACAATTGACACAAAACTGATTCAGTTTCCCAGTCTTCTTCAGCTACTTCTCTGGCGTATTTTCTGTGTTAGTCATGCTGCTCTTTGACAGTCATAGCTCAAGAGCAAACTGCTATGACTGAATAATGATATGCTAATTTACAATTTAGATGTAAGAACAGCAATTCAAGACTTTTAAAAAAATCAATGAAACACAGTGATTTTTTGCCTTGTGGTATACTGTTTCCATCAGATGATACTATATCTTGTTTTATTTCTTTATTAGGGTGTTTTTTTTTAAACTGTGTATCTCTGTAGCAGATTTTTAATATGATGTCGATAGACACTAATGATGTGATGTGGTGATAAATGGGGAAACCGGTGCATTTTCAAGGCAAAATTGGGATTCTCAAAGCTTCTCAGTATTGCTCTAGTGTAGGTGGAAGAGTCTTAAAAACTGATAATGTACACCAATCTGCATGTAAAGCTTACTGCTCTTTATGCATAATTCTACACAGTTCTCTATCACGTGTTCAGAAGGACTGATGAAAGGCTGCTGCTTTCCAGTCCTGAATAGCATTCTAGGTAGCAGACCTACAAGAGAAAGAGAATGTTACTTGAGGGAAAGTGACAAACTTCAGAATCTCTGGTGGAGTTAAATCTTTGGAAGAAATTATTCATTATTCTTTGTTAATGGTTGTGGTTAACATGTGTGAGGAAATACAGCGTCTCACTTCTCTAAAAAAAGAAAGCCTGAAAATAAATGAAACACCAAAAAATATTAGGTCATCTGTTTTAATTGCATGATATTGCATTTAACTGCAACAGCAACAGAACACAAGGGCACTGAAGGGATAAACAAGTGTGTTTGGGATGCTGGGTCTGTGTGTGCATTGTTGTTAAGTGATGGAGTCATTCTCAAACACTATATACATCCAGCTGTACTGTATGTCATATATTTATTACTAACTTGGGAGATAACTAAGTAGTTGAACAACTTTGCACTTCAGATCTCATAAAGTGAGATATATTTACAGGGGAGACTGAGCTTAAAAGAAGAGCAAAGCACATTCAGTATATGGTAAGTGATGATCACTGAGGGGAAGCATGAACAGTGTAGGGCATTTGTACTCTTTTGGCACCATTAATTTTAATTTGAAACTTGGGTCTGAAAGGCAAATTCAAGTGTGCACATAGGACTTTGCAGAAAGTTCCCTTGGAGCCTGAACCTACTCAGAGCAATGAAGAAGGCTGAAATGCTGAACGTTAAATAACTTGGAGATCTGAGCTCACACAACCCTGTCATTCAGCTATATCCTGGCCTGCCCCTTCCATTAAGTGCTTAGGAACACCACTACTTGGCATCGTGCTTCAGGAGAAATGAAAGACTTTCTATGCCATATGAGCAGGAAGCTCTGAGGCCAGGAATGTCACCACCCTTTTATAGAAGCACTGCATGAGAGTATATGAGTGTATTAGTGTGTGAATTCAATTACTGGACTTTGCCAGGTATAGCTCCTAAAGCTGATGGAGCTGTGCCTATGCATTCCTAATCAATTGCTTCCTGCCTTCACTGCTCTCTTGTTGCTCTCTTGTGGATGGTAACAAGGGAGGAAAAAGGGAGTAGGGTGGGGAAAAAACAATGTCTGTAGTATAGCACCTATGTGTTCAAGTGAATGAAATGGACAGTTAACAGCTTCTGTGGACAGTAAGGATCCAAAAATTTATTCAGCTCTGTAATAATCCATAAGGATAATTTCATGTAGCTGGACATTACCAGATGCATTATGTCAACTGCTAGCATATGACAGTTAGGCAATTTATATACCAGCACTTTTATAACAAGAAGACAGACTTCTAACATTTCATTTTCCTGCCCTGTGAAAGAAGAAAGATGGATCTCGACAGTTTTGACTGATGAGTCAAATAACTGTAATGAATCAAACTATATTTCTAGCTGCCAGATATAATGTTCTAACTATAATGTTACTGAACAAAACTATTTTGGTAAAATACCAGCAAATGAAGGAACCGAAGCCACTCTTTTTACCTCTTTGGGCTTATCATCATGGAAAAAGAAAAGCCTAATATGTTTGTACTCGTGCCATTCTTAATATCTTAACTTGTTCCTCTGTGTGTACATAGATACTTTTTGACTAGCCATAAAAATATTAATTCAAGAGGAGGCATCTAACCTTCCACTTAGTTCACTGGGAATTTCCAGCTAAACAATTTTGAATTTTGAACAATTCTTTGTTCTGAACTTCATTTGAATTTGCTGTAGATAAGAATAAAATATTCATAAAGATAAGCACTTATTTAATTTGTCATCATGATTAGTTTTAGTTTTTATTGAAAAAAGTAAAGGAATTTAATTTTATATCAAAATGACTGTACTTTTTCTAGTTTTATTGACTAATTTTGTTGGTACATGAACCAAATAATTAGTTATTAGTTGTGTTTTAATTTTGTATTGTGTGGTACAGTGTAGAGAGGACATATTACCTTTAGAGCAGAGCTAAGGCAGATGTGTAGATGAATAGCCAGTTCTGAGCCAAATTACATCTTTGTTGATACGCATCTATTGAACAGTGTAAATAATCCATGTAACAGCAAGAAGAATCGATGAAAGATTTTCCTGGTTCACTAGAAGCAGTTTGATAGGTGACATGCTTTTATGCTTGGAGATATTTTCCTATAAATTCTGTACAAATAAAATTGATGCATCTTTGTCACTGTAAGTAGGTCCTAATCTGTCTCCTTCTCCCTAAAGAGGCCCAACATCTCACACAAGGATTCCTATTCTGGTCCAAATAACAGACTCGGAGTCAGGAGTGAAGTTAGGTCTGGAAAAGGGGGACAGAAAGATGTTGGTTTCATGTGTGTCTTTTTGTTTCTCATACCTGAATTAGTAATTGAGCTTTCATTTTAACAGGTAATAAATTAATTTTCTCAAGCTGAGTCTTTTTTTCCTGTGATGGTAACTGATCTCCCTGTATTTGCCTCAACCCATGAATGTTCTTGCTCCTGTTCTTCCCATTGTCTCCCCTCATCCTGTTAGGAAGAGAGTGAGTGAGCAGCTGTGTGGGTATTCAGCTGATAACCAAGGCTAACCCAACATAACAGTATTCTCTTAAATATAATTTAATAGAGCTAATGCAAGATGGGAAAAAAAGGTAGATAATCTTATGTACCTTCGGATGTTGGGAATTCCAAGTTGAGCAGCATCAGACGGACCTCCCATCGGGGCATGGCATGCAGCATAGATCCAGCCTGTGGAGAGATTTGCCTGCATTAAGAGCTCTGATATAACTTTCTTAGAAGAAAACAGCTCTATTCATAATTTCTATTGTCAAACCAAGGCTGTTTGCATAAGAACATTCTGCTTCGCTTTTAGATATAGCCAAGGACTCAGGTGGTGTCACTGGTTGTGCCAAGTGAGAGCTGTCTACAGGGTCCTCTATTACAGTCAGCCTTCTGAGCTTGTAGAGTCATTGAATCATTTTCGTTGGAAGAGACGTTCAAAAGAATCAAGTCCAACCACTAACTTAGCACTGCCAAATCTGGTACCAAATCTGGTCCCTAAGGAGCACATCTACACGTCTTTTAAATACCTTGAGGGACAGTGACTTCCTTGGGCAGCCTGTTCCAACGCTTCACAACCCTTTTGATGAAGAAATTTTTCCTAACATCCAATCCAAACCTCCCCTGGTGCAACCTGAAGCTATTTCCTCTTGTCTTATCACTTGTTGCTTGGGAGAAGGGACTGACCCCCATCTCACTACAACCTCCTTTCAGGTAGTTGTAAAGAGTGATAAGGTCTCCCCTCAGCCTCCTTTTCTCCAGGCAGAACAACCCCAGTTCCCCTGTGGCCAAGGGATTAGCGGAGCCCAGCATAGGCCTGAAGGCACAGCTCTTTGCCCAGGGCAGCACAGGCCTGCACCTGCTCAGATTAACTGTTATGTGGATCACAAACTCCATGGTGTACAACAGTCCAGATCACTGCCGCTGGTCACTCAAAAAAAAGGCGGTTCTGAGTGTAATGATGTACCTGGGTGATGGAGTGTGGTGGGTCAACCTTGGTTGACAGCCAAACCCAGCCAACCACTGACTCTCTCCCCTTCCTCAAAGGGAAAGGCAGAGAAAATAGGATGAGAACGCTCATGGGTCAAGATAAAGACAGGGAGATTTCTTAGGAATTACTGTTGCAGGCAAACCTGGTTGAAATTGGGGAAAATTAGTTTATTGCCAACTAAAGTAGATTTGGGTAGTGAGAAACAAGACAAACATTAAAGTAATACACTTCCTCCTCCTTTTCCAACGCCCAGTTTCACTCCCTCTCTCTGCTCACTCCTCTCCTATGGCACAGAAGCATTTGGGGGCTGCATATGGTGAGGATGCAGCTGTTTCTCTCTCACAGTTTTCCTCTGCTCCAGCATGGTTTCTCTACTGGAGCCTGCTGGAACTGTCTGCATTCAGCTCAGTGCAGCCTCTGGCTTCTTTTTACGTCAGCTACCACCGTTAACACCCGGGTGCCATCACCCAACACACAGATAGACCCCGAAGATGCATCTGAGTGTGTCTTTTGGAAGGACTCTTGCTTTTCCATCACACTGGAGCACATTTTCCTGTGCCTGCCTATGTGTGCATCAGGACAGATAGTTGTTTCCGGTGCATGGGATTGCAGCATGGTAGAAAGGCTCTAGCTCAACCTGACCAATGGTGAAAAGCCACCACACAGATAATGGGTCCCTGTTTTTCTGTTGCCGCTTTTCACTGCGGTTTATAGCTAAGCTCTGAATTTCTCTTTACATTTACTGTACAGGATTTTTTTTCTTGTTTTCTCAAAAGTCTAAATCAAAATAACTTATGATCCTAGCCCTTTTCCATTCACCATGTCTGCTTGTAATGTTATTTATTTTCTGAGAAAATGTGTGAACACACATCAGATTGTTTTGTGAAACAAAAAGCTTTTCTCAGTTCGCATCATGCATGAACTTAATACACTCTCCAGCAATAAAGTAGCTGTTGATTTTTGCCCTGCACAGTTGCAGCAGCCTCATTAGTTTCACTGTGTAGCTTGCAGTAGTTTCATGCCAAATTAAAAATCAGGTCATTCAAAGGACTAATGTGAGATCAGCCTGCAGAAATTTGAAGCTCACCTGGATCCAGCAATTTATAAACATACAAAGCTACTCCATACTGCATCCAAAAGCAAAATAGTATAATTAGGAGCGTTGTTCTGTCTTAGCAATTAGGCTGTGGCTGATAGGTACATGGTTATGAAAATGGGAAAGATGATTTCTGTTGATCATGTGCTGTTTAAATATTGAATGTTTATGTAGGATCCCCTTAGTCATGCAAAATGTTCAACATCTGAACCAACTTATATTTTAAAATATATTACTTACTGGTCAATACGCCTAATTTGAAGATCACTGAAGTCAAGCTGTTCTTTTCATTGTGTGGAATATTTTATTGGCCCTGCTTGGTGTCTGGCTTTGAGTGGGATATTTTGATGCATTCCTATACCCAGAACGTATTAGGACAGTCTAAAAATTATGGTATCAGGCGTTGATGAGCTTCCCTTTGAAGAACAAATAGGGTGATGAGGAATGGAGAAGCTCTTGTGTAGGCAGGTTGAAAGAGTTTGGCCTGCTCAGGCTAGTGAAGGCTCTCAGAGGACACTTCTCTACAGGTAAAACAAAAGTATAAATCTGGTAGGTGGCCACTTATGAATACCATTGAGGTCTCCTTTTACATGAGTTATTTGCTATGGGGAGGTGGAAGGAGGAGACATGAATAGAAGAGATAATAAGCCCCATCTCCTCCCTCCTTTGCATGAAAGAGTTCCCTGCATGTCAGCCCCACAACTTCTTCCTGGCATTCAAACCTGGCATATGGGAACAGGGAGATGAGAAGCAGTATCCTGGAGACAGGAGCTAATGGAAAGCTAAAGTTCCCATAATCTTCACTGATAAATTATCACCTGGGTAAACACCAAGGAGAGAGACCATCTGCTTGTGAGAAAGAAAAGTGTTGGCTGTGGAAAATGTGTGAGAACTGATGAAAAACGTTGAAAATCCGAATCAGGCTGTTAGTTAGCTGAAAAGCGAAGTTTCTGAGCACTCTGTTCTTAACACAGTTTTATGTTTATCTAGTTTAAGAAGGTAACAATGAAATTAAGGAGAGGATTCTATGACTTGGCTGCAGGGAAAAGGTTTCAATTGTCCAAGATGTTCTTTCCAAGCTTTCACAATCTGTTTCTAAGTAATTTTTGTTCTGATGATTGAGGATTGCCAGTTTTCAAAATTACACCCTAGTTGATGTAACTACACAAGCAATTTTTGCATAGCTGTTTACAGATTTCTTTTCAGTGTTATATGGTTTACTCTCTATCTTATTTTCTCTGTCTGTGTCTCTTTTTTCCTCTGTCATTTATATAAAGAATGTTCTCTAGGAACACCTACCATCAAAAAACTTTCCAGTGACTGTCCACTACTGGAAAACTCTCTGTAGATGTGAAAAGCTTAAGGACATCCAAATAACAAAATAATTGAAGTGAATTAATTTTAATGTAACAATACTTTTAATACAGTACAGTGTTTTTTCTGCTTGCAGACAATAAAAGGTTTTCAAGAAATTTGCAAGTCCTCTCTGTGGTTGAATGTCTCTGAATGATTTCCCTTCCTATGGTTTTGATGCCCTTACAAGAAAGTGCTTTTATTTTCCCCATTTGAAATCCATGTATAAATAGTCTGCTCCACCAAACAACTAAAATGTTAGAACACAAAGGAGTCATTTAGATTTTAATTTGGTCAGATATATGCAGACAATACACCTGCCCTACCATCAAGGAGAATTAATAGAAATAAAGGCAAATTTACATCCAATTCACGATGGATAAAATTGTAAACAACAATTGCAAAGTATTTAATTAGCAGATTCATAATAAAAGGTTTTAATGGACACTACATTTCTGAAGCCACGTGAAATATAAAGTACTTACCAGAGGTAATAACTAGTTTAATTTCCTTCCATAAGTGTAACAGCCATTCTTTGAAAATTATTGTGCTTAGGAGCTGTGAACTGAGATCATTGAGAGGAAGTCTCCCTTCAGTTTGGAAAGCACATGTATGAAAATGTAATTCTGTCCAGGTGTGACCCCAAAATCACTGAGATTAACAAGAATGTCCTCATTGGCTTTGGTTGCAATGGTGCTCTCTGTGAATATATGTAGTGTTTAAAGATATAGCATAGCATTAAAAAATGGTAATAATGATCATTGCCGCCACTGTAGAATAGTATGGTGCTGAAATAAAGTGGTATAAGATACCATAAAAAAATCTAAGCATCCAACATTTCAATAATGTTATCTTATACACAATCAGTAGTCTTCAATAGAGTTGCAGGAAAAGTGTCCACAGTATCATAAGACAGAAAAATACATTTTTCAACTTTTAGAGAGGGGGTATGGTTCTATGGGTGTTAAGGATTTCGATGGGTGGGTTTACACAAATTTACTTGAGACCATCATACATTTGAAACCTCAGATAATAGGAAATGTACTTTTAATTACTAGAGCAAATTAAAAACAGTAATACAACTACTTTACAAGACCACAAACCCACTTTAATAAGTTTTAAACAGATATATTTAACAAGCACATATTCGCAAGATCAAACTACTGTATATTTATTAGAAGAAAGAAACTTCCTAAATGAGAGGAAAATTACTGATTTCTGTATCAATGTCCATACTAGAGTTCCATTTATTCTCCATATATACAAGACTAAACCTAGAATAAAACACACAGAACACATACAGCATATATATATTATAAATCAAAAGTAAATGGAGAGAGATATGCATTGTAAAAAGTCTCTTTCTATGAATCTAGAAGTATTAAGGTAGTTACAGCGTAATGGGAAGGCCAGATAGCTGTTTGGGACAAATATTTGAAGTTTTACTTTAGTGCAGACAGTTTAGCAAAGAAGAATTTCAGCTTCTCCAAACACCTCTAAACATGACATTCTAACGAGCAAAAGGTGTGATTCAGGTCTTTGTAAACACATTTTCGTTCCTCAAGTTTTAGACAGCTAGTTTAACTGTCTCAGTGTATAGACAAAATGAGGTATCAGAATGAAGGACTTAGCAGCTTTGATGATTTGTTTCTATGTTCCAGGAAAATGACAGTTGGCATCTAAATGGTACAGGAACCTTCACTTGCAAACTGTTGACAGCTACCTCAGTTTCAGGCAATAAAAGGGAAGTCTGCCAGGTGCTTGAAGAATAGGGCAGTCCTTAACTGGGCAGAAACGACTGGATGAAGAAACCCTGGAGGGGTTTCATTCAGGCTAAACTGCGCTGCTGCCACTCAGCCAGGTGCTTAAAATGCCCTCCACATCTCTCCTGACTAAGTCTGCTATCAGGATCTTCCCCTTCTAGGCAAGGGCACAGGGTGCAGACACCAATTTCTGTGGCTGCAGGTTAGGATTGGCCAGGTCAGGACTTCTCTCATTTTTAATAATGCCCACAGAAACAGAAACCCTAAGATGCCATGGTAAGGAATTCAATATAAGGACAGAGATAAGAGAAAGCTTTGGGAAAGAATATGTCAATGTGCAGATGAACTAAAAATAGCTCACAGCCCTCCAAACATCCTTCACTCACCACGTATTTCCATATCTCGTTCAGCTGAGCACTAGAATATTTCTTACTTACATTGTACATGATGTGAGAAGCTGAGGTGGTAAGCTTATTGTTGATAAGCAACTTGAATATTCAGAGGCAAGAGGCCAGTGAACTGAAACTTCAAGTTCATCAGAATGAACTAGTTTGGATGCAGAAGGGCTAGTGAGAGCTGCCTTCACCATGAATTTCTAAGTTCTCTACTACTACTACTAATGAACTCTTCACCAGTCCTGAGGACAGCAAATTCCATTCCATCAGAGTATTAACAAATTATGTAAATGAGATATAGAGACCTAATTAGAGTGCAGGAATTGCATGGTTCAAGGAAAAGTTCAGTTCTGTATCAGTAATTACACAACAGCTCTTTTTCCTAACAGGCTAAACCAACTCCATTTCAGCATAATAAGTATTATAATTAAAACAGCTTTTCAAACTAATGACGCATGAAATATATAATAAAAAATGTAAAGTCCAAACATCTATAGGATTTATTTAAAGACCCAGGAAGCATGTAAAATAAGGGAAGCATTATTTTGATGTCTGTAACATAATAATCTTTTATTTTTAGCAACAGAATGTTAATGGCAAGTTCAAATATTCAATGTCAAGGAAGACTCTTTTAGTTTTGTTCTTGTTCTTAAAAGTAAGACAGAATGAACTGCATAGATATGGATTCTGAAGGAGGGGCCCAGGTAGTCGCAATGTATGTTCAGAATGAGAGGTTTGCAATGATGTATTAAATTTAATGGGCCAATTCAGTCTTTTCAATCATACTATTTAAGCTAAGTATTGAAATACACATTTTCTCCTAGGAATTATTGTTCATTTTGTATCTTCCTGACTTTTGCTTCACTTATTAGAAGACTTCTTTTCTTCTCTGAAAGATGAAATTGCAGCAACCTAAAAAATTGTAACAAAGAAGAGATAATCATTCTTCCTAAAAGGGAAAAAAGACTGAACAGCAGGAATAAAAACTTCTGGATGTTGAATTATTTTTATACATATTTAAATGATACTTTTGGATCACAGGAGTTCAGAACATACCGAAAGCTTGATTCTGGGATGTTAAAAAAATTGAAGTTTTTTTCTTAGCTTCCAATGCTCCTGACAGGATTAGACTTTGAAGTTACACCACATTTTCTTCCTGGCTTTTTTTTTTTTTTTTCCTTGTGAAGTTCTCTTTGTTGATCAGACCACTGATACCAATGAGCTAAAATGTGTCATGTTGTATTGATTTTTTTCAGAGGGAAGAATACCCTCTGACACAAGAAAAGTTGAAAGAAAACAAAAATACTGAGAAAAATATCTATAAATATAATTTTCTTCATGCTTGTGCATTCTGGGGAGGAAAACTGGGGAAGTAATTAAAAGTCCAAGACAATATACATATTACCAGATCTTGGAGGAATTTTTGTGTTTGATTCTTCACCCACTCCCTTAGTCCCCCTAAAGTTTTTTCAGGCTTTTGTGGAACTTTTCCTGCAAATCTCTCAACAAGTTTGGGCTGTCTGCATAACACACAGTAAATCTTCGGAGGAAAGAAAAACATTAGACTTCAAGATAAATATTTGCTCTCAAGTGCTGGTGTAAATAATATGCTCAACACATCAGCTATTTTAGGTTTTTGTACCTCTGAAATATCTTTAACTGTGCTGAGCACTTACTGGAATTATGATTCTTCAATTATTCTTATGTCTAGGATTACACATACGAGCCTTAAAGGAGCAAAAAGACCTGTTTTCTTCCCCAAAAGCCCATTTAATTGTATTGATGTTGAAGATATGCACAACTGAATTATATTTGCTATGAGATGAAAGAAATGTGCAAACCAAGTTACTTATGGATCATAACCGCTGAGGCCAAATGATTTTGTACCTAATTTAGCCCATTTTTTTTCTTTTATTTTCTCCAAGCTCTTTATCATGGGAACCAAAATTTAATGTTAAATATTGCATTCCTTTTAATTTTATTAATCTTTTAAGGAAATTTATACTTTGAACTTCCAGGAGTCCACTGGTTGTGTAATGCAACACATCCATCTGCTGTAGTTGTGTATCTTCACATCTTTACAGCATGTAAATAAGAATTCTTAAAAAGTTAATCCTTTTAGGATACTGCATGATGATAATTTCCACATCCCAAATGACTGTGAACTGGAGACTTAGGATAGCATGTGACAGACTTTATTTCAGTAATTTACTGGTGCCATGAGTAATGTTTCAGACCATGCCATTTTCCTAATGCTTCTAACATCAGAAGCCAGTTTTGCTGCAAGAGTGTTAAACGATTAGGCATAATAGAATTTGGTTTTCCAGGACTATTAGCTCCTCAGCTACCAGACTTGGAAGAAGGAGCAAAGAAGACTCCATGGCACATTTTTCACAGAGCTTATTTGTACTTCAGCTACCAAAATAGATTTGTAAATTTTCCCTTGGAATGTTTTCAAATAAAATGTTTGACAATAAATATATTCCTTTTCCACAGAAAATGAAAATACTTGCAAATGTTCCACAAAAATCTGTATTTCTGTATGCACTGATGTATCAATGCCCATTTAAAGAAGTGCCTGCCCAGGGCTCTTCATGAAGATATAGTGCTAAAAATTCAACAGAAATGTGTAACTGGCTTTCAAGTAATTGAATCTCTGCTTTAGTTAGTGCTTTCTGAACTTTTTATTGGTGTATATGAAAGCATCAGGTGCAAGTAACCTAGACTGATGTCAGAAAAATAAAAGATATGTGGACTGATTTTAGAGTAAGTTACACTTTTGCAAAAGAAAAAGTGACCCATGACAGGCTGTTAATGATTCTGTTACTCAGATAGTGATTCTTGGTTACTACTTGTGAACCCTTAACCCAATTCAGCCTTTTGACATCAATGAAATCTCCTGTTATTTGACTGCATCAACTCATTGAAGTTGGTGAATAGTTACATTTTTTTCGGGATATTTATGTAAAGAGAACATCAAACTGCTTTTTTAGACTAAGAAGCTGAAGAACGAGGAGGTATTGCCCCATGTAGATTATAGGTCATCTATAGACATGGTTTCTATCCCTGAAAACAATAGAAAAGCATTACTCTCTGCACTGTATTAGATTATTTTTGTCTCTATTAAGATTCTCACCAAAATATGATCTGCAGGTTAAATTTCTCAAAAAACATGTTTCTCTCTATCTGATCTCTCCTGGTCATGCATGAAACCAGGATGGCACAATTTTCTTTCTCCTACCCTCCAGCTATTTTGTCTTTTCAGGTCAAAGGGATGGTTTTATATTTTAAATCTGTAGTAACTTCTATATAGCTTTATGTTTAACTCCTTCATCTCCAGATCTTACTTTGGTGATATAGCTCTTCAACTTTTCTTTTATGAGAGGAGCATTTTCAGATGATGAAATAATGAAATCTTTTGAAATCTTTGGCTGCTACCTTTTTGTTTACTTTTCCTGTAAAACTGCTATGAAGAAGTCTGAAATCTTGCACACTACCTACAGTACTCCAACTTTCCTCATATTTATCCTCAATTCTGTTTTTTTTTTTTTTTTTCTCGGTTTCTTCTTCTCACAATCTGACATTTTATCTTTAGCAGATCAAAGATATAGGTGAAAATTTCTTAAGTAAAAATAGGCAACTGACGATTCCTTACATCCTAAAGTCCCATTTTAACTGGATCTTTTGATTTTTAAAGTTCTCATATGATCATTTGGTCACATCTTCTACACTTGCTTTGTTTTTCTATCTTTGTTTCTTCTATCCACTCATAGTCACCAGCCTCCTCACACACACAGCCCTGTCAACATATTTCTTAGATGCACCTTGATAAATGTAGTGGGATTTTTTTCTTCTGTAACAAAGCACTCTTCACCATCAAACATTCTCTTCCATTTTTTACTGCTACCTTAAAGCCATTCCAGACCCAGGGATGTACAGAAAATAAAGGTAAATCACATTTCTTTTTATCGTCACTGAAAATGTACTTGTCAAATACAGCAGAGGTTTTTTCCTATTCTGTTCAGCCACAGGGATATGTTATAAAATGTCAAATACAAGCAGAGGAAAAAAATTCTGAGTGTGAATAGACTGTTTTCTTCGTATTCTTCTGAATGCGTGTTTTCAGTTGGTTTCTTCAAATCCTGCAGTGAGGTTATAACCTGAAACCCAGCATAAGAAATGAATAGCTCATGGCTGTGTTAGTTTAAGAACAAGGTAAGAACCAGAATAACATCTTGGGTCACAGCCTGCATCCAGAACCTGCCCTGTTCATGCTAGGAAACTCTGGCTTCGAACCCTGCAGCTAGTCCAGGTAACATCTTCATCCCTGTTCTGCTGCATAGCAGCTGGTTACTGCTATAGAGCAACTATTTCCATGTCCATCACTGTCTGGTCTTAAATGTTTTGCTTCAAGAGCAGAAGTGTAGGTACTTCAGACTACTTTCAGTTTTCATGCTTTTTATGTGGGCATGTACAGCTGTCTAGCAAGCAGCTTATTCATGCGAATGTTGTTCCAAAAAATTTTTCAGAAGATGACTTCTTCTAAGATCCTATTGTTATCCTCTGGAGACAAAGAGGAGGGATTCTAACACTGTTCTCATTTAGAAAGCATCTCAGTCCCCAAAGGATACATACTATTGTCACATCTGCACATTTAACTAGCACCCTCTGTTAGTAGAGTGATTGTATGTTTTATCTGTCAATTAGTGTGTTTCTTCAGCACACAGATCAAAGCACTGCCTTTAATGGGTTAAGACCATATCTTCTCCTTCTAATCTGGCAGTTTAATAGGAAATGATTCAACAAAAAAGGCATGATGACTTCTAAAAAAGAAATATTTGCGTGTGGGAATTTGGTGTAGGTGTCTGCTAGAGACAGAGAAAAAGTGGAAGAGGCCTTCTTTGATATTGATGAGATGCATCCACAAGTGTTGAGCGAGGTGACCGATGTAATTTTGAGTCACTCTGAATTATCTTTGAAAGTTTTTGGTAAATGTTCGTGAGGACTGGAAGGCAGCAAATGCCCCTTCTATCTTCAAGAAGGGCAAGAAAGAGGATCTGGGGAACTATAGGAGAGTCAGATTCACCTTGCTCCCTGGGAAGGTGTTGGAACAAATCTTGCTGGAAGATGTTTTCTAATATGTTTAAGACAAGAAGGTGACTGCGAGTACTCAGCAAAGATTTATAAAGGGCAAAAAATATTTGATCAGCCTGATATCCTTGTACAATAAGATTACTGACTTGGTGGATCACGGAAGAGCAGTGGCTGTTTTTTCATCTTGACTTTGTCAGGGCTATTAACATTGTTTTGCATAATTTCCTCATAGGCAAGCTCATGAAGTACAGGCTAGATAAGCATACGTTGAAGTAGACTGAAAAGTGGCTGAACTCCTTGACTTGAAGGGTTATGATCAGCAGAACAGTCTAGTTGGATGCCAGTCACTAGCGGGGCACCCAAGGGGTTGAGAATGATGCTGTTACTGCTTAACACCTTCATTAATGACCTAGATGATGGCAAAGAGTACATGCTCAGCAAGTTTGCAGATCACAAGAACTCAGGAGAAGTAGTTGATTTACTTTACAGTATTACACTAGAGCAAACTGGCTGAATGAGCAAACAGGAATCTCATCAAGTTCAACCAAGAGAAAAGCCAAGTCCTGCATCTGAGAAGGAATAACTGGTACAGGTGGTGGCTGACCCTCTGGAAAGCAGCTTTGCAGAGAATGATCTGGGGATCCTAGTGGACAAGGGGTTGAATTTGAGTGAGCAATGTGTACTAGAGACAAAGCTAATTAACAGCATCCCAGATTACATTAGGAGGAATGTTTCCAGCACATTAATGATGTGATCTTTCTCCTCTCTTTAGCATGGAAAAGCTACAGCTGGACCACTGGTTACTGTCCTGGGCTCCATGCAGAAGAGGGACATGAATATAATGGAGTGAGTCTAGCAAAGGGTCATGAACATGATGAAGGGCTCAGAGCATGTGAAATCCTTTGTTGCCTGGAGAGGCTATGGAGTCTCCATCCTTGGAGATACCCAAAACCCAACTGAACGTAACCTTAAACAAATTGCTTTGAGTGACCCTGCTTTGTGCAGGAGGATTGGATTACACAATCTCCAGATGTCCTTTTCAGCTGCAGTGGCTCTGTTATTTTCTGACAAATACTTAAGTCTCGATGAAGCACCTGCAGGAGGTTTGTGTGTATATGTGTGTGGGTTTTCAATGGGAGAGAATGAGAAAGCATGTATGTGTGAATGGATATGGGAGAAGAGGTAAAGCAAGCAACACACTTTTATTGGTTATATATCACCCAGTTCTTCCATGGCTGTTCTTCTCTGCTCTTGGAAAGTGCAACCACTCAGTGTAATGTCAAATTTCCACTTCTGTCCTGCACTTTTGGGTAACTGAGAATAAAAGAACTCTGTGGAAAGCGAAACAGAATAAATCTGTGTAGGATATTTTAGCATGCTGAGCAGCTGCTACTTAAAATACAAATCAGAACTTGTTCTTTTGGGAGACTACTCAGTGATGGTTTTCCAGAAGCACAAGCAATATGTTTACTAATCTCTCCTGACTAGCGGCAGTATGTTTAGCTTCCATAAGCCTGGAGGCCAGTAGTCCTGTGAGAACACACAGTTGCAGCAGTTCAAGCATAATAATTTTGACTTCGAATGACACAGTAATTCCTCAGCTTTTATGTGGTTCCAGCTGCACACTTCAGCTCTACAAGGAATACAAAAGAAGTGACATCATGACTACCTACATAATATTTTTAGCTTGTGCTGGAATCTAATACTGTTAAGAGACTAAAAAAAGAAACCAAGTTCTAAATCCTTCAAAATATCAGACATGCGGCAATCACCTCTGCAGCGTCCCATCAATTTATGCTAAATGTGAATCAAATTTCAGAAGGCATTTGTATACCTCCCAGTCTTTTTTAACATCTACTGACTATAAAGAGTACAAACACCAGAAAAAAAAATATTAAAATGCATTGAAGACAGGATTTTTCAGCTCCTTTTGTCTTTTCTGGCAGTTTTTTGACCAGTATCAAGTATTTTGACTTGATTTTGTTTATTTAGAGTGTTACATTTCTGTGAATAAAAATATACATGAAATGCATCAACATGTATTATATATTCATAAAGGCACACAGAAACTTTCACCCATGCACTAATGTACCACTCATATTCCGGAATTTGCACTGAGCATCAAAGATGTTGACAGCAGGGGCTACAGGGCAGCCTCTGTGAGGAGAGACTAGGGCTGCCACATGCTGGACATGGAAAATTCCAGTCATCTCCAACAACTCTCTGTGATTCTGTGAACTGTGCAACAGCCATAACATCCCAGCCCACTGCTCCTTGTGACGCCCCTTGCCTCACTGAAGGGACTGAACATAGCTTGCGGCGAGAATAAGAGGGGAGGAGAGAAGTTTGGGGTGAAGTTGAGCAGAACAATGGGGAGAGGAAAGGTGTTTTCCATGAGTGTATTTTTCCCACATGTTTTAATGTTAGGTATTTTTGTTTGGTTTTGTTTCCCAATACCTGAATTAGCAGTTAAATGCATATATCTTGACTGGTAATGGATTAATTTTTCCCAAGCTCAGTCTGTTTTTCCTCTGACAGTAATCGGTAAGGGTACCCAGTCTTTATTTTGGTCCACGGGCCTTCTTGCTCCTGTTCTTTCCATTTTCTCCACCTGTCCTACTGGGGTCAGCAAGTGAGTGATCATCTGGATGGGATATTGGTTGCTAGCTGGGGCCAACCCACCACATACTTTTGTGTTAGCACTCATATTCTCTTACATTCTACCTAGAAGATTCATTTTCTTGGAGTGCTTTAGAGTAGTTTGACTAACACACATACTATCCTAAAAGGGCAATCTCCATAAGTAAATAAAAAATGTTACCCTTTTTTTTTTTTTGTGTGTGTGCGTATGATTGATTCTCTAACATTTAAAATATACGAGTTAACGTGCACTCACTAGACAGATTTCCAAAGGGATGTAATTCTAGCCAAGCTCCTCCAGTCACTCTGCAATCCTTAGCCCTCACATTTGTTTTCTCAGTGCAGTCCCCAGCAGTAATTCCTGACCAAAGTTCTAGCTACAAGTTCTAGCCTTATGTTTGAGTTTTATCCTAAGCTTTATTTTTTTGAGTCTTTTTTTCTTTTCTATCAACATTCTCTCTTTCACCTTACATGCATCTAAGTTTCAGTTCCTTCTCTCCAGACAGATACAGTGTAACAGAGAAAGATATTTTGAGGACTGATTATCTGTAGTGTTCATTAATACTTTTGATTCTATCAATTTCTTTTTGGTATCATTGTGAAGTAATAATGACAGGTATTTTCTGTATCTGACTAGAGTACTCTTGCTGCCAAAGAAACTCCTGATACTTTTCTTTTACTGAGGAGTTGTGTGGTGGTATACAGGTCAAATGCCAATGGTATTGTTATTTCACCTACAGATGTTTCAAGTTGGATTTTTACACAGCTTTATCTTTTCTCGTTGTTTTATAAGTAGTCCAGGACTATGGGGAAAAACAATGAGATAAAGTGAAATATGATGGTAGCAACCACCTGGTGTCCAGCCGTGTAGTCAAATGTCCTAGTAAAGAATGGAGCCTCTATTAAAATTTCTGTTTAACTTGAAAAATATTTGTCTGAATGGAATGTATTGGACTGTGAAATATGTTTGGAGGTCTTATTGTGATGGCCTTGTGTACATAGTATGTCATTTGAGTTTTGACCTAGAGTTTCAAGCAGTTTATTAGTGCTGGTTATTAACTGAAAGTAAAATCAGTGAAGGCTGAGTTTTAGTACCATGAGACTGTGGGAGTTTACTTTGGGTAGGTATCTTGTTTCTGTGAACTCCATTCTCAAGTCAGGGTTGAACTCATGAAAATATAACAGAGTGAATAATTTCGGAAACAAAGACTGTTCTATAATACAGCAGCTTATATATTGAATGGCTTATTGCATAAAAGAGTACTTAAGTTGTAGTAGTTACTTGCATTTACTGTTGCATTGTCAACTGTTGTTCAAATTATAACATTTGACATTTTGAGTGACCTGGAACTTACCTATCAAGGCTGTCACATTTCTGATGAGAGCTAACATTAACTCAATTCAAAGGAGAAACAAAGTTTTTTAAGCAGAATTTTGCTATTTTCTGAAAGCACTTATGCACTATGTACAGTCTGGTTTAATTAAACTTTGTGAAAGATAAGGAAATTAATTTATAAATGTGTTATGGATGACAGAAGTGACTATGAGTTAAAATGTTAAGCAAGATTATGCATTTCAAGTCAATATATGTAACTGGTTCACGTATGTGGGATGAGTTGCTGAATTGTGTTGCACTATATATGTTATTATGTATTATATTCTGTGTGGTTCTGACAGAAAAAGATCTGTAATTTTCCTCTTAATTATTTATACACCTGAATACATAATAAAGAGCAAATAATGATATGTTATCAATGTTCCTTTATTAGCATGCAACTTTCCGAAGTTCCAGGAGCTTCATCAGTCATCATTTGTTTGCACTTACACAGCCTTCTTAAGCAGTAATGGTGTGGCTGATTTAATACCTATTTTAACATTTTAAAAATGCTGGTTTGCTCTGCGAGATGACAACTGACTCTTCATTTGAAAGGAGAAACTGACTGTATGATCTGCAGGCCTGACGATAAGTCTAATTTCAGGAGAATTGCAAAATCTCAGGTAGATCCCAGGGACATCACCAGTCCAAGTATCCTTGTCCTGCCTTTTAGTGCTGATCTGCAAAGTTAACTTTTAAGATTAATAATTAAAGTATTCCATGCAAGGAGGTACACAGAAGAAACCGTGCACAGTGTACAACAGAGTTTATAGATTCTACAAAGACCAAAACTGTGTTATGTACTTGTGTACCATCTGCTGAACCTCATCTATCTACTAACTCCAGACACGTACAAATCACAGCTTTATAGAATGCTCTATAGCATGGTAGTTAAAGGGATGTTTTGATTTTCTTCTGGAACTTCAGGAAAGGTGACAGTAGAGGTGTAAATTACGATGTATGAAACTGTACAGTGAACCAAACACAAAACACATTTTTTTTTGTAGTTGCTACACAATCTCAAAGTTACTGACCACTGATCTGAATTGAAGCTATAACCGTGCCAATATTATTCCTGTCTTATCACCTTCATGACCAGCTGTAAAGTTTTCACAGAATGAATCTAGATAGAAGCTGTAGGTGAGAATGTGAATGAGAAACATTTTCTTCTTTTCCTCTGTGAGTGTGGCATGGAAAGACGTTATAATTTATCAAGAAACCTTCTGGGAAAGCTGAGAGAAAAGTCTATGTTTTGGGTCAAGCTTTTTAATAAGATGACTAGATTTTCACCCTGACTCTAGAGAGAAAACTCTCCATATTACTTTGCTAATGCCCTAAGTGTTGCAATCTCCCTGAACATTAAATTTTGGAAGACATTCTAAGAAATATATTTTAAAAAATAGATATTGTCTGAGGTTGCTAGATTCATATTCTATTGAATGTGAGTATAGCTAGAAGAGCTTTCCAAAATAAGGAATGGAAAACATGGAGAAATTAGTCTGTACAAACCAGAAGAAAACAAGAAATGAGCTCTCTTCCTGATTATGAAAGCTGGCTTAGATCCCATTCACCACTGAAGTGTCTACAAACTGCACCATGGTAATGAGATTAATGAGGATTCTCCCAGCTATATTTAGTCATGAAAGAATGGGATTCTTCCCTCCTGGGAGCTTGTGTAGTATGGTCACTATGAACATGTATTGGCACCACCTCCTGCCTGACTCCAAGATCAGGTGTGCTCAGGGAAGAGAACTTCCACTGGAGTAGTTAGGGAACATGGGTAAGAGGGACCAAGAAATAATGAAGAAAGCGATGTGAAGTTACTGAGGATTCAGATGGCAGAACCCTTGTGATGGCATAGGGTGTAGGACAAAAATCCATAGGAAAACAGGCTTCATTAATCCCATGTTTGCAGAACACAGTGTATTCTGTTTGACCAAATATTTCTGTAATCAATAAGCATTTCATTCTGTTAGAAACTGAACACAGTAGGGAAGTCTTCTGGGTAAAGCTTTTTAGAAGCTAATTTCTAGAGGTGAAGGTTGTCTGTGTGTGTTTAAGTATTATTTATTTCTTATTTTCTCTGCTGGTATTTGTTTTTCTCAATTATACTTAGGAAAAATATTTAAAAAACAAACCACAGTCTTTGTGAAACCTCAGATATACTGTAAAGTAATATTGGAAACTCTGAAATGCTATTTTTATCCTCTGTGTATTTTATACTTTTCAATATTAATGGAAAAGCATCTTGCAGGTAGACACAAATCTGAAAAGTCACAAGTGATCTTTACAAAATTGGCAAGGATATGCTTTTGGAGAGAAGACACCTTGCTTCAGAAAAATTAGTGGTAGCTCTTTATGTTACCCTTTTAACTGGTGTATTTTACTTTAATAGTTCTGATTCTGATAAATGCTCAGGTCTGCTTTATTTGAGAGAAAATGAGAATTTTCCTTTCAAATGCTTACAGAAATGAGTCTCTCTAGCCTCTAGCCCTTAGGAGTGGAGAACTGCTCTGATTTCAGGCAGAGCTTTATTATGGAAATCTCCCAAGTGAATGGAAGGCAGCCCACACAGTGTATAATCACTGCTTGTGAGTTTCCTCTGTGGGTTATTAAGATTAAAATGATTAGGTTACTGACTGTGTGCTAGGAACAATTGTTCATTTAACTATGCATAAAGTGTTTTATAGGTGTGAATAGGTCTTGTTGCTGAATCAAACATTTTGCATAAAAATGTCATTAGAAAGACACCCTGTTGTGGTGTTATGGGATAATAATTTCAGTAATAGAAATGTGAACTCTGTTATATACAACACAAAAGCTTGCTACCCTGTAGAGTCCACAGAAAGTGAGACTGTCACAACTCCCTTGTATACTGTTGCCCTTTTATTGATGGAGAAATACTGTAGCTAGAAGTAGGTACTAAATTATCCTGTTAGCTCTGCTCCATTATCATACTTCATGCTGGAACCGAAAATATCTTGAAACATAAATTTATGCAGTAGCATTAAAAAACTTCAAACTCAATGTGTTTCTTCATGGATGAACTAACTGTTCATATGTATTTTGTACTTAATAGTCTGCAAAAATATCCTAAGAAGCCAAAAGTGGGATGCAGACCATTTGTAGTTTCTGCAGTTGAAATCAAAATTCTTAGAACACATGAAAAAAGTTCTGTTAAATGCACTGTATTTCATGATCTAATTTTTTTGTGAACTGTATTGATCAAAACTATTCTGGCAACAGAAATGGAACAACAGAGTAATAGTCAAGCTCCTTCGTGCAACCAAATAATAACATGGAGTAGTAAATGGAAAGCAAGACAAAGAGGACCAGAGAGATCACATAAAATGTGGTATCACAAAATATTAAATCCAGTGCAGATAACCAGTGACATATGAACAAAATTAAAACAGACAGTCTGAAGCTGCAAGCTGGGAAACATAAATTTGTATCTCAGTAATGTTTCCCTAATGGATAGCTCCAATGCGTGATGGGGATTTGTTTTTAAATAATGCTGTTTCACTGCTAACTGACCTTCCTGTCCAGTTCAATTTACATAAGGAATTTTTGGAGGAAAAAGGATTTTTGCAAAGATTTTTGCAAAGTCATTCTGAAAACAAGGATCAGAACAAGACTTGCTCTGTTTTGACTTGGAGAAGTATTATGATAAAAAAAATTCTTAAAATGGAAGCACAGAAAACCAATTCTGTTTAAATGCAATTCTTAGAACATACTACATCCCCAAGCTTGGAGTGACCTGCCTTTCATATCAATGTTGTGCTCCTGTGAAGCATTAGAGGCTTTAATAGTGCTTTGGGCAAATGCAAGCATCCACCCACACAGAGCTTATTTCAAGTCAGGGGCCTACCACTAGATTAACTATATTGGACCATAAATAACGTGCCTGTCAACTGCACAGAACTGAACTAAAGAACAGACGGTTCCTCAGAGTAAGTGATGTGGGGCAGTATGCTAGTAATGCCAAGGCTTTGAGTACTGGTAAGGATAGACCATAATCTTGCTCAGGTGTAGGTAATAATTACATTGCAAGTAATTACTGTTGTAATTATACTTCCTGCTTGCTTTACAGTAGCTCTTGTTTCCCATAGATGTAGTGCAGGATCCTCCTGTTGAAAAAACAAAAAGAGTGTTTATAAGACTATGGCATGTGATCACAGTGACTGTACAAAATGTTGATTTTGCTTTATTCTGGTTACCATGGTTAGTGTTTGATAACGTGAAAAGTTGTTCATACATCTGACATTTTAACAATTATTAATTCAGACTGTACAGTCGTACTATGCTTATGCTAGAAAATTCAACAGTGTCAGGCAACATTTGTCGCACTGGTATTCAGTTGTCTACATTGCTGAAAAATTAATACAATCCTTTTTTCAATTTTGGCTTGAGCAAACTGCCTGTCCCCGAAATAATTCTTGGGTATAGTTTGGGAGTTATCACAGTCCAATGGCTATTCTTGGTAGTCATTTTGGATATTGTTAGTGCATTCTGCATAGAAAGACAGTTTAGCAGTATGGACACAAGCCTTTCTAGTTTAGCTGGCTTCAGTGCTGGAAAAAGGTCAGAAGCATATTTAATTTATTAGTGTTGAAATTGCTTCACAGTCTGGTAGTGCATCACAGCTGTAACAGCAACTGGTAACTCTGGGGCTGGGGAAAGAAATAGCTTCCAAGGAAGCTCTTGAGTTGTAAATGACAGCTATTCTTAAATGCTATTCTTTTAGGCCAGACTTAAATCAAATTATTCAGAAATGGCTTAATTTTGATTTTCACTTTGCTTTGCAATAGTCTAGAAGATCTCTTCACAGACTGTAAGAGCTGAGAAGTACGTAGGCAACTGCTGTATGTCTCCTTGTTGTTGTTAGTTAACCTACTGGGAGACAGCTCTTAGGTCCTAGACCTCATCTTGGAACTCCATATATTGATTCACACAGCATGAAGTACAGGATTAGTCAGGCTCTACTTGGCTTTTACCATGGCAATTTACTTGTCCTCCACTATGGCCTGATTACATCAGAATTATGGTTCTATGGACACAAAGCACATACAATGATGGCATGGACATGCTATGCAGATATTTCAGAATTTTGGTTTGTGTTAAACCCTAGGTGGATGAAGATAAAGTTGTAAAAAATAAGAAAATATATATATATATATATATGTACAGGTATATATGAAATAGGAGGACAGCAGACCCAAAGAATGAGGAGAATAAGATTTCCCACCCTGAGAAGAGTGTGATAGTGGCCCTCAGTGAGGCTTCAGATAAGGCAAGGCTCCAACATCCCCATGGATGCTCTGGTTCTCTTCTGTCACATTGCTGCCAGAATGTGTTCTGGGAGAGGTCCCAAAGCTTCCTTCTGATGTGAACTCTGGCTGGAGGTCTGAGGGAGAGCCATACTGGGAGACCATAGCAACGGTGGGGAAAGTATGACCCAAGCCTTCCCCGGTAAATCCACATTTGAGATGTCTTCTTAGTTTCCTAATCACAGATACAGCTTCTGATTCTGCCCTTCTTTTTCTTGGTCATTATGGAGTTTAATTATTTTATGACATGACCAACAAAAATCTCAATAGAGAATATTCAACAGATAAAAAAACCAGAAGACATGACATGGTGTCTGAGGGAATTTTTAGCCCAGATACATATCCCTTTTCGTATGCTCCTGAATATCACTATGAAATTGCTATTAAATAACGCAATGGCTTCTTTCCCCATTAAACAAGAACAAATGGGAAAATATTTTCACAAGAGTGACCTACTGATTACCAATCTGAAATATAGGTTCCAAGTTCATTTTCTAGATTTATTATTTTATGCCAAAATTGATTTGGACAAAAAACATAGTAATCACCTAATATGTGGTTAGCAATTTTCTATCTCATTACACAACCCTTGTATCTTATTATCCATTTAAATGAATACCTGTTAAATGAACAGACCTGTACAATGCAAACAATTTTTCGATCCATCAAACCAAAACAAATAGAGGACTCCAATAAAGTCTTTACAACACTATACCACACTATTGAATGCAATACAAATGGGTTTTATCAGTGTAGTACATCAGCTAAATGAATATAAAACTTTGTAACAGAATCAAAATTACTGTTTGGGATGTCACATGATTGTGCTATAACCCTAATATTTCAAAATGCCAAGGAGCTCTGAGGAGTCATTCTGCGTCATCCACATAAGATTTTTGATTATTTGTCACCATAGGGTTCATAAAGCCACCATTATTAATGCTGGCTGCAACTAAACCTGATACCAAATGTGCAATGGTCTATCCTACTTACTTCTGTCACCATGACTATCCAGCTTTCCACTACTGTGAATCTGTAGTCCTTAATCTGTCTGAAACAAGGAGATAACCACAGCAAGCTGCAGTGAACCTGAAGATTTCAATAGATTAGATCTGTCCCTTCAAAGTGTGATTCAGACACACATTCTCAGAGAAGGAAGGAAACTTGTTCACTCCTGGTTCTCTTCATGACAAAATCCAGTTACAAAGCTGCATGACATTTTTAATGTATGCCAATAGACTTGATTAGGAAAATTACTATCAGAATGCGGAGAAAGAGGGCAAACTCTTCCTGATAATCTCAGAAATATTTTAAAGCAAATTGTTTTTAACAAGGATTAGAAGGAGGAAGAGAGAGAGAATATATATTTATACTAGAATGAGATGAAAGGGAAGCAACATCAGAATGAAGTCATAAGGCAAACCCTCGGAGAACAGTATTTTAGAATGACTGAAACATAGTGAATTTGTTTACTTATCAAGATTACTAGGTAAAGAGTTTGTTTAAGCTAGGCTCATTTTTCCAGACATGTGCTTGAATGCAGTCAATAATTTCTGAATTATACCAAATGACCTTGCATGAGCCTTCCATGTCTAGTCCTTTCTGCCTGGAGAAGTATCTAAAGATATGCCTGCACAGATACATGACCGCACTCATAGCATTGACTGCTTTAGCTGCCAGAAAGACTTTAGACTTGTTACTTCACTTCCACAGCTGGATGTAGCTGAGAGGCAGTTTAATAAGCTATCCCGTTGCACCACTACACATCTGCTGGCAGCTATGCTTCAGTTCAGATCCTCTAGCTCTTTGAAAGCTTTTCTGCTTCAGGAAGAACAGCCTCACAATTATGGGGCTGAGCTGCAAATTGTCACTTCTGAACACTTACTCCTTGCTCCTATCCAGTAGAGAAGGGTTTCATATAAACACCTTTATCAACCAAGATGTGGTAATAACTTGTCTCACCCGAATGGTAGCTGACACATTGGTTCTCTTCAGCTGATACATATGTCTCATCACTCAGAAAAGACTCAAAGCTTACATACAGTCTGTTTCCTGAACCTATTGCCTTTTACCCACACTCCAGCTCTAAATTACATGCAATTTCTGCATTGTGAATGATGGAATGCTGAGCCTGAAGCATAAGATCTGTGAGGAAGTAATAAGACTATGACCTAAAAATAGTTGGACTTCATGCACAAATCTTCTTAACAGCTAAATAGCTCTGCCAGAGTTTTGTCCTGAAAGAAGAATCATATGGACTTCATTCCATGTCACTAATATTGCATACGAAGCATGTAGACGCTCTGGGAATAGCAAAGCGATTCTCTGTGTTCAGACAAATACCCATTTTTGACATCTATTTCCTCATTTCTCGCCAGTTCCTTGTAGGATGTCTGTGAGTTCTGACAGCAGCAATACTGACAGTTCTCTGTCTCAGTAAAAACTACTATATTTAAGGTATGAAAAATGAAATATACATAGCATAACCTACATATGAAGAAACAAACTAGGGAGAAAGCATAATGTGCAAAGATCTCAGTAGAAGGCTGAGTTATACTCAAAACAGTTGCAGCTTTTAAGAGGATCACAGCTTGAGCTGTTCTAGATGATGATCTGTTTGATACCCATAGGATTTCTATCCTTGTCTGAATTACTGGTGATGTTGTTTAAGACAGACTTTTGTGTTATGATGACATTGACATTGTGTGGGTCTTTGTGGTTAGCTTTTGATGGCCCCCTGCTCTGATGAAATCTGCTCTCTTCAGGGTGCTTACATATTCTCTAATGAATGGATTTCATCCATGAATGTTCAAAAGATAATTTTAGCTCAGAAACGTAGGTAAAAGAGTTTTCTTTTATGCTATTTCTCACTGTAACTATAGTGTGGCAGATACAAAACCAAGAAGTCCTACCATTTCCCAATGATCAGACAAACCAAGCAAGAACATCATCAATAGAGAGGTAGAAAATGCAGACTCATATCTTGGCTGCAATAACTCCTTAATTGAATATACAGATTAGCACAGTTCAAACTGAAAAGCCTAAGGACTTACATATCATAACAGAAAATTATTCATAACTACCAATTCTTTTTGTCAGATGTGCACGTCTTAGATTCATGACCAACTTACAGTTCCCAGGTAGAACATGATGTTGGCTCTCTGTCATGCAAAATGATTATTCATCTTTTTGTTTTTCCACCAAAAGAGAACGCTCTTTTCAACGTCTGACTGTCCTCAGTTTCATGCTGATGTAGAAAAGGAATAATTTCAAAATAACACACTTTTCTTGAACTGTGTTTATGTGTTTAAGCTCTTCAAACTCTTGGCTCTGGAGCTTTCTTTGTTAACATTTTTTTTGACATGTAACTGTTGTACCATGCATTAAAATGTTGGAGAAAGCTGAAACATATAAACTTTATTTGAAGCGAACAAATATAACTATTTTAATAGAACAAAAACTATATCCAATCTAGAAAAATGAGGAGTTTCTTGTTTTAAAACAAAATCAAAAAAGATGACCCTGTGCAACAATTAGAATTATAGATGTCAGAACCCCTTTAAATTGCATTTTTGCTTGGAAATATCTGGTCATTGATGTCCTTTGGTAGTAAGTAATGATTTGAAAAATTTACGTGGAAAAGACAAAACCAATATAGGGTCTGTGGGAGGTTTGTCCTTACTCTCTATATTTCTCTCTTTATTTCCTTGCAATATTATTACTGAAATGGAATTTTTTAATTTTTTTTTTTCTTTAATGAAGTAAAGTACATTAAAGCACAGAAGCCTTGCTTTCATAGTTGAGCAAATTTTTATTGTCTTGCAATGAATCTCAAGAAGCAAGAAATTGTGATGGAAGCATGGAGATTTTCCTGGCTACATAATACAGTTACTAGGCACTGAGCTATGCACGTATGCACACAAATACTTTAAAATTAGCCAAGCAGAGTAAAATAAATTTTCTAAGAGCAAAAGCTGAGCTAAGCTTTTTAATGCAAGAAGTCAGCTTGATTAAGGAATCAGACCACCCACCACTGGAAGAAAAACGCTTGTCCCATATGTTATGCATCTTTGGTATCCACAGGCTGATATGAAGAATTGCAAGGTGGAACTCTACTGACTGGGTAATGAAAAAAAGATGCATTGAGACAATAAAAGAAAGCCAAAAAGATTTATTAGTTCATGAATTCACATTCTCCATAGCCAAAAATTAAATCTTGCTTTACAGAAAGCATGTTCACATTAAGGGTTCAAATCATGAAACTACTTGCATACATGGTTAACTCTAACCCTATTTATTAAAACAATCTGATAATGTGCTTAACATTTACAAGTGCTTAAAAGCCTTATTGTATTAAGGTTTGCATATCTGGTTCAAAGCCCTTTGTCATCACTATGAGTCTTTCTATCAATCAGAAAGATCTTCATGTTTTTGCACGAGTAATACTTAGCTAGAACATTAGAATACGTTCCTAAATACCCGTAAGACCATAAAAATAAGATTAAAATCAAAGTTTTTAATCACAAATTGCATTGCTTTTGTTTTGTTTGATGGCTCTTGCTTGCATTTCTGTTTGTTATTAACACTGTTACTGTATACCAAGCTTAGTTTCTGATATGATATTGAAATGCATATCTTGTAG
Source organism: Thinocorus orbignyianus (assembly GCA_013400375.1). NCBI lineage: Eukaryota > Metazoa > Chordata > Aves > Ciconiiformes > Thinocoridae > Thinocorus > Thinocorus orbignyianus. The sequence goes on from VXBW01004523.1 coordinate 754,761, forward strand.
AATGGTGAAATATTTTATTTGACTTCAGTATACTTGTTTGCTTGCATAGACTAATTTATTTGGTTAGATAATTGACCTATTAATGCTACATGAAATCAGCACCACTTATATCAATATTTTCCTTGCCCAGATGGGAGGGGATGTGTTTGTATTTTAACAGTTGCAAAACCTCACTCATTCTGTGCCATCCCATAGAGGATGCTCTTAAAATGGCTGACATTTTCTGAGAAGAAAAAATACTTACATTTATAACAGTTTTTCTTTCCATAAAATGGCACTACTGAAGTTGTTACCTTATTCAAGCATGGTTTTCTCTGAGGGAAGGCTCCTTTTTCTTCACAGTAACTTACCACTTCCTTGTCAGCTATAGGTAAGGACATTCATCATCTCCTTAAGGACTGGTTTAGTGCAGATTATTTTCCCTATGAGAATTATTTAGGAAAGATACAGAACATAGAGTTCAATTTGAGCACCTGAGTTGAGAAATGCAATGGTTAATGTCCCTAGAAGTACTCATTTGATAAGGTCTTGATCCAAATTTCAGTGAGCCTAGTGTGATTGTAATTTTGATAACTGGAAAGCATACCCACGTTGCAGTTTGAGTTAGTTGAAAACATGAAGCGTATGAAGTACTGTCTTCCAAAGGCACGAGGTACAACAAATATATCAGGTAGATAGATGCCAGACCTATCTGCTGGTGACTAATAACAACTCCATAAGACTAAGATTTAGTACAGTTCTTGAAGAAGCACAAATGTACTAGCACTTTTGTACAAGTACTTTCTGTACTTTTTTGTACTAACATTTCAGATATCACCGTTTTCAGGATTTCAGTTGTGAAGCAAAAGAATTTCTATTGGTGGTGAAAAACCACTGGGTATCAGAGAAAAGTAGCTGCTGCTTCTTGCAGTAACGGACTCAGATCTGGAAATAAAGTATCCTATTTATCTGTTTATGAGATAAACAGATTCTGGCAAGGATGAGTATGGTCATCACTGAACAGTTATATTCCTCCCCAATTTTAGTTGTTTGCAATACATTGGAAGCCCTTAAGCAAATTTGGTTAACTATCCTGAAATTTCTTCTTTCCTTCTTGAGGAAGCAAAGATTGGGTGTGAAGCAACCGGGAAATTTTTGTGGAAGTATTTCTAGTGCAATTCCCCTTGTAGTCTGCAGAGGGCCGAAAGCCACAGCAAATTCCAGAGTCCCTGGGTGACCTGATCTGCAGGGACTATAGAGCCTTTGGAAAGGTTGTTGCAGTTAGGATGCTACCACTGGTTCAGCGCCTGGCTTCATTACAGCATTTCTACTTTGTTAGTAGTTAGAGTTCACTCTATTGCACTGGGACAGGAAAATAAACAAGTGATTTAGAAGCTAGTCTTCACTTCTGAAGACCTCGGGTTGGTTTCCTCCTCTATCGGAGACTTCTATTACTGGGGAAGTTGTTACTGGTGTTGATCAACTTGTGTCAAATCAACACAAGTTTTATGTTGGTTATTGGTCTGGGTCTCTTGTCAAACAGCAGTCCTGTTCCTTTTTCCAAGCTTTATTGACTTGTAGAAATTAGTATAATATCAATATATTCAAATAATAATATAAATGAAAAACATTTTGTAGAAACTTAAGTGGTCTTTTGAAAAATCAAAGAGCACAGAGGGACAAAGTGCATTATGCATGTAATGTCCTCCTAGTATAGACATCACTTAGACCAGCGGAACAGTTCTAGTGCTTGAATAACTGATTTCTTGTCACACTTGGAGCAGAAGGCTCCAAAGAATAACTCTGGCTGTTCACTAAAATGAACAAATTTTCCCTTTTCTTAGTTGCATAGCACTGTGTTCCTATTTTATCCTTGAAACTCTTTGCAATTCACCCCCTCGGTCTCAGACTGTCCTACTCATGACTGTAAAGCACATTCCCAGTTCCACATTTTTTTGTAAGCTTCCTGCACAGGAGCATCTTTGGAAGCAGTATTGCGGGCACTGCTGTTATGCATACACAAGAAACGCTTGTCATCATCAAAGTTAATTACTACGGGAAAACTTGAGTCACACACACACAAAATAACTCCAAGTCACTTACACCTTAACAGATGACTGAATTACCTCTCCTTTGTTACTGGGCAGACTCTTCAGAGCAGTTGATATGTGATAACCCGATGTAGGGAAATGTTTCATTAGCTGTATCTCCGGGGTTACTTAAAAGTATGAAGCTTCAAGCACTCATTTACTTGTGCCTGAGGCTGTCACCAAAACTGAGCAAAATTATCTATACCAAACAAATCATTCCCGTCTTATTAAAAGAGAGTTACTGCCATAGATGTCAATCAAAAGTAAAATGCCCTTGGCTGATTTGCCAGTACAAGTTTTTGTTTGAAACTAGTCAAAGTTTAAAAAAAACAAAATGGCAAAAGGGTGTTCACTAGGGACCCAATTAAAATTAAATTAAAGTTTAATAATGTGCATTTTTTTGAATAGAACAAATACAACTATTTTAATGTAAAAAATGTATATCTTCTCTAAGTGGCAAAGTTAATTAGAGTATTTTTTCTATTACCTCTTCAGGCCATTTTTAAATTAACAATCAACAATTATCTCTGTACCCTTCTTCCAGTCCTGAGAGGAGTATATTTAATCATTCAGTGTCAGATCCTCTTTTTTTATTTTTTTTTTATTTTTTTTATTTCTGTTTGATAAATTTCCTACTTATGAATTCAGTTTCATATTTACAGAACATAATTCTAAAACAAGAAAGTCTGATGGAACCTTTTACATTGAGTACAAAACAAACTGTGTAATGGACTGCACCGTGGACCTGAATATGAAGCAGAAGTTTAATGTCTTAATAGGATACAGAATGTTCTTTGTGACATTTAATTCATACTTCCAGCAATTTTAGTGAATGTATAGCAAATAGTCCAAACCTTAGACAGAGAATTCATCTAAGAGAGCAAATCCTTTGTATGTCAAACATTGACGTAACTGTGACTCTGTCCTGTTTCCAACATGTAATGTCTTGTGCTCTCAGGTATTCTTTATCTTGCCTGCTTGAGTTTATTTTATGAAAGGGTCATAGAATAACAATGCTTATGAAAGTCAGAATAGATGTGGAGACTACAGAGGCATCTCTAATCCCTATTCAATGCCATACAATATTTAAAAATTCCTGTAAGTTAAAGTGTCTATATGGTGATTCCACATTGTGTAAGGCTAAATAAATTGCACAAAAATGAAAATTATTTCCTTAAAGGAGTTTAAAACCAAAATTTGCCTTATTGAAACTCTTCTTCCTTTGTAGTCAGTAATGTAATTTACTATATGTACTCTATATCACAGTAATTTAACACAAAATAATGCAACAGATAGCTTTGAGTTTTTGAAATGAGAAAGTACAACTTCTGAAAATAAAGATTTTTTCCATTTTCTTTCAAGAGTTAGTATTAGAAAGGACTAGGCTATCATAAAGAAACTAGATATCACACAAAGGTTCCCACAGAACAATGGAATTACAGCATAACAAAATACCTGTTAATAGTGCATGAGAAAACATAAACATTTTATTTTTATTGCATCCTTAAAATTGAGTGGATTCTGCAAGGGCCAAAACTAAGGCAAATTGAATCCAATGTAAGATTTATCAGTGCACTCAACGTTTCTTGTGATGAACTTTTTTGAGAACATCCAGGGTTTTTTACTTCATGGCTATATTCGATGAAATATATTACTGCTTCTCTCAGCAGCTAGAACAAAGAATCAAGTGAAATAATAGACACTTGACCTAACAGTTATTTTCAAACAGCATTCATCCTTGTGCAATGTACCCAGAGCCTGAAATGTTACAAATCACAGTTCAGTCTTGCAGTACAAATTTGGAAAGTGTAAAATATTAAAATTTAGAATGACCATTACTTAAGAAGACATTTCCCTAGTTAAGAAGACATTTGCTTAAACTAAAGTGATTTTATTATTCTCTCTGTGCAAATAATACTACTTTTTCTATCATTTATATATGACAGTTGGATAGATGATATACTTAGAAAGGTAACAATAAACAAAGAAGAGTCTTTGAACCACAGAAATCTTGGAGTTCCTCAGACAAAAGTGTACAGTGAGATACATGTTCCTGAATAATGAATTTCTTATTCATATTTAATACTAGATTGGTTTCAGTGGGATCAGTGTGAGACATTTTTTTATCACAAGGAGAAGACTCAATTAGTTGTGTAAAAGCAGTATAAAGGAAATGAAGAAACAGAAGATATAATTTGACATGAATGGTTTTATTTATGCTGTTATGATACCTCATTTCAACTAAATACTTACGGTTAAAGGGAAGGTGAGAATTCATTTTCTTAATTTTGTTCAACACTTTTATCATGGTTTCCCTGAGACATTTGTGTAGCCGTGCCAATTGTATGTGCTTCTGCTGGTCTTCCCCTAATAACTTTTAAATCTAGGAGTTTATTCAGACAAATCTGCCTAGGAAGGTTTCAAAAGGGTGGGATGGATTCAGACATGACTACATTTCCACCAGTTCTATGAATATGTAAGGTTAAAGTGCCACAGCATTCAATGTTACAGCATGAGTTCAATCCCTTAGAAGACAAAGTGGTATACACTTCGCAGAGAAATCCTATAGGTGATCTGGCTTTGGAAAATTTAGTTGGAACTCGTCCTTCCTTGACCATCCAGGTCAGTTTATCATAAATCACATAGAGTGGAATTTATCACCTTCCTGTAAATGTCTGCAGTGTAGACGTGTACATCTGAGCTCGTCATGCTTTTTATAGTCAGTGGGGAGCAAAAGGCACTGCAAGGGCACAATTCGTCTGACCTGCTTTAGACATCTATTTTAAGATGAGATAAACTGTGCCCTAGAAATGCCAACTTCTCTCTGTTGACTGCAAAGACAGCCTAAGACAACTTACTCAAATATAGATGGTCATTTAAGTCCCCAACAAAAAGCACAGGAAATCAAGGTACTTCCTCAGCTGCTTAGCAGAATTTTAACTCTGAAAATATCTTTCACATGCTCATGACTCATCTGAAAAATAATGCTACATTTTTTAATTGAAGTTTTTGAAAAAAGCTGAATCAATTGTGTATTTCTGATATGGGCCAGGTACATTAACTACCCATTGTCTGTTTAGATGTTTATGTGTGTGCAAATGCACACACATAGGTAATGCAGAGTTTTCTAGGTCTCTTACTGTCTTGTGCTTTTGTTGTGCGACTGTGCCATGGTGAATCTCAGCCTGAGGTATGTGCCAGGCAATGGAACTAAAGTGAGGGGATAAAGACTTAACTCAAACTTGCAGTCAGGAGTTATTGCCTTCAATTTATATTCTGTAAAGCCAGAAACCTTGCTAGGTGAAACTCTCTGGCAACAAGTCCTCTTCCACATGGGCTCAACAGTGATGGATGAGTTCAACCAGAGATTAAAGGATCTGTGACCTGCTACCTGTGGTCAGTTTGGCCACAAAAAGAGGAGACACCCTGGCTCTTTGTTGCAGGTATGGGAGCTGCAACCCTCACTTCAGGGAAATGTAAGGGAGTTCTCAATCTCAGTACACAGAAATGAACTTTCAAACCCACAAAGATTGCAATTGTGTACATAATTATGTGTAAAATCTATGCATTATGTAGAAATGTATCGCTCCATTCCAATTGACATATATATATATCTACCTAGGTTTAGTAAGTATTATAAGTAATATTAGCCAGAATCAGACTAGAGAAATAATTCAGTAGTCAATACTCTGTTTTTTAAAAAAATTAATCTAACATGCTCTTTTTCCTATTAGGTTCAGTGTTTGAGCTTCTCTTGTTGCTGCTTGGCTGAACAAACTTCCAAAAAGAAAGCAATGGAATATCTGAAGCAATCTTTTTGTTTTCTGTGTGCTCTCTTAGTCTGTTAGCTCTAACTTACTGAAAGAATGAAATTGATTTGACTTGGAAATCTATGATATTAGGCTTATAACAAACACATTTATAAAATTACTATTGCAATTTAAAAACTGCAATTCTGAATTGGTTTCTCTACCTGCGTATCTTGATCCTTACCTCAGCTTTTCTTTTGCACCACTTGCTTTTTCATCACTGTTCAATTAACTTTACACTGTTTCCCTTCACATTTCATTCTATTTAGCTTCTCCGAGACTTCATGGGCTTTATTTTTTCAAGGATTACTGACTTCAAACTCTCAAGTGTTGTGAATCTTCCGTAGTTGAATGAGTGAATCTTTCTTTTTTTTTTTTTTTTTTTTTTTTCATTGTCTCTTAGACACTGAAGTAATTGTTATGCCTGATAATTTTAATGGTCAAAAAGACTCAAACTTCCAGGAGAAGGATGGAAGCTCTTGCTTCTAAGCAGAAGAAAACTCGTTGAAAGAATTTTAAGTAATATGCTTGAGTAATGTGTTTTTTCACTGGCATTTGTCTTTAGGCACTTGGAACTCCATGCTTGTCAACTAATATGGTCTAGTTTTCAGCTCTGGTGGTCAGAATATTTATCACCAGGAGCTAGGCAAAGAAATATAGTATTTCAAAAGCCAGAATAAGAGAAATTGCAACAGACAGCTGAGAAATTTGATTCATGTTAAGTGGCCAAGTGCTATTTAGGAAGTTCCATGAGTTTTGTGAAGTTTCCTCTGCATATCCAAGTTAATTTTAATATTCTCAATTTCTGTATAGGTCTTCTCACCAGCATAATACCGTTGTATCAATATAATTATCAACAAAGCAAGAAGAGACAAAACTTGGAAGGGGGTGTGATAACATTTTGACAAATTTGACTGGCCCTTTCAATACCCTTCTGTTTGATTGGGAGAATTGATGAAAAGAAAAGGTGACTAAACTATGGCACTTGTTATCCACATGCTTTACTTCCCACATTAATTGAAAACTGAAAACACTTTTGTCAAGGTTTTTCTGGGGAGGAGAGTAGAAGGAAAAGAAACAGTCCAAAAATTTCAAGATTAAAATAAGTTTTTTTAAACAATCCTTAGATACTTTATTTACTGTTATAGGCAGGAAACAGCCTGTTCACGACAGGGTACTGACTCTTTTACACATAAACACAGCTTCTCTGACTACTTTGCTGTACTTGAGGAGCAAATGAAATGATGAAAACAGTTTCTATTAGGCAGAAACCCCAGGAAATTGGTAGTTACAGATTCTAGCAAGCACACTGTTGGAGCGTTAATGATTAGTTACATTTTACTGTGTATTACTTTGATAAAAAACATTTCACCCAGGATTAGTGGCTAAGGTAAGCATCTCTCTATTTTTTCTTCTTAAAGTGTTTTGGAAATTATAAAACCAAACTGCAAATTTAGTGGCTTTTTTTCTGTTGTAATTGTATGCTGTATTTCTCTAGCAAATGCTTGTAGATAATTGCTGCATTCGTACTTTTACAGGTGGACTGAAAATGAAATATAGAGTACTATTGCTGAGGAAGGTATAACCAAGATATGAGCAATAAATTACTGTGTTTTCTCCAAGCACGTAAAAGGCAATTTTTTTTCCAGTTGCTTTGTTCATTCGACAGTTTTCCTGTGGACAAAAGACATTTTTACACTGTCAAAAGGATACTCATCTATCTGTTAGACAAAGATTCTGTGGTTGTGTGCTATCATGATCCTTACATCCCATAGAATGGAACTGTTTCTCTTATGTAGGAAAAAGAAAAGTTTTCTTGTTTTCTTGTTTATTTTCACACAACGTACGATCTAGTTTTTGATTCTCCAGATCAGTGCCAGATTCCTGTTCGGGGAGTGAGGAATGGCTTGCCATTTCTGCAGCTCTGACTTGCTTCCTCAGCAAGTTCTCATGCATCCACCAGCACAATCGTATTACCAGAGGTCACTGAAGAGGTTGCTCCTGACAGTATGTATTATAACAGAGAGTCATCATTGTTGCAGCTATAATTTTTATTAACATTACTCACAACCTGTAAATGCCAAGAGTAATTCAGGCTCAAACCCTTTTCTCACTCACCTCCCCACAAATACTTCCCTCATTTTCCTGCCAGCTTGCTTATCTCCAGGGTTTCTTTGAAATACCGACCTGCTAAATTAGAACAGCAAACACAAGTAGATTTATTTGCCTTTGAAAGCCTTGTTGGCACAGTCTTTTCACTTTGTTGTGAAGTAACTTTTGCATTGGAACAGCATCTTAATGTGGTATTATTCTGTTCATTCATTTTTATCACAAGCACAGCTTTCTTTCCCACAAACTCCAGAGCTTTGTTTCATTAATTGTCAGTGTGGCTACTTACTCTACATTGTAATGAACATTATCTGCAGTGTTTGGTGTTCTTTTCTGCCTGGTTCTCGAAATGTATTACTGTGAGCGCTGAAAAAAATAATGTTTTGTATATTAGCATTTTCTTACAAGTTGCATGAAAAGATCCTGCTTTTCTAAATCTATTTACACGGGTCAGGAACAGCAAAGGGAAGACTCTTATCACAAAGGAGTATTCCTTGGGCATTTTGATAGCAGCTAGTTCTGGCAGCCTACTCCCAATTCATCACTGTGGGAGACTCCCAGTTGTCACTGGGCTCATCTATGTGGGTGCACTGGCTGCACTTCCCCTTCAGGTTAGCTCTGTCCTGGGAAGCCAGGGCATGACAGAGCGGTGCAGAGGACAGACACAAGGCTCTCTTTGCACTATGAGTTTGCTTCAGAGAATTTTGGATCAGTTGGGAAGACATTTAGGTGCACTAATGTGGACCAACGACCCAAATAATAGACTGATACCTCTCTTGGGACTTCAGTAGCTTCAGTGTATGAGAATCCGTGATTGAGCTGGCTAGTTTCTGGCAGATCTATGCATGGGTAAGAGCAAACATACATTTCTCTGCATCTGCCTATATAGAAATATCCAAGGACATCAGTGAACATTAAATCAATGATAGATTAAAGCAAAGTGCCTCTGGTGAGACAGGAAAGCATTTGGATTTAGTGGGTGCTCAATGTCCCTCACCAAGAGTGAACCACCAAATCCTAATTAAATGGAAAGTGTGAATAGTTAATCCAGCACAATATAACAGGCGCTGTCAGCTAGACCTGAAAGTATTTTTTGTTGTTAACCTCTTATCTTTAAATGACAATATGGGAATTTCAGTGTTTTCTTTTCATCATAGTGGATTTGCATTCAATAAGGCCAAGCACGTGTCTCTGCCAGAAAACCCAAATCATCCTTGAGATAAAAGAAGACTACTGGATTCAATTCTAATAGCTGTTTGCTAACCGAAAGTTTCCACTATGAATGATTTTTATTTTAAAAGGAAAGATTTTTTCCTAGTTCCTTCACTGATACTGCTACAGTCACTTCACATATCCTGTTTCTGGACACAAATTATTCCACCCTTCATGATGGCAGATCAGGTATATTAAGGTTCTGATGATGAATTTTATAAATTACAGCTTACAACATAATGTAACTGTTGACCAGAAGGGATTGTAGTAATTAAAGCCTGATAATTTGACTGCATTATAGCATTAAATTTCCTATGGCACAAAAATATTTGTTTTTGAGCATAAAAAGCAGCGATAAACACTCATCCTTCTTGTCATTATTATTTAACTACTCTAGACACTGAACCTGTCTTCTTCCATTTCTGTAAATACTACACTGTTTGACCTACCTTGACCAATACATTTTACGAGCTGGAGTCATCCATTAAACTTGTGAAATGACTTTGCCAATACAGCTTGTACAAAAAGTCAATAAGTAAAAAATGGTTCTCCTATGGGCTGTCTTAGCATTTCTTGCCATGATTAATATAAGCAATTGTGTCAGTTTGACTCTTCAAGGAACCAATAACTAAACAGAAATTATCATGCTATTTGAGGGCCAACATAAACTTGCATTTTATACGATTCCCTGGAGTTTACATGCAATATATGTTTAATATGTGTCATGTTTACTGTGTTACTAAAAGACATGGGAAGGTGACAGTGGGGATACTAATACTCCACTCACTTACTAAAAGTGCCAAATGCAGAGTATGCTGGCAGTGCATAATACAGCAGTGATGAATTTTCTTTGCCAAATACGATAAATAATGTTAGCCTAGCCTTTTTAGGTTTCTATTCCAGCAGCTATGCCTCTACCTATGAGAAGTATCTTAGACTAATAAAATAACAGTCTTTCTCCGGAATTAGCTTAACCATTATAATGTACACTAATTATACATACCAAAAAAATATGATTAGCACAAACTCTGTTGACTAAAGTTGTCCAAGGAATTGTCTTTCACATTACTCTACATTTTGAAAAGTCTGCCGCTAGTCTTTCATAAAACTTTTTGAAGGGAGACCTTTCATTAGTATTCAGATGATGTGGTATTTGTAGAATGCTGCTGGCCAGCATTTAGCTTAATTTAGACCTGTTATTAGAGAGAGATTATTTCTTTTTAAAAAAATTGAGAAAAGGAGTGTAATAATTAAAACAGTCTCCAACAGAACATCATGCCTATTCTCTGCTAAAAATGGTTTTCCTATTATGAAATACAAACTATTCTGTCCTTTTAATCTAGAATTAATTTGTGCAATGTTTCTATTATTTATAATTTTCTGTGTCGTCAGCTGCTCAGCAGATTAACAATACTTTTCTTTCTGAGAGTAATTATAATGGGAGAGCTTTTGTATTCATCAGACTTTTTAATGAGGTTATTAATACTTACATTTCATTACATCTGTTGAATCATAATTTAATTTTTAATCGCTACATGCCTTTTTGTGTTTTGTATATTTGTATATGTACATGCTGAGTATTGGAATTGTTTATAACACAGAGGCTAAGAATAATTCATTTTAGGCAAGAAAACAGTCATGCAATTGTTTTCAGTAGAATTAATAGATAAGAGGCATTCTGATCTTTTGGCTATCGATCAGAGAATTCTTTAATTGCTATTCCCTAAATTTAACATTTTAGAACCCAGTTCTAGACCTGTTGAAGTCAATGGAGAAACTCCCACTGATTTCAATGGCTGTTATGTCAGGTCATTAACATGTTTTATTGCTACATCCCTTTATTTCTTGTGTCTTTTAATACTAGTTGGAATGAAGGACAAACTGGGACAGTGGATGGTAAGAAAGATGTGTAGCTACTTCAAATGAACTACTCTTAGAGGATGCAGAAATTGTGTTTGGTGAAGAGAAATGAAATGTGATCCTTTTTTCCCCCTCCAACTAGAAGTCCACTCAGCAAACCTAAGGTAATGATAAAGAAGTCACCAGGAAACTTGGAGAATGCTTCAGCCTTCCCCCAGCAAACACTCAGACAAGTACTTACCTTTAAGCATATGAATACTCCTACTTGAGCCAATGGACAACTCCACCACATAAGTCTGGCTGTTTGCTGCCTGGGTAGATGAAGGGGGTAGGAATTTAATAGTGGGTTCATAATTACAGTCAAGATTAGACCTATCCTCTCGTCACAGGTACAGCCTAATTTTTATGAATCCTAAATTTCCACTGCCTAACCTTGAAGGCAACCTGACAGTCCACTTCTTATAACACTGTGTTGAGTCACTGAAAGACCTAAATTGCGTGTTCTGAAAATCAAGAGGTCACTTGGGATGAAATTCATTTTCACTAACTTCAGCCTTTTGGCATCTAGCCTATGTTAGTTGTGAGAAGACCTCTTCTCAGGGAATTTGCATCACTTGCAATTATTTTAAATGCTAAGAATTATCCTTTAAGATTTCCTAATTGTCTCCAGAAGTTTAATAGAGGGCTAAACATAAACAGGTGTTCCACTGGCCCTTCTGAACCTATAGTCAAGTAAAAAGACATAAAGCAATGAATACCAGCTAGGTATGGGTACTTGAAGAATCCCATTTATCCATATTCACATGCACATAAACCTGAATGACTGTTTAATTGGGTGCTTCCATTTGCATTGCATGTACAGAATTCCTCTGTCTTCTCCCCACTGAAACCAAATATCAATGAATGCACAAATACCCAGTGAATCTATGAATCAGAATGATATTTATCTTATGCATAAACCGATGCCATTTTAAAAATGTGGAATTAGATGATAAATCAATTGTTCAGTGTCAGGGCAAAACACATTAAAGTTGATGACTATAGATTCGTAATAACTCCAATGGCCATGAATGAACACAGCCTGAAGGCAGACAAAGCCTCCTGTTGAAATCAATGCCATGAGAAAGCATGACAAAGCAAAACAATACAAAAGATAAATTTGAATAAACATTCACCAATTGTTAATGAGTTGTAGGGAAAGCCAAGATAAGTTCCTTGATAAATAATAGAATACAATCATAATGCCTCTATTCAAAATATACAGATTAATACATCCCTGTTATCAAACGCAGACAGTATATGTTTGTGGTAATTTAATGAAAACTTTATAAATTACTAAATTTTCCCTTTATAAACAGTTTTCTTGTTTTTAAGGTAGGTTATACACCTGATTTTATGGTTATATAACTCTTGCTGCAGTTTTTATTGTTGATAAAAATTGTCAACTTCCAGTCAGCTGTGCTGACTGTGTCTCCTCCAAACCACTTGTGCATCCCCAGCCTACTTGCTGTGGGAGCAAAGTGAGAAATAGAAAAGCCATTGATACTGTGCAAGCGCTGTTCAGGCCTAGATAAAATATCACTGTGTTATCAACACCATTTCAGTCACACATGCAAGATATAACACTGTATGAGCTGTTATGAAGAAAATTAACTCTTTCCTAACCAGACCTAGTACAGTGTGTACCTTTAAATTTAAGTTGCTTTTGATGGCGAGGTGTCCCATTTCCATGTTTGCTCTGTTCTCTTGGTAGGTCTTGTAAAAAAAACCCCATGTTGTAACTGCAAGGTAAGATTATCTATCTCTTATCCAAAAGAACTCTTCTGAAATTGCAATAGCTGTCTGACAAGAGAAGATTTACAACAGTACAGAGATGAGAAATTAAGTTAAAGGGAAGGTGTATGAACAGGAAATTTAGAAAAATAACGGTGAGATTCATATTTTAATTAGAGAAATGTTGACCAGAAAATAAATACTTTTATTAGTGCACTGTTTTGTAAGTAATCTGAAATTCTCTGTAAGTAATATCTGCTTCCAGGCAATGTAGTCTAAAGGAAAATGTTACTTTAAAGTGAATGGAAAGCAGAGTCACAAAGAGTTAATATGGTAGTGCTCTAACTAGTGTTTGGATCAAATAGCTGCCAGATAAGCTTTTAAACAATAATGTGCATTAAGCAATTGCTGTGAGTTTGAAATTATGATTTTATGCAAAATGGAAAAAAAAACTAACAATTAGAGTAAAATTCACAACCACTTTAAGAAGAGGAAGGCAGTGAGATTCCAATCCTCAACCCTTTGATATAAGTGTCTAATGCGAATTAAAGCTTCCTGATTCACAGTTGCTTATATATTTACAATATCTAGGATATTTTTTCTTGTGCAGCAGCCCTGTAGGAAAAACAATTCTGCAATCTTGTAATTTCTCTAAACAAATTTTGCCTTTGCCAGCTGCATGATAAAATTAAACTTGCCAATTATAATTCTACAACTGACTTGACAGTACCCTGTTTAAGTGAACATCCAGTTGTGTGATATCTTTTTATGAGAGAGTTGGTTGCTTTGTCAATATTTTACAAATACAAATTGACAGTAATAACGAGGATATTTAAGTCTGCTGCATTTTAAGTTGGGGCAGGAAGGTGATCTTGGAAACCTCACTCATTTATTCTTACAAACTGCCCTGTTAGAGAACTTCTTTATACATTTTTATAGAATAAAAAGTTCAGTGAATGGGAGTTATGTAGTTTTTCAATCAATTGACGGGAAGACATTTTTTTACCTACAAGAAAATACAGATCTATTTATCGTCACGTGGGAAAAAGATATATAGTCTATCAGTCAACCTAACAAGCTACAGCCCACACTCTGGCGGTACTGTCACACACCAGGCCTTTTGGACTTTGTTTCTGACAATGATCACTGACTTCCCATGGTAGCTCCAGCTGTGCTCAACTGCAACTGCTGCTGCTCCCTTGCTACTCAGACGCTCATGCATCTTGCTCTTCTGCACAGAACGGGATGTTGTGCATGACACACCAAGGCAGAAAATGAGTGAGAAACCTTGTTGAAACTGTCTAAATGGTGTTTTGCAGACCCCTGATTGTGGGTTGAGGATTAGGATCCTACATTGTCACTAGGAGACTCAATTGACTGCAAATACTTTTCCCTAGTTTTTCTTATATTTTTTCTTGTGCAGCAGCCCTGTGGAAAAACTTGTATCCCATTCGCAAAGACAAATTCTCCAGTACAGATTACATAGCAATAGAAAGATTGGTTTATAACAACCTTTCTGAAGAAAAGTCAATTTCTAAAATTAGATTTTTTTCTGTTGTTATCAAAACACTGTTTTTCAGCTTTCCATTTCATTCAACGTAGAGAAGAAAAATATTGAAGAAAAATATTAAAGAAAAATAATAAGAATTATTTTCTGTCCAGAATAACTTCTTTTCCCATGTTAGCACTTCTTAATTAGTTTAAAGATAGACCAGGTAGAGGAAATTGTGTGGCTGCTATTTAGAATGACACATTTACAAAGAGTTTTAGTGCTTGTCCAGCTGGTAGTTTTGTCTGTGACTGTGTGTAAAGATCTCCTGTCTTTTCTACAGTGTTTATGAACATGTAATTTGATTTCCTGGATGAAGAAAATGTAACATAAAATCCAAGTGGATCATTGACTCTGTGAAGCAATGGATGAGCATAGATGATTATTTTTTTTTCCAAATGGAAGACAGTTAAAGTTAAAATCTTGTTTTATAATATATCTCTTGTTCTTCATATGCCGCAAAGTTGAACAAGTCTTGTCCCCATATTGGCTGGATTTTGATTTGTTTTATTTTGTAAATTTGGCCAAAAAGGCTAGATTTGGAATTACCTGGTAAGCTGCCTTAGACTAGCTGCCCTCTAAGTAGTACTCCTATGCAGCGTCACTGCAGAAGAGACCTTTTTTTGACTTCCTATCGTCAATCAGCTCTGAAGCTGGCAAGAGATCAATGTCAGTGTTAACTGAAGTTCTTTGTGTATACTCAGAAACAATGACCTCTGGTGCATTCTCTCAAAAAGAGTGATAAATATAACCAAAATTAGCATATGATATGTTCAGGCCAATGTCTTTAGGTATGCATTGAATGAGGGAAGTTTCAGGGATTCTACTTAAATAAAGAGAGATGTGCTCAGTATCTTGTCACTGAAGTGATCCTTAGTTGCTGGCTGGGGTTAAAACACAACATCAAGTTAATCTGAATTTTTTGGTACTATTTTATCTCAGGTCTTCATATCATCTAATCATCATTGTTTGAGACTCAAAGCCTATGAGGATGAAAACTATGACAAACTGTTATTCCTGCTTTCTTAATCAGAAAACTGTTTCAGGAAACAGTAATTTTTGATATTAACAAAAAATAGTAGTCAAACATTGGTCTTCTGATTCCTTCTTCAGTATTTAATCCGGTAAGACATTATAGCTTTGCTAGGGCACATGGAAAACGAGGAGGTAATCAGTGACAGCCAACGTAGTTTCACTAAGAGCAAATTGTGCCCGACAAATTTGATGGCCTTCTGTGATGGTGTTTACACTGTTAGTGGGTAAGGGAAAAGCAGCTGATGTCACCTACCTGGACTTGTGCAAAGCATTTGACATTCAATGCTGTCCCAAATGAAATTCTTGTCCCTAAATGGGAGAGATGTGGATTTGACAGATGAACCACTCAGTGGATAAGGAATTATGCTCAAAGGTTTGCAGTTGAGAGTTCCATATACAATTGGTGACCAGTAATGAGTGGCATTCCTCAGGGATTGGTACTGGGACTGGAGTTGTTTACCATCATTGTTGGTGACATAGAAAGTGTGAATGAGTGCACCCTCAGCAAGTTTGCCAATAACACCAAGCTGTGTGGTCTTGTTGACACATTGGTGAGAAAGGGGACCTAGACAGGCTTGAGAAGTGGGCCTGTGTGAACCTCATGAAGGCCAAGTGCAAGGTCCTGCACGTGCGCTGGGGCAATCCCAAGCACAAATACAGGCTGGGCAGAGAATGGATTGAGAGTAGTCCCAAGGAGATGGATTTGGCGGTGTTGGTTGATGAAAAGATCAACATGAGCTGGAAATGTACTCTTTCAGCCCCAAAGAACGACTGTATCCAGGATTGCATCAAAAGAAGCACGGCCGGCAGGTCAAGGGATGTGATTCTATCCCTTTACTCTGCTCTGGTGATACCCCACCTGGAGTACTGCACCCAGTTGTGGAGCCCCTAACATAAGAAGGACATGGACCTATTGGAATGAGGAGGGCCAAAAGGACATCAGAGGGCTGAAGCACCTGTCCTATGAAAACAAGCTGAGAGAATTGGCTTTGTTTAGCCTGAAGAAGAGAAGGCTCTCAGGAGAACTTATAGCACCTGAAGGGGGCTTACAGGAGAGATGGGGAGAGACTCTTTATGAGGGAGTGAAGTGATAGGACAAACGATGACAGTTTTAAACAGAAAGAGGGTAGATTTAGAGTAGACATTAGGAAGGAATTCTTTACTGTGAGGGTGGTGAGGCACTGGAACTGGCTGCCCAGAAAAGCGGTGGATGCTGCAGCCCTGGAAGTGTTCAAAGCCAGGCTGGATGGGGCTTTGAGCAACCTGCTCTAGTGGGAAGTGTCCCTGCCCGTGAGGGGGCAGGGTGATCTTTAGGGTCCCTTTCAACTGTAGCGATTTTATGATTCCATGATAATTGGTATAATTGAGAAGGTGTGAAGGGGAAGATGACAGAGAAAAATAGGACATTTCCCAGCATAAGACCTGCACATTTCCATCATGTATGTTTTTCAAAGTAAAAGAACAGCCTTTAGGGATCCTACTATAATGTTTTATTTTCTGACAATAAACTCCAGGGAAAATATATATTGAAAAAAACAGCATAGGCTACTCTATGTAACCAGATTATTTAACTGTCTTCAGGAACCTGAGAATTAATTAATGCTTGACTGGTTCTTTGAAGGAATGAAGTATGGACTTCTTCCATTGTTAATGCTGTGACTAAGTTTCCTTTTAAAGTGTATTTGGGTTTCTGTGTCCCTTTCTAATTATGTATCATAAATGCCAGATGTTCTTGGTGCATAAAGTGGCACTGATGTGGGGATAGAAGTAATGTTGTTTCAGTGACTTTAATTGTGCATTCCTGTACTGACAGCAGTGCTGGGAATTTGGTAAGTGCTTTAAGTTATAACTGTTTGGCAGTGGAATACTACAGTATAAAAGTTACCATTAAGGGAATTTTCACTAAAGTTGTTGATGTAATTTCATACCTAACCATGTGTCTGGTTCTGATTATGATTCAGAGCACTAGAAGCGCAGCAATCAATACCCATGTGGTTTACGATTCAGAGTTCCTTAACTGCAGCCAATCCTAAAAGATCAAGTCTTTATGGGTAGGCTGTTTTGTTTTCCTCCTTTTTTTTTTTTTTTTTTTGTTTTGTTTGTTTATTTTCAACTCTTAATCTCTGCTTCATCACTTGGGCTAGATAGCCTGAAAGGATTCCTTTGAAGTGGCTGTCTTCGTTGCTGTCATTAATAGTGGAAGAAACTCCTGTAGGAAATGAGGTGACCCCCTCTGGGTGGCAGAAACATTGGTGCCTAAAATAGTAAATCTGCTGAAGAGACTTATGCCAAGGGATTTTTCCTCCTTGCTTCAGTTTGTACTGATGATGCTGTTATATCACCCACCACCATGTTGTACAAGACCTTTGTTTCTGTTTCTGTGTCTTCTCCTCTCACTTCTTCCAGCCTGTTGAAATTCCTGTAGTATTTTGTATTAAAGGTCGGCTCCTTTGGTGACAAGGATCATTCTTTTTCCCATGTACGCATACGGTGCTTAGCATAAAGGAATCTTAAAAATAAATAGATGCACACAGATTTTGCTGCAATACAACAGTAACAGCCCATTGAGTTTTCTACTAAGCCTCGCCTTGTTCTCAGCAAGATATTTGAGTCTGTAGAAGATGAATTTATGCTACTCCTTTTTGTTCTGATGTCAGTAGGAGAGTAATAATTGCTTTCCTTTTTTTGCAGCTGTTGGGGACAGCCGTTCCTGGACAACTGATAAGGTGAAGAATTTTCACTATAGTTGATGAAGCATAGACACACCCAGACTGATTCAATTACGTCTTATTTAGACTTAAGATACAGATCTCCACATCACAGCACATGAAAAGCAGAGAAGTACCTATGTAAGAATTACAAAATGTTACTGTTGATTACTCAGCAAATTTCATAGTATAACCTACTTTCCCTTTGATAGTAGATGACTTATTTTTTTAAAGAAAGAGGTAAATAGCTTTGATAGAAACAGTAACAATTGAAAAGTTATTGCATATAGTTTATTAAAGAATGGCTTTTGTTAACTCTAGAGAATGCATGGGTATTTATTCAGAGAGCTGTGTTTCCAGCAAATACTGGGTTGGTAGTCAGTAACAAAGTAATAAAATGGATTTGCTTCTCAAGTAAAAGGACAAAATAAATGCTTAGATTCTCCAGAAAATCTATAATGCGTCTTTATTTTCTTAGAAGGTAGCTTTAAGAAGTTAGATAGGATTATAAAAAGGATAATAGTTAGGACTAAATATGTCCTGCAAAACTATTAAAGATTCCCAGCAAAATGCCAGTTATTTGTTTTAAATGGGAGAAAGCAATTACTACCACTTTATGGGGGCAATTTGATGGCTGAATCTTCTGTACTTCTCTATTTCATTCCAAGTAAAACAAGTTGAAATCAGTGCAAATATATTGTTTGACACATTGGTGTTCTGTGGCAATCTATGGTCTGCAAGTTCAGACCTGCCATCACTCCTGTCGTGGGGCAGGTACTGAAGCAATGGATTCCAGCTCTGAGAGTGAGCTCTCTGAGAGCAGATATACTTCTGCAGTGCTATGTTATCACATTTGGTACAGTTTTGAAGCTTGAAGATTCTTGGAAGGTCATTTAAAGCACATTAATGTTTACAAGGGTCTTGCTGGTTATGTTATTGATAACTTTAAAAGCAACTTGTAAGTCTGAAATATCCGTTCACGTGTACATGTCCAGTATTGATTCTACTAAGTTTACATGTCAGAAAGAAAAACGTCAAGGTCATATATTAGTTCAGATATTCTGCGGTGGGAGAAGAGTACTTAACTGCACTTTGTGGGAGATATTGCTGTGCAGAGCTGAGTCCTCTACCTTCCTTTCTCCACATTAAATCGCCCTTCATTCCTAAGAATATTTATTTGGAAAACTCATTTTAATTATAAGCT
>VXBW01004523.1:774121-856046 GCA_013400375.1 Thinocorus orbignyianus
TTTTAAACTTTTTTTTTTTTTTTTTATTTTAAGAGGTGGGGTTTTTTAGAAAGCAGATTACTAGCTAGTTTTCTAGTTATTAAAACAGCACTGAAAGTTTTTAGTTCTTGCCCTAATTCCTATCGCTATAATTGCTCTTAATAGTGTACACTAAGCCTAGTAACTGCATTTATTTTTGCTTCCCTCATATGAGGTAAGTTATGAGTTGTCTAGAAAGTCATATGGCCAGTGGCCAGGTATGACTATATTAAAAGGGAATGGGAGGAGGAAATGCACTAAGAAAACATTTATATCACAGTGACAGATATTATACGATGGTACCCAAATCATGAAAAATTACTGTAAAAAATAGCATTGGTTAAAAGCCCCAAACTGATTTAAAATCCAACCCACCTTGATTTACATCTTAGCTAAATATAAGGCTTGAGGAAGTTTCAAATCAGATTAAACACCTCGAGTACAAACCCCCTTGTCAGAAAATACAGAAATGTGGTTGTCAGAGTAGGAAAATCAGTATGGTTAAGGAGAAGAGAAATAAAGATCATCAAGCAACATAAGATTGACAACTGTTGCCCTGACCTGGCTTGTTAATGACAGACAGAAAACACTATGCATTTAGCTGACAGAAATAAGAGGAAAGGCTATCCACGAGAAACTCAACACAAGAGATACATGGAACCTAACATGAGTTGTAATAACCTTACAGTGAAGCTGATTCCATTTGGATGTACAAAGCCTTTAACTTCTCTATGTCCACAGATTACTTACATGTGTCTCAAATTGTCTGATAAAAGAAACTGCATGGAAATAAACAAAATTCATTCTTTACTGCACACAAAAACAACTATTTTATGCGAATACATATTATATTTTATCTACTGGCTTTCTGTTTTAAATCCACTTCCTACATAACATCACCCGTATTTTCAGGGCAACACTCTGTTTTAAGATGAGTTTGTACTTTTGGTGGAGGAACTTAACTACAACCTCCTAGAGTACTTCTGGGAGGTATTAAAAACATGCCTACCTTTAGTTTTAAATAAACTATCTCTTTGGTTTAATTATTCTGCTGTACAAATTTCTGATTAAAAAATATCTTGTGAAGGGTGAGAAGGATTTGAATATAAATTGGAAAGTGGAATAAGCACTATAATGACCAGCTATAAATTTTCTTCTATCTCCCAAGAAAATGATGCATTAAGCTTGGTGGGGGAGTAATACTTTCAGTGGGGATATTTATAAATTTCAAGTAGTCAGCTTTACCAGCTAACGGAAATGAGTAACTCTTCTACTCTTGAGAGTAAAATGTAAATGATATGATGAAATGACGGATAATGATTAGCTCTGCACTATTAGGATATTTTTTAGCATGGACTATATACAAAGTCTCCAAAGTTCAAAGGGAATTGTGGAATATTCCATATTTGAGCTTTCATATGGGCAAGATTTATTTTTATTTTTTAAACACAGGATTTAGAGCTGTATAATGCTAAGAACTGCATGGCATGGTATGGCATGATAGGTAGGAGAGAAATTTAGAGTAGAGTGATGCATGGGAGAATTGGATGTGCAGTTCATAAAGGTGCGAAGTCTGTTTACACTCTTATTGCCTCTAAAAATTTATCCCTGGTTTTCTAAGAAGCCTTCTACACCTAAGAAACTGCATTAGTGTTTTGAAGCGCAATATTAAAAACCATTACAAAGCCAAAATATTAAGCATTAGGAAAAGAATAAGTCTATAAAAATATTTGGAACTGGAGAAAGTAACTTAAAAAAACCAACAACAAACAAACAGACAATTTTTCACATTTTTATTGCTGTTCTAAACCTGAAACTAAATGGAGGTAACAACCTCTGCAATACTATTTGTAATATAGACTTCATCCTTTTTGTATACACTGTACCAGACCATGCTTAGAGTACTGCAGAATGTCTTTCAGCCTATTTCACCTTAAAAGCCATCAGAATAGTGTAGGTAAGACTGCTGACCTGGGAATGGTGCCTGAAAATGTCTGTGATATTTTTATGCTAGGTACTTTATTTCCACAGACTGGTAATCCATAGAGGAAAAACAGAAAACATTAAAATTGAGGAAATATTTTTTCTTTTTTCTTTTTTCTTTTTTCTTTTTTTCTTTTTTCTTTTTTCTTTTTTCTTTTTTCTTTTTTCTTTTTGTTCTTTTGAGTAGGGATATTAAAAAAGAAGAACCTTTCTTTAGTAGTGGGATAAGATGGAAATAAAGAGATTTAATTTTGCTTGCAGTTTCTTTTGATAGTAGTGGAATTTATATTTGGTTAATTTTAATTAATAGCAATTGGGAGTCAAGTCCAAGGCAGTCTCTTCAACATCCAGTGCAAATGTTGGAGAAAGATAAGGGCTATCAGATGACAGTACATGTATCGAATAGTTGCTGAAAATAGTTGCACCCATTCTCCTGGTGCGCCTATATCTTCGTATTGGTAAAGATAAGTGGCTTGAGCAAGACACCTAACTCTTACATGACAAGCTGAGTGAGGTGTATCATGTAAATATACAGTGATTAAGAGTCACTTAGGCTGTACTCAGGCTGCATATGAGACGACTGACACAATTGTGAAACAAAGCATGTAAACAGAGACTTGACAATTGTAGAGTTAATACTACAGTGGGCTTCTACTCTATAGCAGAGTAGTTGTGGTGCCTAATTTGGGTATCCAAATGAGCAGCTCGCAACTATTTCTTTTGACTAGGTTACACAGCAAAAGTATCAAGTACTCTGAACTCCTGACAATTTTCTTGAACAGAAAAGCCATAAAAACTACCTTTACCATGGTCAGAGAGAGACACTGGTGCCTTAGAGTCTGATGTTCTATCATTTGTTTGGGAGATTCTTTGCCAGTATACAGTACAGCGTACAAAATGAAAAAAACATTCAGAAGAAAACAGATAGGGGAGTCTGATAAGATTGCTTTACAATAAAATATTAACAAAATTTCTAATTTTGGTACATTGCTGAGTCTGTGTGACATAGGTCTAGTCATTTGAATTCACTGTAACTGTAAAGCCCATCTGAAAACAAGTGCAAATATTCATATTTCATATGCATCTAAGAATTTCCCTATTCAACACATGTAACAATGTATAATTTACTGCAGAGTTGCAGAAAAGACACCAGTATTGCATATGTGGTTTAAATCTACCTATATCTCTGTTGACTTCAGAAGGAGAGGGTCTTGCATCTTTGCTTTCCTTCCGCAATAACAAACACTACTCTAATACTATCTCTTAGTTCTCCGTATCCTAGCACTGGCTGACCTTCTCCTGTAGATCTTCAGTCTAACTCAGCAGTATATTGATAAGCTTGCGTTATTATCAGAAAGCAGAGAGAATCACTTAGAAACATAGTTAGAGGAGTTGACAAAAGATGGGTTCTGTTGCTTCAGTACAGAGAAGCTTATCTAAGAGTAGTAACCATGTAATATTATTCAGGGCTTTCAAAGGAATTATTTTCACTCATGCCCGATTCTCATTCTGCTGAACACATACAGCTTTGTAACTTCAAAAACACATTACCCATAGCCAAAATTTTGCTTTTCAAGCCCACACACTTCATATGCTTCTTAATGATTCATTTGTTCCCATGTTGTCTGTGTTAGAAATGGACCTGCCATCTGATTCAGCATGTTAGGTCTTTACTGCCAAATTATTCCACATGTGCTTGTTCTGTTTCATATGCTCTGCTCTATCCTCTTCTCCCAGCTATGCTTTCTTCCAGACTTCTGTGTCTTTCCTGCATCGTTTCCTGCTGCAAGGAGCTCTGCTGGGTTCTGGCTTGGGCTGTGCTCTGGTGACTGTTACGTTACACAGTTGTGAGCAATTAAAATTCTCATATGAAGGAAACTGGTCTCTGTCAAACTCCTGGGCTATGAGAACTTGATGAGCAGTCCGAGTATCACAACTTAATTAGCAAGAATAGAATTAGTGGGTAAAATATGGCAACTGAATGCAATATGCAGTGTAACTAACAAATATAAATATACCTTTTTTTTGAAACCATTGTATTTTAAAATGAATAGATTTCAAAATACAAGCTTGAGGACCTGTGTTCTTTTTGATTCCTTTGAAACAAATGTGATATTTGCTTCACTTACTATGTTGGATTTTTAAGAAAGTCCTGACCTTGCAAGTTGCCTATAGCAGCAAATTCTTGATCTCATGGGGAGACACGTTAACATTAGTGTGTATCTGTCTGGCAGAAGTCTACCCACTTGATTTAGTGCAGAAGGGCTCAGCATCATAAAATCTTCAAGCCAAGATTTGTGCTTTTTACTTTCTTTAATAAAGAACCAAGTATATAAATTGTCCTGAATAAATAATAATGTCAATAACTGTGGAGGATTTTCATGAACAAATACTGCTTTTCCATTTTAAAAAATATCACATCTGGTACAATTTTATATGTAGTAAAGGTTTGATTGAACACGGTAATCTGAGCAGACTATGTTTGGAGGGATAGATTTTCTTTATATATTGTTCTCCACTTTGCCTAGCATTGTCTCTCTCTCTCACTCTCTATTAAACAAGCATTCTCTTTTCTCGTCTCTCTAATATCACACAGATTGCTAAAATAAATCTCAAATGCTCCTCTATTACATCTCATTTACATCCGTTCTTGACAGATTTCTCACTGTTTTCAGAACTGGCAATGCAATGAAAATGATATGAGTCATGAGAACCTGGAATAGAAGATAAAGGCAAAATTATAAAGAAAACAAAAATGAGAAAAAGGGTGTAGGGGAGATTGAGGATTCAGTTTAGAGATATTAAAATATACATAAAAGGGCAAAATTCATCCAAATAAGAAACAATAGAGTAGATGAACTAAAACCACCAAGGGGTAATTCCTTATTCTTTATTTGTACACAGAGCTGAAAGCTAAATAACTGCTCAGCAGGTGGAGATGAATGTCAGTTCTTTGATGGCAAGTATCTGTGCAGTTGTATCTGTGCAGTTCTGTTCTCAAAAGACATGGCTGCAGACTTGTTAGTATTTGCCTGTGCTGGCATAGAGCAAGCAGCAGGAATACCAGCAAAATGACTTGTGCCCACATGGGATTAATTTAAGTGGCCTGCGGAGCAGCAGAAATGAATGCAGCTTTTCAGAAAGACATTTCACCATCTTTTCCTCATGGAGAATTTTAAAAAATATCCTAAAATTTAAAA
This sequence comes from Thinocorus orbignyianus, assembly GCA_013400375.1. Classification (NCBI taxonomy): domain Eukaryota; kingdom Metazoa; phylum Chordata; class Aves; order Ciconiiformes; family Thinocoridae; genus Thinocorus; species Thinocorus orbignyianus. The sequence continues at coordinate 779,323 of VXBW01004523.1, forward strand.
AAAAAGTATCCAAAGAGGATGAGTACTGTGAAGAGAACATAAAACTGCATCTTGTTGAGAATAATCATGCACTTAATGTTTTATTTCAGCTCACAAAAAATGTTTTATATTTGTGCCTTGGGAGCTGCTCTGGTTTTTGGAAACTTTCTTAAAATCATCGATGAAATACTCTAGGGCCAAAAATATCTCTCATACTCCTGTTCCTACGGTAAGTATCTTGCAAGTGCCATGTCAACAGACCCAGTGGAATTGTAGTTGCTGCTAGTCTCTAGCAAATGTAAGAATGCTCATACCAGCTGAAATCAAAAACCTATGCATCCCAGCATCTTGCCTCTGATGGGGACCGACAGCAGGTAACTTCCAAAGAATCTAAGAACAGAATAAACATAGAACACATAAAAAGCTTATCTTGGGGCTTTACTGAACACAAGAAATGTGGAGGTCAAGAATACCAAAGATATGTATCAGTTTTTAGTTTTTAATAAATTTTGCTGGATTGCTTTTCCACAAATTAATCTATGACTACTGTACACCTCAGTTACTGTGCACATCATTGGTCTGGAGCCTGGTTCAAATGATGTTAAGAGGATTCTTTATGAACCATAAATTATTTGGTAGATTAGAAGAACTTAGAGCACCAGGAAATTTTGCATATTGGCCTGTATATTAAAAAGCACAGAATTATTTTTTTTCCCCAGATAGTGTAATCTGGGGTATTTCAGCCTTGCCTCCATTTAGTCTGCTGAACAATGCTAGTTTGCCAGTAGTCTGTGCACAAATCTGTCAGTTATTTAAGTATAACTGTCCCTTATTAACCCCTAAATACCATACTAAGAACTGTGATTAACATACAGCAAGGTAACTGTTTCGATGTTTGTCAGGTCCATCTTATTTATATTTATTCAAAAGCACTTAAACTTCTCTTCAAACCTGTAAATTCAGTATTTAGTAGATCTTTCTCTTTGCTGAGTGAGCTTAACATTTTACAAAAATAAGCCCTAAGCCATTCTTCTCTGGGGATTATTGATCATTTAAAGTGGCAATTGCCTCTTTAACCTCATCCTGTGAAATCTCATCCAACAGAGCAGTGGAATCCTTAACCAGAACTCCAGGGAGCTGGATGTTATCCAAACAAGTCTTAATGTGGGCAACATCAATATCGTTTTATCAAAAACTTTCTGCAAACAATGTAAAAAGGGAATATATATAGATTTTGGGGTGTTCTTGTATTTTAATTATTGTGTTATTATTACATTTTAATAGCTAACTTAATTGCAATAAAGTTTAAAAAATAAAAATGAAATTGGGAGATGTAAGCAGATCTGGTCTTTTAGGCATATGCCTCAAAGACCATCTACTATAGTAGAGCATCTTTATTAATGGCTGCATCACTTTTCTATCTCCTTTGCAAACCAGATTAATCCTACTGAGAGTGCCAAATGCAAATGTTAAATTGCATTCTCTCTTCTCCATATGTGCCCAGCATTGATGTTGCTAGCATGGTATCCTTGATCAGTAGGAATGACTATCTTCAGAGAAGTCATGCTGCTGAAATATGAAAAATATGATGTAATTTTGCAAAGATTATTCCCGGAATAATATCACTTCTGACATTGACCATGGAAATCACTCCTAACGAGATATGTTTACACTGTTGTTGACATACATGCAGCTGTTTCATAAAAGCCATGTTAAAGCAAGCATAAGATATAAAAACAGACTGGTTTACTTTTTACACAATGTCGTGACATAAGAGAAAAAAAGTAGATGTTCTATTTTGTTCTGAAGTAGCTAGAACTACTAAGACTTTTATTCTAGTAATATTTCATTAATAAGACAGCAATAAGTTCAGGCAATGCAAATGATAGTACAGTTTCCCATTTTATTTTTAGCCTTAAAATATTGTAGTAATAAACCCTGTCACAATTAATTCCAACACTGAAACATAGATAACAAAGACTAAAAAGACTTTAGGAGAACCAGATCTTCTGGTCCTCTCTTGAGGCCTACTGTGGGGACTGAATTTGTGAGCTTAGTACCTTTTTTTTTTTTTTTTCCTCAAGAGAGATAGGTTTTCCTAGTATAAATATTTCTCTGATCTGTTGTCATTTTTGTATTTCTAAGTACCGTGTCCCAGATTAATGAATTTGGTTCCAAGGAAACAAATTGAGCTTGGACCAAAATTGTATCAATATTTCATCCAGAACTGGAATTGTCCCTGAAATTTTTGCTGACCTCTAACTGGAACCAAACAGGAACATTTTCAGTCACAGACAAAATGAAGTTGGAACTAAAGAATGTTCTCATTTAACTTCTTGTTCAGATTTTTTTTTTGTCAGCTAGTACTCAAAGTTAGTTAAGTGAACAAATTTTACACAAGAGAAATCAATAGTAAAGTTATGCTCAGGATGATAAACCTAGTTACTACAAAGTCACATGTTACGGCTTTATAAGTCATTAGCAATGACACAGCAATTGTAAATTCTTGCAGCAGAGCAACACTGAGGTAGTTTGATATCAAAGAGGTAAGCTGCCTCATGGCCACTGTAGTGCTGGATCATGGGCTTACGCATCTGGATTGCAGGTATCCTCAGGTAGTACCACCCTGATCACTACTGTAGAACAGCTGACATAGCACTTGTTCACAGCACAGCTCACTTGAAGGCTATGTTATTCAGTTGCTTACTCTTTGGAGCACCATTCCCTCAGTTTATTGTTAGCAATGTGGGAAAGCTAGTGAAATGCTATTCTGGAATGAAACCCATTAATTCATAGGCATCTTGCTGCCTAAAATTTCTATCTCATAAAAATATTTTTGATTCTTCTCCAATGATAAATTCAATATCTAAAGTATTGCCATTGATTGTTTGCTGCATTATGTAAAAAAATTCAGCCCCTCAAATCCTAACGCAACTGTGATAGGACATTTCTTATGAAGAGGGACTGCTATCTTTAAAGACAGAAGTTTCTTGCCTATTTTGCTAAGTAATCTGAAATCATTAGATATCCTTAATCCAAGTGGAGGATAAAGAAAGATATTTTCTTAGCAAAGTTATGTATGAGACTTATAAAATCCTGGGTTGCATGGAAAGAATAATGCTGACTATGACAGGAGTTCTTCAGTTTCAAAAGCAACTCTACAGATTATTTTGATAACTACTTTCATGTAACTTACAATGAAAGAAACGTTAATCACTTAACTGAACAACTCCCTCTGCTTTAATTTCTCTACCTTATTTCATAACATTTTACATACATAGTACATCAGCAAATCAACACAGCCTTTGTGGTTCCCACTGTAATTTGGGGAGGAACTGAAGAAGACCCAGTTTTCTTATGCTATTTCAATATATACTGTCTGCATTGAAGAATGTATTTCAAAGAAACTTATGCCTAGATAATTCCCAAGCACTACAGGTTACCAGCTGTATGTGTAAATTAACCTGAATGAAGAAATTGTTTCATCAGTCTTGGCTCCATCAAAGAGAAAATTCCTGGAAATGAGGAAGATTAGAAAAATTTCAAGCAGCTCTTCATGTTAGTGAAGTGGAAGATAATTGAAAGTGGTTTTATTTTTCATAATAGCATTTACAAGAACTGCTTTTTCAAATAAATTTGTTTTGCTGCATATGTTACTTGACTTAAATGGAAACTTTGTTATTGAAATGTGAACAATGATGCACTCCAAGTATAAAGGAAACTTCTGGGTTATATATTTTTAGCCAGAGAATGCAAATAAAGCCAACATTTTAGAAATTTTTCCATTAGAGGGTCTTCATAAATCTGAAATCAGATTAGGAAAAAAACCTTAGATTTGGTGAGAAAATTTGAACCAGCTTTTCATGATTGTTGCTGCTTAGTAAATTCTAAGCAGCATAAGAAAGGCACCATCCATTTTGAAACAGAGCACATCTTGAAGTATTCTATAGCTCCTGGAAAAAGGTGCAAGTACCTTATAAACTGGTCAGAGTTTCAAGCAGTAAAAATTATGTACAGTGTAGACAAAAGGTGTTCATAGCTTTGACGAATCCCTTCATGGCAGAAGGTGAACTGGTACATGGGTATCAGAACAAGCACTAACACTGGAAAACATGAAAATGTAGTAAAAGACAAATAGATAAAATTTGGGATTGATGAAAATGACCTAGCCCTAAAAAAAGAAAAAGCAAAGTAGGCATATATGTCATCAAGGTGAATGAACTAAGAAAAAACTTGATGGCGCCTTTCAAGAGGGATTTGTCCTAATGATGAGGCAGAATAGAAGCAGAAGACTCAATTCATTCCATCATCTGTACATTTAAGCAACCTTCACTTATCTTAAGGGATAAACTAAGAGACAATCATGATTGATCTATAAATACAAGAGTTATATTGCAAGATTCTTTGTTTTGGTCACTTTATGAAAATAGGGAAAAAAAAGACAGAACCACTCACATTTCAGTTGAGGCAATGAAATATGCACAAAAATGCATTTTATTAACTGCAAGGGGAAGATGTTATGAGATATGGTTGATACTAAATAATTTTCATGCTTGATTGATAAGTAACATCTGATAGAGACTCCTAGACAAACGGGGAACACATTTATAAACACTTACACGTTGACAGATCTCCTTAAACTGCGATCTGAGCTGTGGTCACTTTATGTTATGGAAAAGCATAATTAATTTTGGTGATGAAAATGCCACCACTGTTTACATAAATTAACTTTTAGTCCAGGGACAAAAAGTAGATGAATATGACCACAGAAACATGAGTGGACTGGACCATAATTGCTAACTAACAAAGACAATGTCCAGAGAAGGAAAATGGTGTAGCTAGAAGAGAAGATAACAAGTTAAGGTATCCAAGTGTATTATTCTCACATTCATTGCAGTGTCTTAACAGAGAAAAAAGGGAAAAAAAAAATTTGGGAGTATGAAGACTCAACTAATTGCATTTGCGATCAATCTAAGTGATGAAACAGTTTCAAAGCACATGTCTACAAAGGTGTCATATGAGTACAAGGGCTAAGTGTCTCAAAATAAGGACTAAGAAGCTGAGGCTGTCAATTGTGGAGGCCTTATTCCTGAGGCAGGAGAACAGTATATAAAAAAATTAGACCCCTCCATAGGTGCTTTAAAGGAAGATATTTGATATTTTTTCAACTAACACAAACAAATGGATCACACTTGCTAACATAAGCTAAATATTGGTATACTCCCTCAGAAAAGGAAACTTCAGGAGTAACATGTAGATGTAAAAAGATCCTTTATTTAAATATGCTGAAGTGCACCATGCACCACTCTTTATAGCTGCCAAAAGGAAGCTGCAGTATTCCTTTTCCCAAGAACACAGATTTTATTTTTCTGTATAACTTATGATTTGTAAATCGAATATAAATTTCAGTGCACTTTGCTGATTGCAGCTGCCTACTTTGAAATATTTGTCAAATTTTAATGGAGTAGGGACCAGATCTAGGCAATCAATGTATTGATTTAATTTTTAAAAAGTCTGCTTTTAGGCAAAATGTGGACTATATTATCCAGTATAAAAGTTCAGAAGGGCATGGGGGATTTTAAATGACAACAGCAAGAGCATATATCCAGACCCTCTTCCAGCTAGGCAGAGAGCTTCCCAAAGTGGAAATCTGTTTACAAATATCAGGATAGGGATTCAGAAAAACATTATAGAAGACTCACTGCTTCCATTTGGGACCTGAAAAATGTGAGAGTAGAGGAGCTTACACATCAGATTTATTTGAGTTAGCTCTGGCCTACCTGATAGCAATATCTGTCAGGAGGGCATAATTCAGTGGGTGTGAGTTTAAATGGATTGCAGTGAAGATTAGTTTCATGGCGACAGTCAGAGGCTGGATGAGAGGTCACATTTGAGACAAGAATCAATAATGAACCAAAGGCATTAATCCTTTTTGTGTGGATGTGTAACATATGGGTGGGAGGCTAGTTTTTTATGAAATGTATGATTCAATGTATGAAAAAACTCACTTCTTTGAGCGCAGACCTTCCAAGCAGAAGATAGAGGCTTTCCTCACAGTAAGATGATCATCAGAGAACAGTTTAGTTAAGGACTAATTCAATAGGTGAACACAGCCAGACCCCTAATTTTACATTGTCAAAATAAATGATCTTCATGTCTGCCAACAGTAGGTCTTACATTTCAAGGGAGAATGCAGGGCAAAGCACCAGTGCAAGCCCTTCCACAGGTCATTTAGGTATGGCTTGTCAGTTCGCTAAGGGATTGTGTTTGCCTTGAAGAGGGCTGTATATAAAAGTAGATGGAAAAGTGTAATGAACTTTACTTTGGATAGGATGTCTGTCACATACTTGCTCTTGCTTAGGAGAGAAGATGCTGGAACAGGGATGAGAAAAGCTCAAGGTCCATTAGGCAGCTGAAGTCTGAACTGGGCTCTCAGTGAGAAAGTGTTAGCCAAGCACCCTGAAAGTCACATTTGTTATAGCATTAGAATCCTGAAATTTTTTTTTTGCGTTGCCCTAAGAAGGGAAATTCTGTTTTAGCTATATTATCAATATTATTCCTAGGGAGGGTTTGTCCCTACAGGAATTATGTTTTTGGTGCATTTCACTAACATTCTTAAATATGTTATATTCCTTTATGTATTTCCCCCTTCACTGTACTTAGTTATTTATCTTAGTTATTTATCTTAGCTATTTATCATCTGTAAGAATGATTAATATGCCATCTATCCTCTTCTTTCAGAATATTAGTAAAAATGCTAAATCTGAATGGACTTAATACAAATTTTGGAGATACCAGGGAGCTCCCCTAAAACAATGTCCTTCCATTTACTTTGAACCACTACACATATTACAATGTGTCTCTCCTGTTTCACTTTCATTCCATAAGTCTAATTTTGTGACACATTGTGTAAAAAGCTCTACCAAACTCAAGTTGTACTTGGCTCATTTAGTTCACTTTGATAACTATAATGTAATCTTATTTAAAGTAATTCAAATTTACTTTCCATTTTTATTCTTCAAATGCTTGCACTAGCTATTATTCTTGACTTTGTTTTTAACCTTTGGATGCTCATAGATCTTTTTTCCTAATATTTGTTTCAGTATTTTGTTAGGAAGAGAATTTCTGAATCTTTTCTTTGTCTTATTCGCTCTTTGCCTGGTGCACTTTCTCTCTCATAGTGAATGTTTAATGCTTTTTTTGTCCTGTAATGAATTCTGCCTGGAGACATAGGAAACAAATCTCAGAGCTGACTTTGACCACCTTCACAGAATTCAACAAAAAGTGTTGGCAAAACCTCCATCACCCAAAATCCTGGAATAAAGATTCTCAAAAGATTATACTAAGAAACAGCCCAATTTCTAAGCAGGCCATCAACATGTCTATAATTTTATCAGCAAATCAGCACAGAGGAGCATGTCTGCCCTGTCAGAGGGACATCCTGAAAATGAGCCTCACACAATACGGTGGAGAATGATTGATTTAGTCTCTTCCAGAGCCTGAGTTTTGCTGTCAGTTTGCCAAATGGTGCAACTTAGCATCATTCTCTCCAAGGGAATATGGTATATAAAACACAGCGTGTTTTGTAAATAATCTGCAAATACAGTTCTCAACCTTGGTTTATCAGGGATTGCACTGAATGGAAAAGTAGACTCAGTCTTGTTTTCTTCCTTGTGTTTACTTCAAGGTTTCTCATCTAAGTCTGTCCCTGAGTCTAGAACACTGTTTAGACTTTTTAGAGCATGATGGAAACAAGACAAGAATTACATTGCCTGATTCTGCTTTAAATATTCAACATTCCTAAAAGTTAATCTAGGTTTCTAAAGTTTTTTGAGTATGTGATTGCATTGTTGTGTCCTTCAAAGACCTTGAGAAACTACTGAGAGTAGGGAGGTTAACAGTTTCAATTTTGTTTTAATGAGATACTGCAGTCTTGAGAAGCTGTAGAGATAAGGAGAGAAATAACTACAAAATAAATGAGAAAAAGCAGAGATGTAACAGAGTATTAGGAGACACAAGGCTCTTTAGAAATGAAAGGCTTGGGGAATATGCTGTGGGAAATAAAATAAGGAAGTCAAAGGGAAAGATCTCGTCTTCGTATTGTGCATTTCTATTTTTGTAAATCAGTGATAGTCATAAAAAAGCTGCATTGAGATCACCATCTGGTTCTGAGATCAGATTATGGTAACGCAAAGTGTAATGATGTTCAGCAAGACTCAATGAATAATTTGAAAATATGCTGGTCTGTTGCTGCACCAGTCTTCAAAGTGAAAGTCAAACTAGAGGTAGAAAGGAGATCATGCAACATTTTGTTGTGCCAGAAACACTTTCACCAGAATTTTATCACTAGCTTGTGATGAACCTGGTGACCTAAAGTTCATGTTTGCAAACCAGACAACTGAGGAACACTGGGGTCTTTTAATTTGTTCTCCATCTGTTTAAAATAAACACCAAACAGCATTAGAACAATACTAATTTGGGGTTTTGGAAATATTTCAATCTGTCTGTCTGTAAGACTGCACTTTTAAAAAGTTGCAATCTCATTCCGTGATTGACACTACTTGTGACTCTGTCCAATATTTGCTTCTGAGGAAACAAATTCCTCAAAACTTTTGAACATCTCATCTAAGAGTGCTAGAATTGTATAGTAAACTCAGGAGAAAAATCAGAAACAAAGTATTAAAATAACTGAAATTCATCAACAGATTAAAAAAATGTCAGGATGATTTCTGGGTTTGTGTTTCTCAGAGAGCAAGCTTAATCATTATGTAATGTAAAATGCTTACATCAGTTCTCAGCACAGTTATCCTACATAATTATTTATGTTAGTAAGCAAAATTGGTTTGAATAGAATTATATTGCCCTAAGTTGTTAATTCAAAATGTAATTTTACCATAGTAAAAAATCTTCTGTTAATAATTTTGTCTTTACCTTGGGCAGATTCTTTTTGCTGGCTCTAAGGCTGAAGAAGATTAGATTTTCTCAAAAGTCAAGTTCTCCCTTATAAATGTGTTTTTTAACACAGATTTATTTAAAAAGGAAAATTTACAATCAAAATAACATAATTTGATAATGAGGGTAGATGTCCAGCCCCTGAGGGCAGATGATTTTACTCTCTGTGTGAAATCGTGTTGAAAATATCCACCATTTGGTGCAATGTTTCCTGTTCCAGAGGCAAAATATCTGTTTTTATGAGTCTGCTGTCTAAATGAAATCTGATGGAGATAATTTAATAGAAGCAGATAGAGGGAAAAAGTTAAACTGCTTAATTGCCTTTTCATTTTGATTGGAGCACTGTAGCAAGAGGTCCTAAAGCGCACACTGTTTTCTCTCTATGGGCAAGCATAGCTGTGAACTGGGCTTCCAGATCCAACTGGAATGGAGATATGAATAGGAAAAAAAGGTAAGAGTTGCTTTACCCTGGCTCAGCTTTCTGTTCTGCAGTTTCTGCTGCCTGACTCCGTTGCTCGGGAGGCACCAACTCTCTGTGATACTGCCAGCCTTTCCAGGAACTCTAAAAGCTTCTCTCCAGTTGTTGCAGCTGGGCTGTTTGTTTCTAGACTACAATCACTTCTGTCAAGAAAGTCACTTATTTGGAATCTGATTTTTTATATATGAGAGTAATGGCCTCCAAATTATAAGTACGTCATTGATGGTATTTGTTGTCCACTAGAAGTTTTACTAATTTGAAAACAGGTTACTTTTACATTTTTTAGAAAGTTATTCTCCTTAAATAAACCAAAAGAATATTATTTTACAAAATCATGAATTGTGTTAACTTGTTAACTGGTAACTTGGAAAGGTCTAATGTAGTGTGCTTCTTTGACAATGAAAAAACCCAGCCAACATAGACATTTCAGAGGGAGATAGGTTTAACAATGCTAAGTTAGTAAAATTCACCAATGTGAATCCAGAAGCAGTTTCATCTATGAAAAACAGTCAGAAAGATACTTTTTTCAAAATAAGTCTAAGAAATGAAAGTGTAAAAAAGGTGTTAAGAAATCATGCACATATAATTTTGTGTTTAGCATGAAGAGATATGAGAGGCTTCAGATAATCAAAGCAAAGCTGCGTTTGGGAGGTTTTTGTTGGCTTATTTTTTGATGAAAAAAAAGAAGCATAATTTTTTGGATCAAGTGGGGAAAGATTTTTCTTTTCTTCTGTTTTAAATTGAACAATCCACCAGAAGTCCATTTTTCACATCACTCTTCTTGCTTTAGAGTGGGCTTTTCTGCCGTGAAAGCATGTTCTGCTGTTCCTTTCTCTGCTCCAGTTTCCTTTCTCTCCGTGAATCCTTTCTGCTGAGTCATTCTTTGTCCAGTATCTCCCTTAGCAATCTCCTCCATTGATCAAAGTCTCCCATCTGGTCATCTGTTGCTTAGTTACATCCCCCCAGAATAAAACCTTAAAGATCTGGCTTTCTTTGCTAGAGAGACAGTTATCTTATAATTCAAAGTTGCTCCACTTGAATAAATTACCATAAAAAATTAGTAACTCTTATTGCACAAGTATTTCCACAGACTGAGAAGTATTTCTTTTCACCTCCTCTGAAATTATCCCTTTATGGAGACAAAATTTAGCACAGAATGTAATTAAATCCTATATTCTGCCTCACATTTACAAAATCAAAACCAATCAAGGAATAATTTCTAGATGTATAGCCTTCATAAATTGTGATATATGTTTGTATCAAAAGCCTTAAAGGATTGAGACACTTTAAATATTTTTCTTTTCTGTTTTTTTTTTCTTTTTTTTTTTTTTCCCCCCACTTACTAAAAATATTTGCTATTCAACACAGAAAGTTTGTAGAAATACAGAATGTTTGAATTCTTAAAAAAGTAAGGAAAGGATCTTCACATCATGTAGGAAAACTTTGCCATACTTCGAATTGTTGTGGTTTTGTTTTTTGTTTTCTTTTTTTTTTTAAAATCTGTTTATTCTGCATGCAGGGGTTAATACTTTCAATATAAAGTATTTAGAAACTATGCTTTGAGGATAAATTGTGTCTTTCCATATCTAGCACAAATGACAACAAACCACTGGAGATGCTTTGTGTCAGTGTTCCTAAAGGGGAAAAAACAAAAAAAAGACATTTCACGTAGGCTATTCTATCCCCATAGTAATAAATTAAAAATGAGAAACATTTTTTACAATTCTAGTACTTGAGAGAGTTTTTTTCTTTTAATCCGCTAGAACTAATCCTTGCAGATTAGTTTTGCAGAAGATACGGATATTGTGGTGGGGTTTTCCTTCTCAGGTATTTTCTGTCAACAGCAATGGCTTCTCAATCTCTATGTTAATTGGTAATCCATTGCTTCAGATGCCACTTTTGGTCTTCACAAGAGGCTTCCAAGGGAGGAGTTGGGGCTGTATCTATACCTCATGGAAATTTTATTTGCCTAACTACAGTATTAACCAGTTGAAAGATCAACTGAAGTGTATGTGCATTGTAGGAGAAGTATGTGAGTAGAATGCACTTGAAGGTAGTTTTGCATATGTCCTTGCAACAATTTATTAGTTTAAATGTAGTATCATTCAAATTAACCTACTTGCTCAGAAAAAGGGAAATGCATTCTTTACATGGACACAAAGCATTAATCAAGAATTCAGTTCATGAACACTTGGTAGAAATAAAAATAATCCTTAAACCTGAAAGTATTTTCCCTCAGAATTGCGGAGAAAAAGAGTTTGAGTGGCTCAGGAGAGCTAATTCAAGTGCACAAATAACTTTGAACAGATTTACATTCACTGTGAAGACTCCAGAGTTGAGAAAATTATAGAAGATCTACAATGAATGCCCAGGAAAAACTGTGCTAAACATGTGCAGACTAACTATACAGCACTTCGCAGTATTTTTTGACATGCCTTCCTTTCGGAAATGCGTTGTGAGACACTCTCCACTATTTTTATCTCTTATGAATCTCACCATTCACATTACTGGTGTTTATGATAAGCCTTGGTGGGTGTACAGGACCCAGTATAGCACACTTTCCAGGCAAAAATCATTCAGCATTCAGATGAAAACACTGAGTATATTTTTTGGATCATATTTAATATAAACTCTACCAAACCAGCTCCCAATGCCTTCTTATTAAGCACCTTTCATGCTAACAAAAAGGAAAAAAAAAAATCATTCTTTGATATCTGTTTATTTTCTGAGACTAACAAGCTTTAATCTTAATGTATTTATCCTAATTAAGCACAGCTGCGCTGACATCCAGGCAGTAGTAACTTTCTAGGCCACCTGAGATCACAAGCGGTACTGGAAATTACAGAAATTTCTTTAGTTCAGTGGAGTCTTTTTGGTGAGTATAGTAGTACTGGCTTTGGCTAGTTGTGAAGTTCTATTTAGGTGATTACAGGTAGCCTGTATGCTCTCACAAATTAACTAATTTACTTTTAAAAAAATTAAATAATTATTTTAAATAAAACCCCTTTCAGATTATCAGGAAAAGACACCCATAAAGGTATTTAATTAGAAATATTTCTTTGACCTGCTTGCCATTAGACTTAAAAAGATTTTCTAGAAATCATTTGAATGTGTCTAAGGCATTAGGTCATGTTTTCTTAAAGCAAATCACTTGTGTATGGATCTACCATTCTGTCTTAATATTTTTGACAACTTTTCATCGTCAGCACTGTGAAGTTTTGTTGTCTTTACAAATATAGCAACACATAAGAAAGATCACTGTCTCAGTTTCAGTTTAGCTGTTTGGTGTCTGACTTTAACTTTCCTTTTATTTTCCAGCTACTATTTCTTTCCAAAAACCATAATTTCACTACTTTGCTTAATATATTACTGGAGGAGACGTTCCATTTTGATAAATTTTACATTCTGAATCAAATGAATAATCTCTTCAAATCCATTTTTGCCCATGCTGCTATTCATTATGTTGTAATACTGTGATCTATGGCTCATCATTGTATAGGATATCATCTCCATATAGGTTAAGGTAGGCACAAAAAAATCTCCAGCTTAAACTACTTGTGTATTTGTATTAACTACAAACAGAGCTGAGAAAATTATGCTAGACTAAAAAGTTCAACTTTTAGACAGCTAATAGAAAGCATATCCCACTTTAATTGAGATATCTAGGTTTTCTCTACTGGAAATATACAGTCACCTTCAGAGTTGTCCACCTATCTCATTGTTTTAGGATAAGATGAATCATCCTTATGTGTTCACTATGTTTTATTCACCAAAGAGTAATGTACTAATTTAGACCAGATGATGATAAGGTTAGATGAAATGAGTCCCAACAAAATATTTTTACCTTTGCTGAAAGGGCCTATGCATGAATCAAGCTTCAGACATTGATTCTTCATGTTATTTTAGTAAGCTTTGTTTTTTTCTCTTGCAACAAGTTTTTGGTGGATTTTAGTCTACCTTTCAGAGACGTTACTTTGGTGTAGATCACAATCACATTCAACAATAATAGTGAAATATGTGGGAAAGCATGCTCTCAAGTGGTTCATCTATTTGGAGACTATGATAAATTTGGTTTAGAAATAAAAACATTTTACAAGTAAGGAAGCCATTGTTGCTAGTGCTAGTGCTTAAGGAAAACAGTGATTTTTTTCCTCTGAATTGATTACAGAAAATAAATTCTGTTCCAGTAGATATACTGGGACCCAAATACAGAGATATAAAGGGGTCTGCAGTATGTTAATGAAAGTATGGTCAAGGTATACATCAATAAAACCATCTGATATAAGTCCTATTCTAAACCTTACTATGGTGCAAACAACTGTAAGTAACAGAAATTAAAGCTACGTCTCCTGATGGTGTCTGACATTCAATACTTCCAGCAAACACTAAAAGGTTAGATAATTAGATAACTTATATGGCTCGCAGAAGAGCATTTGCTTTGATAGCGCTACTCTGCTTTCCGTTAGTCATGTATGTTCATGATAACGAATCTGTAATTTTAAGTCTTTACAAAAAGACAACATTGGTGTTCATGCTACTTAATAGACTGGGATTTATTTTCAGCACAAGATACAATCCAGTATAATTTTGCATAAAAATATGGACCTGCAAAACTCAAAATCACACCAGACTGGTGGTTGTCTACATATTTTGCCCTAATAGATGGTCAGTAAATATCTTTACAAGAAAATGACCAATTGAAACAAGGAAGCCATGAGAGGACTTTCAATAATATGATTTCTATGAGTAGATGATGGATATTTCAGTGTCCAGAAATTTAATTTTGGGGTTCAATTTAGTATCTTCTGAAGAAAATCTGATAATTCAGTTACTTGTACTAGAAAAAAAAAGTAGGTCAAATGAAATCAGATAAATGAAGTTGTAGATAAGCTTGGTAGCCCTATTTCATAACATAACCACAATTTGAATTAGAATTTGAAGAGCAATTGTTCTAGTTTCACTGAATCCGTAGGGAATTGATACTTTCCAGCCTGCTCTGGTGTGCCTTGCTCATGATGCTCAGTGGAGCTTTAAGGACCGAGTTGCCCCCAAGATATGTTTTCAAAAAGTTCCCAAACTGCAGTCTGGGAAACGTGGAATAACAATAAAGCACATAATTGAAATTCTATTAGCAAATGTTGTGATTGGTGCATTACTGCTGGAGAAAAGAGATAGTTGCTAAAAGAGGTCATTCTCCATTTCCTTGTTATTACAGGACATGAAAACACAAATGGTCCTCATTTCTTAATGTGTGAGGTACTGGGACCAGTCTGGCTTGTGCGTGACTCTTGGGTTTCAGTGTTGTAAAATATAACCTGCTGTCCTCTGTCTCGAAACAGATATTGGATTCAAAACATCCATTTGGTTTCTGTGTATTCAACTATCAATTAAAATGATCAGATTATATCATCAGCTAACCTTATATCTTTTTCCAGGAAATCTAAAATCCAAGAAAATTTGGCCTCCCGACATTTCCTACTCAGTTTACACCCCAGAAGGCATTCTTTCATTTATTGCTTTCTCCAATATATTTCAGACTCCATGCATGTTTCTTGAATCCACAAATTTGCTTGGAAGAGGCAATTACCCATCCAATTCACATACATATACATGAAGAAGTCCTTATCTTCTTCACTAAACTTTGTGCAAAGATGTCTACAAGATTGCTTGCATACCAATGCATGGAGCATGAGAAAAAAACTTGGCAAACTGGAAGCAGTTGTCCACTCCCAGAACTGTGATATCATTGGTATTAGTGAGACTTTGTGAAATGAATGCTATGACTGGAATGCTAGGCTGAAGAGCTATAGGCTGTTGAGGAGGGATAGGCAGGACAGGTGAGAGGGAGGAATTGTGTGTAAGAGAGAGGTTTGACTGCACAGCCCTTACAGTTAGGGACAACGTAGTTGAGAGCCTCAAGGTGAGGATTAGGGACATATAGAACAAAACAGATATAGTTGAAGGTGTGTATTATCCATCACTCAACCAGGATGATATCACTGATGAGCTATTCTATAGGCAATTAGGAGAAATCTCTCCTTATGGGAGATTTCAATTTGCCAGAGATCAGTTGGGAATACCATACTGTTGTGACAAGAAAAACTGGGAAATTCCTGAAACGTGGTGAAGATAATTTCATATCACAAGTACTCAGTGAGCCAACTAGGGATGGTGGTCAGGAATGGTGGTCTCCTAGCTTGCTATTTGTGAACAGAGAAGGACATATGGCAGATGCAATGGTAGGTGGTTGTGTTGGCCACGATGATCACATAATGATTGACTGTAAAATTTTTGGTGCAGTGGAAAAGAAGTTCAGTGGATTTGCTGTGCTGGAATTCAAGACAGTAAACTTTAAGCTACTCAAGGAGCTACTTAGCAGTGTTTTCTGGAAATCTAATTTTGAGGGTTTAGGGGACCATGAGTGCTGGTCAGTTTTTAAGAATCACTTTTTAAAAATGCAGGAGCAGACAATCCCATTGTGTCATAAATCAAGCAAGCCTGGCAGAAGACCGGTTTGGCTGAACAGGGAACTCTGCTTGGGACTCAGGAGGAAAAAGAAATCATATAATTTCTGGAAGCAAGGTGTAGTTTTGCAGGAAGATTACAGAGCCATCATTCATATACGCAGGGAGAAAACACATAAGGCAAAAGCTCAACTAAAGTTGAAACTGGACAGTGCTGACAATGAAAAGAGACTTATGCTAATAGCAAGGGGAGATATCAAAATCTGGTAGAAGTCTTTTGTTGTGTATCACAACAATTTTGCTGCCTCTGACATGTTTTTTCCGCATGACAGTCCTACTGCTTGTACTGCAGTATTTTACTTGGTTAATGAATTCCTTTCTCAGGCTGAGAAAACATAAAACATTTATATAAGTATCTTATGACCAGTAAATTACAAATGATATTGGGAAATATTTAGTTACTGGCTCAGTGGATTTCTTAGAAAAAGAATAGTAGTAAATAGTTTACCTATTTGTGAAAAAGGGATGAATGTTTAAGTTGGCTTCTTGTCAAAGCATTTCTAGAAATGGTTCACAAAATTAAAAAATTCACTTTTCATAGATGTATTTCTAGATTTTTTTTCTGTAAGGAAAAGGCTATCTATTCAAAACATGTAAATACTTATTCTGCTAAGCTCTGTTTATATCTTAAATATGCTGTGATTACAGATTAAAAAGAATAATTTTCCTCTAAGGTGTTTCAGCTTTGAATATACATACATAGATACAAAGTCAGGCACTCACAGACTGACACAAGCAAATTATTCCTAATCTCGAAGTAGCACAAATATACACATTATTAAGGCTATTAAGGTATGTAAGAAGAAAAAAATCAGTTGTTGTGTCTTACAGATCACAAGGAAAACTACAAGAAAAAAATAGGTATGTAAATAAATTTGGCTTAGTGGGTATCTATTGAACTTGATGATTTTTTTTTATACATCCTGAATATGCCCCTATTAACCTCTAATGAGATGACAGAGGTACCCAAAGTAACCTAGCTATGGCAGCACAGATGCAAGAAAATGCTAATTTACTCTATCCAGTGTAAGGGACAACAGAGACACTCAGACAGACAGATGAGACAGAGAAGAAAATAGGAAGATAATATGAGATCAGTAGCCCAACAGTTCGAAGGAAGTGTGGCAAAGAGACAAACTTATGGAGTAGCTCTACCATGAGGCAAGTGTGCATTTGTTTGTGCTGATCTTTTCCCAAGTGAAAGACACCCAGAAATGCCTAAAGGTGTATTTTTTTGAAAATATGTGAAATGGAGACTGAATTCACTATCTGAGGAAAGTGGTGAGTCAACCAGCCAGCTAATGACAAGTGACAGGAGGTGCTAAAGAAACTTTTTAGCCTACTGAAGGCTAAATTAAGGGAACCACAAGTATATGTTTCTACACATATATATATAATAGATTTTTGAAAGTCAGCTCACTGAGAAAGATATAAGGAATCTTGGTGCATTAGAACTAAAACTGTTAACACTCTGGCTAGAGATAGGAGGTATGTTTTCAGTTGTGGGAAGAATTAATTACTTACATTTGATTGTAGGCTGTATCAAAGACAGAAATCCAGTTAAGGGTTTATTTACATAGATATAAACATACTCCTTCCCCTTGCCACCCTGAGCCTGTAAGGCAAGTAGTAGTTTTGGTAGCGAGCCACAGAACGGTATGACATGTGGGTACAAAGCTGAGCTTGGTGCAATGTGGACTAACTTGCACTAGTAAGGTCCATTCCTAGTTATGGTACAAGGTTATGCTAATACAGGTATAGAGCTTTAAAAACTTGCTGGTATTCAACAGCTTGGGAAGTGAGCGAGACTGGATTTCCAATTTCCCATGTACATGCATCCTTGGAGAAATACTATAGTGAAAAGGCAGATATCATTGATAACCCACTAGAATAAGTGAATGAAGTTCCTTGAGTTGTGCTATTTAGTAGAGAAGCCCACATTCACACCATCCATCCCGTCATAGAATCTATTACTCTAAGTGAAAACAAATGAAAAATAGGAGAAATCACATAATGGGGAATGACTGAAATGTTATTATTTGAATGGTTACATCTGCTATTCATTACAGTATTTAAAATTATTTCCGCTAGCAAAGTCATCATTTGCCTGGGCTGCTTGTTTGTTTCAGTTTTGTCGTGTTGTGATTTGTGTCTGCATGGAAATAAGGAAATCTGTTATTGTCACAGTTTGACAGCGTGTGACAAAATGAAATGCAGTAAATTATTTATCCCTTATTCATTATACTTACATCCATCACATTCATGAACATTGGTCTCTATAAATTTTAATTCATTTATTCATTTAAATGCATCCCTCCAGAAATTTTACGATTGAAAGGATGGAGGTTATGTAAAGCTGAAGTAGCTTTCTCTGGAGAAGTTGGACAAATGGGCAGAGAATATTATAATGAAATTTTACTGCATTAAATATAATTCTTCATGGAATCTACTGGAGTTTGTAAATGTAATTCATACTTCTGTTTTCTGCATTATACCATCTTTAATGTTATTAGTTCAATTTATCTACCTTTCTTGGAACAGTAACTAATTGCTTATTTTAAAGTAGTTTAAACAAGGTTTGTAGTGCTATTCTAATCACATTAAGTAGAGACTCTCATGCATTCTATTGCCGAGCTTGTAATATTTCTGGGGTTAATGAAGAAAGTGCTACTTATGGCCACCAGAGGTTTTACAGAGATTTCATTGAATGCCTTGAAAATACACAGGAAAATTTAAAGTAAAGGTAAAAATTTTGAACAGCTGCCTTTTAATTTATACTAAATTTGCCAAGCATGGAAAGTTTCATGAAAGCCAGACTTTTTTTATTGTATTTTTTTTTCAGTAAAATGGTGAAAATTTTTTTATGTGTTCTGCACCTAGAAGTCTCCTTAGTAGATCATCAATTTCTTTATAGCTGATGGAGAGAGTAGCCAACAACAGAAACACAAGAATAATTCCTCTTTCCATGTTGTTATCAGAAGTCCTAATTAAGGTAAATTGAGGGTAATCGAATGCCTTAGAACAAGGACATATAGAATAAGTTACTATTTGAGAACCATGCTACTATGTTGTACTAGTTGCTGACAAGCATTTTGGAAATAAGCACTATTTGCAGAGACTTCCGTTTGCTTTTGTGGATATTTTGAGAACTAAGCAGACTTAAAGACAACTTCTGGTTCAAGTAGTAGTTGCTGTTTGTGTTAGTTTGAGAATTCCTCCCTTCACTCACCACTTCTACCTTGTTGTAGTCCAACAAGGTAGAAAAAATGCTAATTCAGCATTGCTAGACAACATCTGTGCTCCGGGGATGTCTGCCTGTTTATTCTTCCTTGCTGTGCCTCCCACCTTTCATGAATATGGAATTAGGTCATGAAAAGTAGAATGACTTGAGGAGGAGAGTCTAGCATCCGCCCATGGAAGATGAAAGATGGCATTTCCAGTGACAACACATAAGGTACCTTAAGTTGAACTTCAAGCGTATTTCTGAATTCTACCTCCTCCTTGCTTCCTGAAGGCAGTTCCTCAGTCAGTGTGTTGAAAATTATGAGGTAGGTTATGATGTCTCTTGATTTCTGCCTAGGTAATTAGATCAAGCCTTTGTAGTCTGCTGCAGTGAACCCAACCCATTCATCCCACAACCTAACTTCAGAAATGTAATTGAAATATTTAAGCGGTAGTTTTACTAAATGCCCTACAGAGTAACTAGACAGGACACAGTCTCACTGGGAGAAGAACTGCACGTCTGAAATCTGAATCACTCTGGGTGGCCATACTTCTTTTCACTGATTTTAGAAGGAACCATGGGAACCTGTTTCCCTCGTAGAAATACCTCTGCTTAGGTGAAGACTCTGGGCTCAAAGACCAAAGCTGTTCTGTGAACACAGGTACTTGATTTATTTTGTTTAGGGAGGGGTCACCAAAATATGGATAACCCCTAAAGTCTAAGAATTATAGTGGGAAGTGAGAGTAAAGGATTAATCCTCATGTGTGTAAAAGCTGAAAAAGAAGTTATTCATAACCTAAATAGTGGCCAGAACATTTTAGAAACTGCATTCTATTATCTCTGAGCAAGAAAAAATAATAAAGTTAATATCTAGGATGATAAGTAATAATATCTAACATTCAACAAAGAAGCATGAAATAAGTCTTTACTTCTTTCTTCTTAAACCTGCTGTTGTAGGAATCAATAAAAGAAATAAATAGACAAAAATTGAAAAAAAAATAATTATACAAGTTACAATTACAAATATAAGAGCAGTATTCAAATGTATGTGATAAATTTTGTAAATATATTCATTTTAAAAGTGCCTCCTGTATATATTCTTTTCCTTCTTCATTTTAAAACCTTAATCCTGTCTCCACTGAAAGATAGAGTTTCACTAGTATCACTTCAGTTACTTTAAATCACGGATGTACTTAGTGAAAAACAGTACACAGTATATAATTCATACAAAGTTATGAATCGGCAATTTGTCCTTCTTTTGTCTGTAAAGGCTTGAAAAATCACCCTTAATTCCTCAACTTCTCCGTCTCTCCAGTAAAAATATAATTATTCATTGTTGAGAAAGTGTCTTCCTTGTAATAACAGTTTTCATTCTTTAAATGAAAATGAAAATAAATGTAGTTTAGGTGCCAGTAATTTCCCTTGCTTTCTTCCCCAGTATGGCACGGTCAAGTGTTGTAGCAATGCCTGATATTTCCTTGCTGTTATTTACTGGAATGTCCATAATTCATCCCTTTGCACTGTTCTTGAAGTTAATAGTTTTCTAACAATGTTTATTTATTAAATTTTACTTTATTTATTATTTTTGTGCGTGAGCATACATGAAATACGCAGAATCAGGAACAGGTTTTCCTTAAAACTGTATCACAGAAATATGTCTTTTAATGCATATGTTCTATCTTTTTTTCTTTTCTTTTTCTTTAATTTTTTTTTTAAAGGTTTCTCTGTATCACTCTATTATGGGCTTTGTACCATGCTTTCTGAACAATGTTTAGCTTTTCAGAAGTGTGACACTTGCATCACACACAGAAAGCAATTCTTTGTCTTCTCTCAGCTTATGACCCTCATGACCAGTCTTGCAGGTATAACCCCAGGGTCTTCTGTACCACTGAAGTTCTCATGTTTGGCTTTATAATGTTTCTCATCCTGCAGCAACAGGAACTGATGGAGGCTGCTGTACTGAGTGAAAGCAACCTGGTAATGAATAGACAGACGGTGAAGTAGAGATGTGTCACTTGGATCCTGATACCAAAAATCAGCACCTTTTCTCCCACAGGAATAAGATGGGGTTGGCAGCAGGTATTGCCCATGTACAGGGCAGATATTTCTGCTTGTGCTGTGCCAGTTGTCAGACGTCCAGGGACTGTCTATTAGTGAGCTCTAGTGAGAGGTGTCCCTGCCCATGGCAAGGGGGTTGGAACTTGATGATCTTTAAGGTCCCTTCCAACTCTAACCATTCTATGATTCCATGATTCTATGAAAATTAGGAAATTTTCCACTCATTTATACAACAGAGTGAGTAACTGAGGGTGTCTTTCTCTTTGAGGAACCCTTGCTTCTCTGAAGCAGAATTGCAGCTTTGACTGTGGCAAATGTTGTCTGTGCCATATTTGACCATAACCCTGAGTCGTTTTCATACCCTATTTACCCCTGGCTTCAGGGGCACACACAGAGTGAACAAAGATCATCCATGTCAACAAATATTTTCCAGAAATGGTCCCTGACCTGTTATTTAGTGTATGTATTTCATGATGCAGTCATTTTTAATGCATTTATCTAATGACTAAAGACAGAAAGTGCAGTCATTCTTCTCCTTGCTGCTCCGCTATATATTTGTTTCTTTTCCACCCAAGACAAATAAGTTTAGATAACACATTCCAAATATTCTGGAAGTGTTTCCTATATTGAAGTGTCAAGATGCAATTTCCATAATAATACTTGTACTTTGTGTGGAGATCCAGTCTGATGTCACCCTGTGAGACAGACAGGTTCATTTACTCAGTGTTTGTTCCATCTCCATTATCTGCAGAACCCCAGGCAAATAGTTTACAGCGTGGATAGCATCCCAGAGCCAAGCAAAAGCTGTCATGTCTGGTGATGTTTGACAGTTTGCAGAGATTGCTCAGGGAGCAGGGTCTTTTTCTTACAGCTAATAAGGCCAGTGTGTTCTCCGATTATCAGATTCACACTTTCTAATGATTTCTTCTCAGTTTTGCTATACCACAATAGCAGGCTGGGAAGTCGTTTGATGAGCATCAGCTAAACATATGCAGCACAGCCATTTCTGACACATGCAATTTTAATGCACACTGACTACTCAGGCTGACATAATCCAAAAGTGGCAATCTGTTTTGAGGCTTCGTATTTTGGCTTTCAGTCAGGTGTGAAATGGAAGTTCTTTGATATGGTGAAATATTGCTGTCTTGCATTGACATGGAGAACCAAAGTGTCCTTGGGTCAGATCAGCACATGTCAGCAGTTCTCTCTTTTCACTGAATATCTGCAGAAATACATACCAAAAATGTGTTGCTACCTCAGTGTGGCATTTTGCGTTCTACTGCTGGGCCATGGTGCTAGTATTCTGAAACTGCCAAACCAGCGGTAAAACAGATTTTCCCTTAGTTCCTCCTTACTTCATTACCAGGGACTCACGAATTGCCTTTCATTTTCACTGTGTCAATCCTGGCAATCCCAGTGCTCCAAACGACCAATTAGTAACATGGCAGCAAAGGTACTTCATCTGTCTTGGTTTAGACCTGAGCTTAGCTTCTACTTAGGAGTGTTAACAGCCTCATAATTAGATTTCTTTCTAAACTTAAACTGGATTCTGTGAAAGATCCCAGAGATTTAAGAGCAAGCAATCATTTTGCTAGAATTGCAACCACGTCCTTTATCCTACCCAGCTTAAAACTGCCATATGTTTTACTGTGCTCCTTCTTCATCTTCGCTTTCATTCATGGCATTCTGGAGAGTGAGGGCTGTGCTGTAACTTAGATCATCCATTGGTTTCCACCCTTTTACTGTGCTCACCTTTTCTAGGCAGTAAAGATGGGTAAGTTTGAGAATTTCAATTCCTTATGGTGTGCTAGGGAAAGGAAATGGGCTAAATGGAGCAGAGTGTGATGAAAGGAGAAACGGAGAGTGACAGTGAGGTGAAATGGCTTTCTCCCTTCCTTGTCTCAGCAGCCACTCCTCCATCATATACTTGCTGTGCAGTTACATCCAGCCAGTCTGTCCTGAGCCAGATGAGCAGCAATAATAGTAAATACCCAGTGTGTGGTTAAGGAGATGTTTCCGTAAGGAATTGGTGCAATATGAGGCAAGAGCACTGCCCTGACAGCAACTTGTGTCACAACAATCAAGTGGAGATGCGCTCTTGGCACACGAGAGTCATGAAGTGCTGAGGAATTACACTTTGCAGCCTGCCCAAGGACCAGTCAGCCTTCAGCTTGACCTATTTCATCCATGCTAAGAACACATTGTGTAACAGATGCTGCTGTGGCTGCTGCAGCCTCAGGACTGAAACAACTTCCATCGTTCTCTTCCTTCCAGGCTTGTGAGGGCTAATGGACTGAATCCATTGCCCTCCTGTAAAGAAGTGATATTCATTTCTAAGCATGCACATAATTTCTTATGAAAATCCAGACATAAACATGCATAAGAGCCTCTGTCTACAAAATTTCACCTTTGGGAATGCAAGGTCATATATTTATAAAAGCCTAAGTAATCTTGAAATAATCCCCGTTCACTAGAGAAAGTAAAGCAAAGGAGGCAGCAATGTAATGAAAATTGCATGGATTTTGTAATATATACAGCTGTATTTAACTATGAAGAACAATAAATCACAATATATGTCTGAAACATAATAATAAAAATAATCAAAGTTTTTATATCGCAGCAGTTTTGTAAGACAAAGAAAAACAGAAGATTTGGGGTGCCTGGGGTTTTTGCTCATAGTTTGTTTAATAAAGTTAATTTAGCAAAGCCTTATCTTAAACTTTTGAAGTAATAAAAAAAAAAACAACAAAACAACACTCTAAAAATCTCTAATTTGCCAACTGGTTCCTTATGCAGCATGAAACCTCTTTTCCTTTGCCTCACAAGATTTAGCATTTAGCTGCCAGACATAATTTTTTAATTCTGTAGAATTCTTGCTAAGTAAAACCCTATTTAATTTCCTGGGATTCTGGTTCCTAAAGGCAACTCACAAAGGCAAAAGATGATGAGTAACTTCTAATCTATGCAGAGCAGGCCTTCATTTTCTTGATATCAAGTATAGCTCCTTCCTTCTCTTTGGAGTTTTTCCAAGTTAGGCAATTCATAATTCTTTTTCTCACCACTCATAAATACTGGCAGGGAGTAAATAAAGTGCTACAAACTCCCCTTATTTTGAAGTGATAAGCAGGATTTCACAAACTAAAGAGAAGCTGTGGAATTTGTATACTTAAATGCAGAAACAAAACACTTGGACAACATAGAGACCAGAAGCACTTAAGTAGTCCTCTAAAATTACTTATACTCCTAAAATTCTACCATTGTGTATACCCAGGAAAGAGGCCAATGGACAGAATGACAGACCGAGGGGAGCATATCTAAAAGAGGGCAAATGCGGTCTCTAGTAACTGTTTCAAGTCTGCTTATTAATTTGTTGCTAAACTATCTCTAGCTAATAAAGAAACAAGGAGTGCCTCTTTCTCCCAACCTTGGCATTGGAATTGTCTCCACGCCTCTCCTCTACAAGGGTCCTCATCATAAGGTTTTCTGTTATGTGTTTCTCTCCATCTTTGTTAGAAGAAGAATATTCCTTCTCTCCTGCCGAGTGTTAAAAAGGCAACACAGACTGTAACTCTGTGGGCACCGGGAGGGGACAATTATGCAGAGCACACTTGCCCAGAAAACATACAGTAGCATGATATTTCAATCATCCTTCTTACAGGTATGTCTGTTTGTATATTTAAGGCTTTTGTTAAACATTTTAACTGATATTCTGAACTGAGAGACCATGTTTAGTTTTTTATAACCACAGTTTCACGATGTGTGTTCAGAATCATGGATTTCAACCGAGAGTCCCCAGCCCTCAGTTCCCCAGTCCACATCCTTGGTTCATGGACATTTGTTTCCTTGCACTCCTGAAATTGTGTCCTGTTTACCAAACAATTAGTCTGTTCTTTATTTCCCCTCTATTTAGCTCTTCACTAATCTTTGTGTTGCATTTAAGTTTTATGAACAGACATTTTATAGACTTCACTCCTCACTCCGTCCCCCGCACTGGACCATTTGTTAACTTAAAAGTCTTACCCGGAAATCTGTATATATATAGGTATCACTTTGTAAGTCTTAGAGACTAAGTTCTTGTCTATTATATAAAATACATATCTCCCTAGTCATGAGACTAAAGGAAATGTTCTGCTAAATGAGCATACTTCAATAGTGCATTTTTGTAACTGTTTTGGAAACATTTTAGTTTACATATTTTCAATTTAAAAATTAAATTTCAGAACAATAATGAATATGGAGATGTGTATACACAAACTTGTGCATATAATTCCTAAACAGGGATATAATGAATCATAGAATCATAGAATACTCAGTCGGAAGACACCTCAAGGATCATCTTGTCCAACTTTTCTTGGCAAAAGCATCATCTAGACAAGATGGCCCAGCACCCTCTGCAGCTGAATCTTAAAATGGTCCAATGTGGGGGAATCCACTACTTCTCTGGAGAGATTATTCCAATGGCTGATTGTTCCCATTGTGAAAAATTTTCCTTTTATGTCCAGTTGGATTCTCTCTAGGAGTATCTTGTAGACATTACCCCTCATCTTTTCCATGTTATGCCTGGTGAACAAGAAGTCTCCACCCTCTTTGTGACCACCCTTTAAATACTGGAATATGGCAATAAGGTCTCCCCTAAGCCTTCTTTTCTCAAGGTTGAACAAACCCAGTTCTCTCAGCCTTTCCTCACGTGATAGGCTTCCCAGTTCTTTGATTGTCGTTGTGTCCCTTCTCTGGACTCTCTCCAGCCTGTCCACATCTTTTTTGTTACAGTGGGGACCAAAACTGTACGCAGGTGTGGCCTAACAAGCGCTAAGTAGAGTGGATTAACAACTTCATCTTTGCTGGTGATGCCCTTAGTGATGCAGCCCAGTGTCCTGCTGGCTTTCTTTGCCACAGCAGCATCCTGTTGGCTCATACTGAGTTTGCTGTCCACCAGGACACCCAGGTCCCTTTTCACAGAGCTGCTCCCCAGCCAGGTAGATCTCAGCCTATGCTGCACTCCTGGATTATGTTTTCCCAGGTGCAAGACCTTACACTTGTCCTTGCTGAACTTGAGGTTCTTATTAATTCACTCTTCCAGTCTATCCAGGTCTTCCCACAGGGCAGCTCTCCCTTACAAAGTATCCACTCCCCCCTTGGTTTGGCATCATCAGCAAAATTCATCAGGCTACACTTAAACCCATCATGACTCATGGTGATGTTAAACAACACTCTGCACAGTATTGATCCCTGGGGAATGCGACAGGTTGCCAGTTTGAAAAGGACATATTTACCACCACCCTCTGGTGTGGCCTGTCAGCCATTTCCCACCCACCACACAGACCAGTTGTGGTTTCACTAGGAGGAGGCTGTGGGGAACAGTGTCAAAAGCCTTGGAGAAAGTGGTTATTAAATGTTTGGGGTTTTTTTGATGCTGGGGCATATTGACAGAATGTATTAGTTTTTATTAAGAGTATTGAAGGACCTACCTTTACAGCACTGTCTTATAAATTGAAATCTGACCTTCTGAAACATATCACAATGTCATTTGAAACTGTCTAATCTCTTCCATCTTAAAATGCAAGAAGAGCTGTTGTGTGCATTCAAAAATGATTATGAAAGTGCAGTTGATAAGGTAGCCTGTTCTGAACAGTGACTGCTAAGCGCTGTACAGCACTACTCAGATAAAGCTCAATTCATGACAAAATATGAATGTGTAATCTAATCATGTATCAGATGTGAAGTTAAAACATTTTCATATTTTAAAAAGGGATATTTTTACATAAATAGCAATTATTAGTGGATTGTAAGAAGATAACATACAGTGCTACCTGAATTAAACATTACATTGTTTAGTAGACTTAATGAAAAGAATTCAATATTGTCTTTGAACCACTGTAGCTGAGCTGTGAATAGTTTAGTGCTGTCATATTTGTATAAAGTATCATATGTGCCTATGAACAAATTGCAAGACTTTTTTTATGAAAAATTTGGCAAACACATTGTTTGCAAGTAGCTAAGGGGAGCTAATGTAATTAAATTAATAACTTTTTATATCATATACTATATTTTCAAAATGCAATACTGAAAATGCTGACTTACAACTCAAAATCACTTAGGAGACTTCAGCCATTTTGATTCTGAACTGGTGAGCTTTTGTAAGATACATCATCTGCGAAATATCTCAGATTGTTCCTTTTCAGCCACTGGTGTGCTCTGTTTGAGAGCTACATTGAAGAAGGAAGTGCATGCCTCGCTCTAACAAAAAACCAATTTCTTTCACTTCTTGTTTTCTGCAGTTTCATCTCTGAGACAAACAGCACGTGTGGGAAGATTCAAGTCAGGAAACACAAGTTTCAGGTATATAAAGTGATGTCTTTTAAGTCAATATCAGAAAGGAATTAGCCAGCCCTGGGTGTTAAGTTGTAAGCAATACCTTCAGTCTAATAAGACTGGTTGTTATACTGTAAACATTCATACATGGTGATCTTTACTCATGTCAGCTGTGTTGTGATGTTAAGGGAAATCTTCACACGAAGGAAGTGAAGATGTGGAATCTGGGATTTTAGATAATCACCCATGCTCAAAATAAAAAAGTTGTCTCTCCAATTAGATCAAGCCTACCCAGTAGACATCATGGGAATGCAATGATCTCTGAGCTGACTTTAAATTGGCTATCTTGAGTATAGAAGCACCATCACCATGATAGCATGAAATTCTAAATGGACTAATTTTCCTTCTTGCCTGAGGAAATTAACTTGAGTGTGCCCAGTACATAAGCTGTATAGTTGAAAGATAGTTCATTTTATTCATTATTTTGCTATGGTCTTAAATATGGCCGAATTCCAATTAGAGAGGCAAAGTCATATTTTGGTCATGGAAAATTTTCCAGGAGCATGAATGTGTTACAATTTCTGTGCCATGTAAACCTGACTTCCATTTTAAATAATGTGGATCTCACAGGACGGTAGGTTTATAAATTTGGATACACAGTTATTGACCAAAGAACTGGCCACAAATCATCCAGCACAAACAGGATTTATGTAGGCTTTTATGCTGGTTAGTTACTTGGCTATAAGTAATTTTTCACTGCAACATTTCAGTATAGAAAACATAACCAGTGAAGCAATGAAAATTGTAAGGAAAGGTTTTTAAATTATAGCTCCCCTATTACTGAGGTTGAGAAACTTTTATTATTATGAAAAAAGGATAGCTTTTAAAAATGCTTTAAAATCCCTTAGCTTGTTTGTGTTGCTATAAAAGTAAAGGTACTGGATGAGGTACAGATTTTAATATGGGATTATAAGAAAAAAAGCTGTGAACTATCCCTTCTCAACATGAACGCTCATACCCACCTGGCATCATACCTCTTTGAGCTCATTCATCCCACATTCTTTTGTGCAAGTCAGCCTTCCCTGGGGTTGTGCCTGCACTCCAAATGATCTTAGTCACTTAGCATTTATCCCAGATGATCCCCTTAGTTTCTTTGGAAAAACAGCATTAGAAATGTTATGAAGGGAAGAGTTCAGCTCCATAAATCACTCATTGCTGAATCCAAGGACTTGTTCACGCTTCTGGTGACAAGGGTTTCTATCTCCGTAGACTGCAGTGGCTCTGAGGGACAACCTTAGTTTGAATTCAGCACTGGGGAGAAAGAGAAAATCAAAGTGTGTATGCACCATATACCTATATTTTTCAAGGGTGTACGACAGATGAAGGCAGCTAACAAAATTCCCTTTTCAGTGCATAAGGAGTGAAGAGTGCATAGGGGTCCTGATTAGAAGAACTCATGGAAAAGTTGTGTGGTCCAGTAGGGAAAAAAGCGCTTGTTTAACATAGTTTAGTCAAACCAGCACCCAAATCAAGTAGTTTATTGATTTAATGACTCCCTATAACTAACCAACATTCAGTGAACTACACATCCAGGATATGTATCAGCAATACCACAATACTAGATAAACCAGAGTACTAGACACTTAAAAAAATGTTAACAAACAACTGAAAAAATTCTAAGCACTCTTCTGTCACCAATCCCACAAAATTCTAACCTCACCACCACCCTACACATGTTTACATCCCCAGGTCCCCTTCGTCCCTGACTCCTGGACATGTGGGTTATAAGCATATACACCTTCCGTGGAAGGGCCCATTCCTGTATTTACACACCTGTGCTCAAGACATGAATGCTTTAGCGCTTTGTTTACCCTGCACTCTGTGCTTTGCCCATCACATGCCATGGAAAAAGCCCTCCATAAGGTCACATAAACACACCCCTTGTGTGAGTCCCTATGTGCTGTACAGCTGCTGTCAGTCCCCTAGCTGAATGCAAGTTCCTCATGGAGTCTGATGGATAGGCTGGCCCAGAAGGAGGTCATGACTTCTGGCTGTGCAAAAAGTGGTTGTCACAACTGCTCTGTTATTTTCTTCTGCCTCCAGGGTGTCACAATTTTTCATGCTTCTCGGACGCTTCTTTTCAACTCCTTGTTTCTCAAGAGTTTCTCTGCAATTCAGTGATTACTATATAGAGGTAGCTATCTTAAACAAACTTCATTAGTAGGAATTTCCTGTGGTATTTCCATATTATTTTTTTGGCAAATATCCTGTCTGAGGACAATTCTGGACAGTCTATTCACATGCTCCGTTTACACTCACATTCCTGCCATTAGCGGCTGTCATTATTGTCTGTGTCACCAAGAAGAGACCATGTGCATTCCTTCACAGTGTGGGAAAGGAGAAAAGGGAATATATTTCTTAGTGAATGGATGAAGATGTGCTAACGTAAGACACAAAAAAAGCAGTTATTGAAATTGGGTGGTGAATAGAGGCTGAAGTACCATTTTCCCCATTCCTCAAAAGGAGGGTTCTGTTCCCAGGCTGTGGAAAGTACTTCAGGTCTTAGATTAGTACAGAAGTCTTGTCTACTACTTTCTCCTTTGTTTTCCCACCTTCCCCAATATTAAACAGTAAAGTATGAAGAATAACTGCAAAAGATCTTATTTGATCAGTGACCAGGAACCTAGCACAGTCTTCATTAGGCATGAGATTATTTCTTATTCTCTCTCCCTCAAGCTATAAGTAATCATCCCAGCTGAAGCCGCCCAGCTGAAGCCCACAAAAGGTAGATGGTTTGTCCTTATTCATAGCTATTATCAAGAGGTACAAAGCTGAGCTAGAGGAGCCTTCATTTTGACCCAGTATGTCTGGGTCATGACTGTAATGTAAGTCAAATCTAAATTAAAGTAATTTATGTTATGTTTCTCTTATGAGGCACTTTGCTATTAAACATACCTGTGAAAGAAGATTTCTACAATTGAGATACTTCAAAGTTACTATAACTGAGTGACTCTTGACTTTACATATATCAAACTTAATATTTTTGCTTAACAACACACCAGTCATCCAACAGATATTTGGGGCAGGGAAGGCACCAGATTCTTCTAGGAGTGACGTGGTACCACACCTGGATCTCTGCCGTGTAGGTCCTGCTGATTCTTTCATCATAGAGTTATAGTTTAATAAGCGTATCTGGGTAAAAACAGAGATCTTTTGTGAATATTCTGACTTCAAATGTGGATATGTANTGTTTGCTGAGGCCCCAAACTGCTACAACCCTTTGTTAGGAAATTTTAAGTGAATTTTCAGCACTTGATGACAGATCATCAGCTGGCAGAGAGCTATACTAACTTTTAGAGAGTACTGATTTTCCCTTGCACCAATTAAATATGCCATTATGCAGCTCTAATAATACTACAAAACATTATTTCTTTTTGAGAAATAACAGATCTGACCCCTAAGGCAGGAGAAGGTACTATTTTCAGGCATTCATTGCTTTGTAAGTAGAGCTGCAGCCCGGTATTTTGGAATTTAATTATGGCAAATTACATTAGTACCTCAAATTGAAAGCTTCTTAACTAAGTATGCATTGCTAGTAGAATTGCTCTAGAAGACAGTAGAAAGAAAACAACGTAAGCTATGTTGTGACACGACTGCTCTAATTAAATGCAATTTCAAGTGTGACTAACATATTCTGTTCAGTGTTTGCCTTTTTACTATTACATCTCGCAATAGCAGATGAATTACAGGGGGAAATAAAAGATCACAGATGTTCTATTGATTTATGTCCCTACCACTTTCCCTTTATCATAGGTACAATAGCTTTTGATTTGATCTAAGTAAAATATTGTTAAACTTCCCAAATGTTCAGTTCCATTACTGGACAGCAATTTGAAATTATTTATTGCAAAAAGTTGCAAAAATAAAAATTTTGAAGAGAGAATTCAGGGACAAAGACAGGCAAATACGGAAATGTATGCTCCACTAAACTTCTAGTCAATGTTTATGCATCTCTGGGGAGGAATAGCATTAACCTGTTAGAAAAACTTACAAATAAAAAGTCCATTGCACTAAATCTAAAACAGGACGTGAGTTACAAAACAAAGCCAGTATCCTACAGTGTCAAATGCTAATGATGTGCTATAACTTTCTATAACTAATATATCACAGACTTTTATGAGAGAGATCATGAATAAGTTGTCAGTCTTCTACGGCAGATGGAGGTACTCGCTAAGTATAGTAGGCTGTGAATAAGTGATAGAGTAAATATAAGGAAAGGTCACTAATAGATGGTGTAAACTCTGCAGGTGTTAGGTAAAGGACCTATTGCTTAGGGCTGACTCATATAAAAAAAGTTCAAGAACAAACCCAGATTATTCCACCCTTAGGATAGCCTGATTGTAAGGGGATCCGTGATATAAATCTCTCAATAAGCCCTTGTTCAGACTCACTATTTTGAGGTGAGAAGGTTTCTCGAAGTCCAACTAAAAAACCTAATTCCCCATGTCCACTTTGTCTCCGACTTGGAGTTGATGGCTTCTAATGTTAATATCCATTTCCAATTGATCTAATTATATAGTGATAAGCCACACATCAGGACTGTGCGTTATAATACTGTAAGTAAAAGCAACAACAGGTTTGGGTTTTGGGTTTATTTACTGTATGAATGTTGAACATTAGGAAAAGTTATAAAGCAAAACTGCCGGCAGGTCATACTTCTGACATATCCGATGTAAAGAGAAACCAAGAGTGCTAAAGAATTTGAACGCTTTTCAAAGTATTCTTGAGATAACAATAAAGGTTTCTTAAAAACAATAAAAGCAGGAAGCTGTATAGGAGACTGTGGAGCTGTCTAATGACAGAAATATAAAAGGAGCACTCAGAGATGATAATAATAACAAAGAAGTTCAGTAAATTCTTTGCTATTTTCTTTACTGGTGAAGCAATCTGGGGAGAATCTCACACCTACTGCGTTTTTTTGGTAACAGGTCAGAGGAGATAGGTTAGTTTAAAACAAATATGCAGAAAGTATAAAACCAACCAGATTTTTGTGTAAGATCTTAGCAAATCAACAGCATTTGATGGTATTCAGCAGAGTGGAACTCATATGTGAAACTGTGGGACAGTTGGCCAAGAATGTAACCTGTTGTCACAACCAGCAACTGTGTCAGAGTATTGATGAGCTGCCAGTAGAGCTCCCAATCACAGAAAGTACTCTAGAGGGAATCTTACAAACTACATCCTGGTAAGTCTAACTTCTGCTCTAGTTAAGTGGTTTAGTCTAGTCCATGATAAAGAATATTCCAGCTTAATGTATGGATAAACATGGTGTCTGGGGAAAGAGGTAGTATGTCTGAGGTAACAGATAGAAGGAAATCCTGCCTTACTCATCTGCTGGAGCTCTTTGAAAGTATCACAGAATGTGGACAAAGAGGAACCAGATACACAAATATTTGGATTTTCAAAAGACTTTGAAAATGCTATATTCCAAAGGTTATTAAAGACAGTTAAGTGTCAAAAGGTTGGACATTTGCAAAGTTAGTAAAACAAGAGATACAAAATTTGGGTTGATCAACACAGAGCTGAAAGTAGGCATTTGACTAAGTGTATTTCAAGGTTGGATTAAGCACCTGAGCTACCTCTGTAGTAACTGGAGAATTAGGAGACAAGAAACTTACACCAGCACAAAGAAAGATTAAGAAAGCTTACTGTTATAGAGTGGGAGAGGGAGTCTTTGCATAAAAGAAGACAAAAAAAGGAATTTGTTCCCTTCTCTTTCAAGTGTTCGTGAACTGAACAGAAGAACACATTCTGATTAAAATATTGGAGAAACACTGCTGCAGAGAGGAAATATCTCCTAATTGCAGATATTTCTCATAACATAATGAGAGTTCACAGAATCTGACTTCCAACAGGCACTCAACAAATAATGTGTTAGCTAAATTAAAAGTTTTTTGCAGGATTACTTGTATGCATACAAAACATTCAGCAACTGAAAGACAGAAACAGAATGCTAAAGAACAGAAAGAAGAGGATCTACCCAAACTATTTTCCTACTCTGAGCATTGCTAATAGTACTGTATGCTGTATAAAGAGCAAGAATGAATTTATATTAAGCCTACAGGACTTTTTTAACCAATATGATTGTTTGTGCACAAAATCCTAACAAAGGCAAAAAGGTAAAACCACTGTTATAAGTTCCAACTGATGTTGATGCTGACTCTAAAGTACCCAAGGCCTGCTTTGCAGAACACTTAGTTCCTGGTGTGCTTTATGCCAGATGGATTTAAGTGCTCTCAATATGTTTGTAAATCAGAGCCCAAGTGTCTTAGCTACAGGAGTCAGAAAAAGAAGAATATGCAGAAATTTGGAGCTGAGTCCAGAGACACGAATGAAGTCAGTGTCAGGGGCAGGGTAGAACACATTTCTTCCTGGCAAGTCATCGACTTCAAAACCTTCCCCCCCCCCCCCCCCCCCNTAATAATCTATATGTAAAACCCACAGGAAAAAGCTTCCTTCACTTTTATTAAATGTTTCATTCAATCTAAAATTCACATTTAGTATGACCCCCTGAAACAGGATGTCAACTAGATGTATTATGAAAGAAATAAACCTGTGTGAAGCAGTTACAGAAGGAAAACCCCACTAATGGTTTCCAACATAGTATCAGAGATAAGAAGATCAAAATTCTTCCTAGAGTCTGAGTTACCGACTTTGCAATTTATTCAAGTGAGAAATACCTTTGACTCCTTGTATGACTAAAACTCGGAAAGAGACTTCACAGGTTTGTCCATGAAAATAAGCCAGGGTCAATGTTCAGAAATGGAATTCGAGAACTCATAGCCAGTGGTCCACAAAGTTTATACATTGATCCATTCCTTGATACTCTCCACAATCCAACTATCTCTTTCCAAAAGAAGTTTGCTGTAATAGGTGTTAGATCTAAGCAATTTAAACCATGCCATGCTCTTTGGTTTCGGTCCCCCTTAACTACTAGAACAGGTGTAGTCCATGTTTGTATAGGATTTGAAAATCTTTTAAAAAAGAAGTATTATGGAGAGTGAATCATAATTCTACAAGGCACTCAAAGATAAAGCTTGACAAAGTGGAATGACAGATACTTTTCCTTGAAGCAGTGTGAAACACATCTAGGAGTTACTCACAAGCAATAAGTACCAAGAACTACGCTATTTGAGTGTGTCCGAAAGTGCAGGAAAGGCCTGGCTCTTAATGAGATGTATAGTGCATACGTTGAAAAGAGATATTCAAAACTAGTCTGATAAAAGATGACACTTTGCTTAAATCATGGAGATCCCAGCTTCCGTGCTAAAATCAGGAGACATGACATCTCCCACATTTCTCTTGCAAGTGGAGTGATATTGACAGGGTTGTTGAAATAAAATCAGACTGATGGTTCAGGATTCAGACAATGAGCTACTATCCCAAAAATTTTATGGTACATAGCAAAACTGTCTTTAAAGGAATAATATTAAACCTGCCTTTAGAAATCCTCATCCTGCATTGTGTGACATTTTTAAATACCACTGTGACCTTCGTGTCCTGTGCCCATTCATTGCTGCGTAGTAGACTGTCGCAAGCAAGCTTCATAAATTGGGCTTTTTTATCCCTCAGATACGGAGTGAGGTGGCCAGCAAGTCTGTACAAATCATGACAGTATAGTCTAGGTTCATCAGCTTCTCAAACTCCTCATGGCTTCTGCTTGAGTAATTATTTAACATAAGCATAAACATTTCTATAAATTGCTGTTAGGACACAGAAATAATCACCACTGTCAGTCATAAAACAAATATAAAACAGGTAAAAAACTCAAGGAATAATTGCCTGATAGTCCATTGGCTGAATCTGTTCTGACTAAAAAAATCTGACCTTTCTCATGTTACCTACAAGTAACCAAACAACAGGGTAAAATGATGCTGTCATTAAAGCACTGTGACCATGTGAGAGATAAATGCTCCACGCAGCACAGACATGCAAGACCTGACATTTTCCCAGCACCAGTAATTGTCTATCATTTTTCTTTTATGCTTTAACAGCTCCTTAAATGTGTCAGGACTAGACATGCTTGCCCTGAGTGAACGTTTCTCTGAATTGATGGATGTAAAACATATACAACACACTGACACTTGAAACTTTGCAGATTTCCTAAAGCAACAAAGCTGTTAAAGGTAGGGCAAGGTTGATTAAGTGCGGAAGCATTAAACTTTTAATGATGTCTCATTGATACCCTGCATAATTGTTGCTATATTCAGTGGCTGTCTCCGTAAGTGCTCCTTCATTATTCAACAGGCCAAGGCACTTTGTGAATGCCATCAAAATCAATTACAGTTTGGCTACTTTGGGGGGCCAATGAGGCAAAGAATTAACCTCCAACTAATTTCCAAAGTCATTTACTCACTGATAGCTTAGCACATTTACCTCCACAGGCACTGTATGTTAAGGAGCATTTACGAAAATAGAGTATGCAATAAGGTATGCAAAGAAAATAAACTGAACAATATTAGGAAGACTATTGGGTTAGCTGTTAAAACACGAACAATCCAAAAATATGCTGCAGATTGGAGATTTTAAGGTAAGAGTTTATAGATGAGATTTAATCTGCTAGGTATGTTTTCATTCACGCTTTAAAAATCAGCATGCTGGTTGGCTTACCTGAAAACATCCATAATTACTTACAAGACATGGTCATCCAGCTACCTAATTAAATCCATTTACTGTTGAATATCATAACTGGGCTCATTGAAGTCATACTATGGAAGGAAGGAAACTGCGAATTAAAGAATTGCCTAGAAGTTGCTTTGTTTCCACTAGGCTTCCAAGACCTTTCTTAGGCAATCATTTCATTCATCTTAATGTGAGCATCTTAGAGAAAGGGCAAGATGATAATCTACAAAGGCATTCTTCTTTTTTTCTCCCTGAAGAAGCTGACTTTACAGTCTCTGGAACATCTATGACATTTAGACAAATGACTCTGTAATACTCTTAGGAAACCTCTTTTCATTAAGTTCTTCTGTTAAAAACACACCTGAAGTCAGGAGTTCACTGCTTTTCTTCTAGAAACAAAGTGCCTCAGTTGAGATTTGGTAGATTTACTTTATACACTAGATAAATGCAGTGTTAAGACATTGTATATGTAGCTTAGACTTTCAAGGAAATAGGAGTTATTTCTTCTCATACACAAGCACACTTTCTATATTGACTCTGGCAATAATCTTTGTGAAGACTACATCGGCACTAGTATCTAAGCTATGAAAACAGGCATTAGGTTTCTCCACAGGAAGTGAAAAAGAAACAGAGAAGGAAAATTATCAACAAATTTCTATGCAGTAAAAACATACCCACTATTGTGTGACCAGTATTGACTGCAGGAAAAGGTGGCTTTTCATATTGTGGACACTGTTGCCCCAGGCACTAGCCTGAGACCTCTTCTCAGTAGCCACTGTCTACTTGGCGAAAACCATGCAAAGATCTGTTGTCACTCTAATAATCACTGTAACAAGGCTCTCTGGTGCTCCCATGATCATCTTGCTAGTGGAGCCATCCTGACTGCCAAACATAACTGAGATCATATTTGTGTTCCAACAAATACCTCTGATTGTCAGAGACAGTGCAAATCTACTTGGTTGAATACTTAGGTGCATCACCATTTTGTTCTTCACTCTTACTGTATAATCTTGTCCTTGAAGTTGTTTCACAGTTATCTGGCACTGCAGAGTACCTCCTACATTGTTTTTTTGCTGCTATGTTTGCTTGGCTGAGTTGAGAGCCCTACAGATCAAGGAATTTGGGGAGCCAGTCAGTGGGCTCAGTGCTAAAAACTATGCCCTATGGCCATTTGGAATAATTACTGGTAGACACAAGAACTCCAAGTGGATGTGTCCCAATGCAGCTCGTTCAAAACTTCAGTTCTGTTCCAGCATTGCACTGTAAAAATGCACAAATTCAAAGTTATGTCTCCTCTTGGTGTCCCAAGCCCACACCTGTCATTTATCAGTGTGGGCAATCAGGAAATTTGGCACTTAAATGGAACACATTTTGTGGAAACATTCTCTAGACTGAAATCAGTATGTGGCCAGAAAGAAGTTTAAATATTTAGTTTAGATTAGCTACTTCACAGATTACATTAATAACAAAATTTCTTAACCACAGAAATTATCTCAGTGGAAGAGTGGTGTGAAGTATGCATTTGACAACGTCACTTTTACAATATGCAGAGGTGGCAAACCGAATAATAATGTTTGTTACGAGTAATAAATATAAAATGAGCTCATGAAAACTTTTTTTTTTCCTAATAAAGAAACTTTTATTTTCTAGAATATGCTATCTAAACAAGCAGGACAAAGGGCAGAATAACAATTATCTATTTGGCCTCACTCGAATGTCTATGCTTTTTTGACTATGTGAAGAATTTGATCCAGAAGACAGTAAAATATTGTCTAACCGTAGTAAAAGGCTTTGATTTCAGTGTCAGCAGGAGATTTATGGACCTGGAACTTTTTAAGGAAAAAGCCACAGAAAACTTTCCTTATTGAATAGGAAAGCTTTACACAACTTAGAATTGGATTATTTGTGCTTTGTTTTGTNTGTGCATAGGGGAATTTACATTGAGATATATATATATATATATAAAAATATATATATTCTCTTGTATTTTATAATTATATTTACATTTAATAACTTAAAATTTATACATGATATAATTATATGATTATATTTTATAACATTGTATGTAGAAAATGTATCAACAATAGGAGAACATGGGATCAGAGAAAAACCGTATAATTCCTTAATAAGGGCAGTAAGCTCTTGAGANTTCTGTTCCAGCATTGCACTGTAAAAATGCACAAATTCAAAGTTATGTCTCCTCTTGGTGTCCCAAGCCCACACCTGTCATTTATCAGTGTGGGCAATCAGGAAATTTGGCACTTAAATGGAACACATTTTGTGGAAACATTCTCTAGACTGAAATCAGTATGTGGCCAGAAAGAAGTTTAAATATTTAGTTTAGATTAGCTACTTCACAGATTACATTAATAACAAAATTTCTTAACCACAGAAATTATCTCAGTGGAAGAGTGGTGTGAAGTATGCATTTGACAACGTCACTTTTACAATATGCAGAGGTGGCAAACCGAATAATAATGTTTGTTACGAGTAATAAATATAAAATGAGCTCATGAAAACTTTTTTTTTTCCTAATAAAGAAACTTTTATTTTCTAGAATATGCTATCTAAACAAGCAGGACAAAGGGCAGAATAACAATTATCTATTTGGCCTCACTCGAATGTCTATGCTTTTTTGACTATGTGAAGAATTTGATCCAGAAGACAGTAAAATATTGTCTAACCGTAGTAAAAGGCTTTGATTTCAGTGTCAGCAGGAGATTTATGGACCTGGAACTTTTTAAGGAAAAAGCCACAGAAAACTTTCCTTATTGAATAGGAAAGCTTTACACAACTTAGAATTGGATTATTTGTGCTTTGTTTTGTACAGTTGTGACAGAAATTGTGATAGTGGACAAGGAATTGAGCATCCTTATGGCTTCCAGAGGCATTTGAAGGGGATGGCATGTAGTGTATATGGTCTGTGAAATTTCTATGGCTTCTTTGGGCAAAACAATGCCTCAAAAGAATGAAACAGATAAACAGCAGCTTCAACTAGTAGATAAGCAACCTTCATTTTTATTGCATTCACTTGAAGGTGAAGGCACTCATTTCTTGCATCAATGAACATAAATTAAATACTGTGAGAAAATAAACTAGAGATGCTGGAAATAAGTCTTGCTTTGGCTTCAAACCACATGATCCAGATTCACAGAAGCATTTGATGTGCATAGGGGAATTTACATTGAGATATATATATATATATATAAAAATATATATATTCTCTTGTATTTTATAATTATATTTACATTTAATAACTTAAAATTTATACATGATATAATTATATGATTATATTTTATAACATTGTATGTAGAAAATGTATCAACAATAGGAGAACATGGGATCAGAGAAAAACCGTATAATTCCTTAATAAGGGCAGTAAGCTCTTGAGAGACTCCCCGCTTTTAGGCCTGCTAAAGTGTTTTGTATTAAACCTTTATTGAGCAGCATTCATAAACAAGGCAATGACTGTTCTCTCCCAGATGAGTGCCCTCATCACTCATGCACAGATTCAATTTGGTTTTCTTTGTCTCTGTGAAGCCTGAATGTTTAACTTCGTCCTTCTTAGAGGAGGATGGATGTTATCTTTGTCTCTAGCATAGTAGATTAGATTTTTTTTTTCTATTTGGAAGACAGAATTGGGTTTTATAAACTTCAAAGTCTTTTCCTAAGTGAATGACTTATGTGTCTAAACCCTAGAGAGGCTTTAGGTTAAGAATCTCAATCTCAGTCAGGTTTTTATACCTGGGAGAAGCAGACCTGTAGAAATATGTGTCTCTTCATTGGCTATCTTCCTACTCAGCTTACTTGTGTCTGTGAGTGCCAGCTCTACATGTCCAGTTCTCTTTTTGAATAATATCAGGATCTCAGGATCCCACCTTACAATGACAAGGAAATTCTGTTCCTGAAGATGGTAGACTAAAAATTTTCTTTGGGAAAAAAGAGCATCACCACACTTAAGTGCTTTTGTGGAGCTGAGCCTGTGGCACTTTATCCTAAAAAATGAGGCATTTTACCGGTATTTCTGCTGGAAGTCAAAAATTAAAACAAAATCACATGCAACTGTACAGAATGCTTTTGGAAAAAAACCATAAAAATCTGGTGAATTAATGTGGTATATTTAATGAAAGCCTTCCAAAAAGTATCACTACTCTTTTTTGTGAAGGCAGGATGGAGGCTTGTTAATTGAACTCAACCTATTAAGTTTATCCAAGAGAAGGTTAAAAGGTGTCTTCATTGTGCTATTTAACTAACTGTAAAGGAAAGACATTTCTGATGGTAGATGCCTTTTTAATCTAAAAGAGAAAGGTGTAATGAGATCCAGTAGTTAGTAGATGAGGCTAGACAAATTTGAATTAGGAATAAAGCAGAAATTTTAATAGTGGGAGTAATTAATCACTGGAAAAAGTCAGCAAAAGATGAGGTGGGTTCTTCATCATTTGAAGAACTAAGATTGGACAACTTTCTTAAAAAATATGGTGTAAGTCAAACAGAGATTATTAATATAGAAATTGCCCACTGCAGTTCACTGCCCTGTGTCATTTAAAAGGTGAGACTAGATCGTCATTGTGATGTCTTTTATCCTTTAAATATGAATCAGTAGATCAGGAGAATATAAAGGAAAATTCAAGGCTTCTTACTCATCTGATCTTAACCCAACTGCTTCTTCCAAGAAACCTGATTTACTGACTAAGCCTGGTTTTCCTCAATACTCTTTCAACAGCTGGTACCTGGCTCCCAGGCAGACGGAAAACTCCAGGTTCCTTTCTGCATATCTGTTACTTCAGGCCTCTTACTCTGTACACTCACTATTTACATGATCTGAAGACAGTAGCCAGGACAGAAACCACTGCTCAAACTCATAAGATGGATATCTGACAGAGCAGGAGGTTTTTTAGGAAGTACAGATGTAAAGGCACTGAACCTTGTCCCTTTACAGGCTTTGGGAAATATTTTGACAGGTACTTACAACCTCTGAATATTCCAATTCAGGTAAAAATATTCAATCTCACATTGGTTTTAAATATAAACTGAAGTATCCGCCAGCTCCAATCTTTTCTCTCCATTTCTAATGAAGAAAAAATACACAGGGAATGATGACAATCCATGTGTGGTCTATCATGAAAACACGGACTACCTTATCAGTTCAACTCCAAAAATGCAGGGAATATTCTACCAGCACATCTTCTTCATTTAGACAATCGACAGGGAGGCTGAAAATATCCTGAGCTCTGCAGAAGACGTAACCGTTGCTGTATTAACCAGAGAGGGATATTACTGACAAGATACATTAATATTAGGTGGTGTGATATGGCTTCTGGAAATAACCATTTCTTATTTCATTAGTTCAGAAAAAGCCAGATGAAGTCTTCGAGCCACTATTCATACCTGATAAAAAGGGCATTTTTGAAATATATTAATACCTTTTCGTTTGCAAATACTAAGTGCAAGGATTTGTGTGAAGAGAAATTTAAGGGAATAGAGGACAGACGAATAAAGAGAAAAAATAAAGTTGGAATAAAAGACAGCCATTTCTACATTAGTAATGTATATAACATAAGATGCTGCTAGATGTCTTGATGAGGGTCTAACCTTAATTCTTTTTTTGTGGCTGTGAGTAGCTATTAAAGCTGTTCATTCTAGGATACCCACTTCCTTTTCTTTTTAGCTCAACTTAGATTTCT
The DNA here is from genome assembly GCA_013400375.1 of Thinocorus orbignyianus. Taxonomy (NCBI): domain Eukaryota; kingdom Metazoa; phylum Chordata; class Aves; order Ciconiiformes; family Thinocoridae; genus Thinocorus; species Thinocorus orbignyianus. The sequence continues at coordinate 821,215 of VXBW01004523.1, forward strand.
GAGGCAAGTGATCTTATCAACCATTAGAGCTGTACTTCTTCAGGAGCAAGAAGAGGTGAGAATGGCACATATGTAGCTCTAACATTTCAGATCTACACAGCATTTTCTCCTTCGTAACGCCTATTGTCTGCCTCCACACCATTCATCCCTGCTCATTGCCATCTTGCTGCTGGCACTTTCAGTGAGACATCAGTGACATGTAAAATGTACAAAAGGGATTGAATGGGCTGCTCAGAACAACAGACAAAATATTTTATTGCCCACAAGTTTAAAACTTAACCACCATTTAACAGAGATCTGCAGGCTATGTTGTTACTGAAATGCCCTTGAGGTCCTGAGCTCTCTCCGCTTTTCACCAGCATGTGACAACCAGTTTGATTCCTTACAGCATCTGGCCACTTGGGGTTCTCATATGCTAGGAGCTAATCCCATTCTTCTTCATGAGTACAGGTTGCTGGCGAGTTTTTATAGGCTACAGGGCTCAAACTCAAATATGTAATTTAATATAAAGTATCAAAGGACTGTAGAACTGTACATTGCAGTGAAGAGATATAAAGTGTCATATGGGTAAGGGGGATTTAAGTAAGGTGCTGTACTGGTACAAGAAAAATCATGACATTCTTAATGTCTGAAGAGAAGTATTACAATTTAGTTTTCAGTTGTCATTTCACTTGCTCTGCAGAAGTGTCATATCTATATTGTTATACTTCCCTGATGTTTATAGTTGAGCTTTATAGTTTGCAAACAATCAAGTAGCTCTTGGGGCCCTTGACTGCGAAATAATTAATTCCTTCTTGCGAACCATCTATACCACAGTTATTTGCTAAAATTCAGTTTAAGAATAAATAATTAATTCCAGCACACATTTAGAATCCAGTCTGATTCTGAAATTCCAGAGTGAGTGACGTGACTGATTATTTGACAAACAAATATATGTCTTCTGTTTTTCATTTTTACAAAGTTTATTTGATATGGAGTGGATGTGCATCAGTGAAACAAAATCCTACAGGATCCTACAAGGCTGCCTCAAAAGAGGAAGTCCCTAACATAACAAACTGCAGAGACATCAATTTGATTATGTGAAAACTCCCTGCTGCATTTTGAAACTCACATTTGAGGGATACCAGCCTAGCTTTTATGTCATCAAACCATTTTCTGTAGCTGGGACGCTTTTCTTGGATGGTAGATGTGCATCAAGCACTGAGTAGACAGCCCTGTGTGCCTTGAATATAGTCACTGATGACGATGAATTTCCTCTGTAACAGAGCTTTTTAGGGGACTGTTTGGAACATTTTTCTGAAATAATCCTTTACCCTAGCTAATCTAAGAAATGACATGTTTTGCTTTGGGAACAAAAGGTAGCTATTTTGTACCTAAAGCACAAAGAGCATTTTTACCGACATCCTTGAGTACTGTTACTGATGAACAAAATTAATTGCTGCCAGATGATATTGAATGCATCCATTCATTACTCCTACCATTTTGTCAGATTTATAATGGCAGAAATCAAGAACAGTATCTAATATTTATTACACATTCAGTGCTTTTCTAGTTTCTTATTTTCCAATCAGAACCAATCACAATTGAAAAAAGTTTAATTCATGATTTGACCAAAGTACCACATCACATAGTGATATTTTCAGCACAGAAGCACCTGTTTTTGTTTGTTAAATGTGAAAATAGCTTTAAGTAAATAAAAGGAAATAAGGGGACATTAAAATATTTTTACAGATAACAGAAAAACAGATAATGGAAAGGAAATCAAAGCTCAGAATATTTGTATTGTAACAAAATAGTAACTCCTAGGTGGGTACAGTTGCTTAAGTAAAGGTATCAGGATAAACTGACAATGTTCACATTCTCACCCTCTAAGTTTCTTTTTCATTTTTAAGACAATCTGTCAAGTGTTGGTCTAATTTTGTTATTAGTAGAGTATGGCAGACAGCCAGAGAAGCACTCAATAGTATTTCCTGTTCACCTGTCCATCCTCTTGCAAAGTGAAGAGTTGATGTACATAAAACAAGAAAATTAATCACCCCCAGAGTCTGCTTGCTCTGAATTTGCATCACTCTACAGCTCCAAATGGTAAACAAAAGTGTCTTTGGAACTGCTGTGTTTTGGATGCTGTTCATCTGCAGCTTTGAAGTTAACAATCTCTCTCTACCTTCTTTTGCCTTTGCATTCACTGAATGTTGAGGCATTAACTTTCCTCCTTAAGGACATTTTATTTCATAGCAATCTTCAGTTCTGAGCAACACCAGATTATTACCTTAATCAGTAGTAATTCTAAAGACTATTCTTTAAAAAACCACCTATGATGCCTGGGGTTGTATGTGAACTATGGTAATAACACTGCAAATACTGATATGCAGTGTCTGCTAGATCATTAAAATTATAAAATGATAAATAATGATTGTTGTGGATATTTACTGCACTAACACGTATGGTGCTGACTTGAAACCAAGCTTGATAGCCAGTGAACAATAGAAATTTTGAAAAAGATTTACATAGGCATCTTTCTGGATTAAAATATTTACTGCTTGAAGTAATTACTTAATTCTTCTTCTAGTTTTCCAGTTTATACTTATTAAGGTTTCAAATATAACTGATAGAATCTTCCTACTTTTTTTTTTTTTTTTTTAATATTATCACTGTTTAGCTAGCAAATTATGTTATTCTAACAAATAATTCATGCAATATCTCTAAGTGTGTAGTCAGCTAACTGTGTTTCATCACTGCAGTAATTTCATACTGAATGTGCTCTTCAGGGAGAAATGATCTCCTACAGTATTGCTGCAGGCCTTGACCGAGGCACTTAACTTCTCTATTTCTTCAGTTTCCTTTCTGTAAAGTACTCATGGTAATGCTTCTTTTCCTTGGTCTGCTGGAGCTCTTTGCAAAAACATTTGCATTCACAGTATTTACTGCTATAATGCCCAGCATGAGCGAGGCTTGGTTTTGACCAAGGCCTCAAAGTGTTGCAATAAATAAAAAATAATATCCCTACAAATAGATATAGACAGCATAAAAATACACAGCTGTTCAGCTGTAAAATACATCCTGGGATTAATCTGGGACATCACTAGGGAAAATTACTTCTATTCATGAGTTCCTACCAACTTTGTGTTTGGCCCACCTTCTGAACTTCTCCATTAGTCATGGTCAACAGGTAGAAACACCTCCTTGGGGTGCCATATCTACTCCCCTGGTCCTGTCAGCTGCCCTAGGTGGATTCTGTACCAAAATCACCACCTCACAGGTGAAAGGAAGCCTAGCACGTGTATTAGAAGAAGGACAAAGTGTTTAGAAGAGAAAGAGACAGTTCATGTAGCTGAAAAGAGCTGTCGGATGGGAAAGGTTATCCAGGGGCAAAGCAGGAGAGAGGCTTAAATGAGTTTCTTTTACTGGGAATATTCTGAGACTGGTTCTCCATTTTTGTGATTTATCTTCTAGAGGCTTATGTCTTGACGATACATAGGTGCACACTGCTCTGGATTGTGGAGGATGAACAAACATTTGTTTGAGACTATTGACAAACCTTTTACTTGGTTTGCAATTTCAGTTTTCCAGTTTAAGCTGGTTTAGAGACAAGATATCACACAAGTGAACAATGAATTAAAGATGTGATTCCTATTTGCAGCATGCTTCCTTTGGACACTGGCTTGATAATTTACCTGACTGTCAAATTTTGTGCATGCACTCCAATTCCCAGAATATATAATTCTTTCCCTTGAATAATGATAACATTTCTTGAATATAAACTGGCTGCTTTAGCAAGAAGTTATTACTACCTTAAATGGACCCAGGAGCATTTTTCACAAAAGATTTCAGGGGAAGGCATTAATTTACATTTGTTGCACCGTGTATTATTAACTTGTTTTAGTTTCACTTTATTCATTTATGTGGCAAAACACAATATATTGTAACTCTATCACCCAAGTGGATGTAAAATTTTTGTGATTAAAAAAATTCAAGATATTTATATGACGTAATTTGTATTTGTGTGTGTGTGTATTTTAACAGGTCATGCAATTTTTGACAGAAAGAAATAGAAAAAAAAGGATCAAGATACATTCCCAGCGATCTTCACCTATTAGATAAATATGTACGTGTCTTTTCTGAAAAAAAAATATGTTTCTGAATGTGACTGGTGTTCTTTTTTTTTTTTTTTTGCAAACATTAAAGCCTATAAAAAATCAGTTTAAAGGAAATGTTGATCTCTTCCTACAGAAAGATAAGCATTGTTGACATTGTGAATAACTTCCATAAAGTGTCACTGTAAGTCAAAAAGAAAAGAGGTTGTTTTATTTAACCTTGCAGGCACTACAATTTTTGAATTACCAAGAGTTCAAGTAGATAGCTCTTTACAAGTATTGTTATGAAACTGTACATTTTTATATAAAAAACATCTTTAAAAATAAAAGGAAAAGCCTTTATGGAGCATTCTGGTATTCTGAGGGACAGGAAACATTTTGGAGTGATAGAATGCACTCACACTGTATAATTAAGACAGTGACAGATTGTAGGGGTTTAGTGCTTCCTGCAGATATTGTATCCGGTGTTCCAGTTCAATCAAAAAATTATTCAGAATGGTAGAGATAAGAAAAAGTCAAAGAACTAGAGATTTTTGGTGTTTTTCAGAACCGTAAGGAAGAGTGAATAATTTAAAAAAAAAGGTAAGTAAGCATTAATCTAAGCAAAAAAGCCCAAATCACATGATTAAAAATCACTCCTGGTGACCTTCACGTTGGCACCTAACTACTGTATTGTCAAACTTTGAGGCTTTTTCTCAGTGCTTTCATTTTCATAGATCATAGAATGGTTAGAGTTGAAAGGGAATTTAGATATCATCGAGTTCCAACCCACCTGCCACGGGCAGGGACACGTCCCACTGGACCAGGTTACTCAAAGCCCCATCCAGCCTGGCCTTGAACACTTCCAGGGATGGGGCTTCCACAACTTCTCTGGAAAACCTGTTCCAGTGTCTCACCACTGTTCTTCCTAATATCTGGTCTAAATTTCCCCTCTTTCAATTAAAAACCATTACGTCTTGTCCTATCTCTACACTTCCTGACAAAAAGTCCCTCCCCATCACTCCTGTAGGCTCTTGTCAGATACTGAAAGGCTGCTACAAGGTCTCCCCAAAGTCTGCTCTTCTCCAGGCTGAACAGCCCCAGCTCTCTCAGTCTGTCTTCATAGCAGAGGTGCTCCATCCCTCTTAATCACCTTTGTGGCCCTCTGCTGGACCTGTTCCAACAATTCCATGTCATTTCTACTTTGAGGATTCCACAACTCGACACAGTACTCCAGGTGGGGTCTCACAAGGGCAAAGTAGAGGGGCAGAATCACCTCCCGTGACCTGCTGGCCGTGCTTCTTTTGATGCAGCCTAGGATGCAGTTGGCTTTCTGGGCTGTCAGCATGCACTGCTGGCTCACGTTGAGCTTCTCATCCATGAACACTCCCAAGTCCTTCTCCTCAGGGCTGCTCTCCAACCATTCTCTAGCCAAGCTGTATCTGTGCCTGGGGTTGACATGTCCAGGTGCACGGCCCTGCAATCAGTTTGGTTGGACTTCATGAGGTTTGCATGAGCTGACCTGTCAAGCCTGTCCAGGTCCCTCTGGATGGCATCCCTTCCCTCCAACATGTTGTCCATGCCAGACAGCTTGGTGTCATTGACAAACTTGCTGAGGGTGCTTTCTATTCCACTGTTCATGTCTCTGACAAAGATGTTAAATAGCACTGGTCTCAGTATCGACCCCTGAGGAATGCCACTCATCTCTTGCTGCCACTGAGATGCTGAACCACTGACCACAGCCCTTTGAGTGCAGCCATCCGGCCAGTTCCTGATCCGCCGAGTGCTCCATCCATCAATGGGTCCATGACTTTTGAGACAAGGATGTCGTGCAGGACAATGTTGAATACTTTGCATAAGTCCAGGTACATGACATCCGTTGCAGTACTGTAAATGGCCACCAAATTTGTCTGGCATGATTTGCCCTTGGTGAAGCCATGTTGGTTGTTACCAATCACTTCCTTATTTTCCACATGCCTTAGCAGAGATTCCAAGAGGATATATTCCATGATCTTGTCAAACACAGAGGTGAGACTGACTGGCCGATAGTTTTCCAGGTCTTCTTTTTTTCCCTTTTTTTGAATATTAGGGTTATATTCCCCTTTGTCATGCATCAAGTTGTCATAGTATGGCCTACAACATCAGTGGACATATTACCAAATTATCTTAACACTTTCCTTTTTTCCCATGGTCTATTTTAGTGTAACAGAAGAGCATATGTGTAATTCTGAAGGCATAGATTTATCAATTATGTTTTTCTGGCATGTGCCTACTTCCCCATTTACCATACAGCCAGTGTATACTGCTGAGTTGTGTGTAGGACGTTGAGATACAGCATATTCCTTTCTAGTCTGGAAAACCCTCTGCTTCTGGCAAACAAGGAAACCATCCAAACAGCTGAATAAGCTGAGTGTTGAGGTGGATTATTAAGGAAGGAAAAAGAGTTAAGAACATGTGTATGCCTTTCTGACACTGTACAGACAATCATATATATTTTCCATCTTCCTCTTGTTCCAGATCAGACCTGTTGACCTTTCTGAATGCCTACATTGGTACAATTTCCTGAATGGAAAACAGCTTATCTAAATTTGTCTGTCTAAAATTAGGCATCTAGTCTAAGGTAGTCCTGTAAGTTATAGAGGATGTGCTTGATCTTATATAATCTATGTTTATCCCAAGTCTCATTGCATTTTAAGCACACCATTAACTGCCATTAGAGAGATTGATTCCTATGTGGATAAAATGGTTGCACATCCCTTTTTCATGTTGTTCATGTCAAATGTCAGTGGTGCTACTGCCTAATATTCAGATCCACTGGGTCGTGAATTTTTCCTTCTCTGAAGTAGTTTGCCTTACGCAGCTGAAAGCTGCCCAGAGCCGGATGTTGGTGAAAACGCAGAACTTTTAGTGAAACTATCTCTAACAGGTGTAGTAACATGTAACCAAAAATTACAACAAGAAACTTCTTCAGTTTTTTAAAGGTAATGTGAGTTTATTCCTAGCCTCCTCCAGTAACTGCCTTATTTATTTACTGTCAGTCCTTTAAATTGTGTTAGCTGCCCTTTCAAAAGGTTCTCATGCAATTCCAATTTAAATGTAGGACAAGGCATAATAAATATGAGTGCCAAGTAATAAATCCTGGAGATCAGGAAGAAGGAAGGAGGTTATTATTAGTGGAGGTGGCTGTGCATTCATCTGATTTGTTAAAACAAGTTGTTGCAGTTGAAATCACTAGATGGCAATGTTACATATGCTCTTACGGGCTCTTCCATTAGAATGCAAGCAAGTGTTCAGTCTCTGAAGAAATGCTATGTGGCTGCTACTGTTGTTTTGCAGTTGCATTTGAAAAGTACCCAAGTTTGCTTTTTTCTGCTTTAATCTCTGTATTAGGTAATGAGAAACAAACATGATTTGTCAGATCAGGTTTCTGGAGAAAGACAAGTTTGAAAGCTTTTTAGAGCTGGCTACATTCCATACAGGTAGAAGGCATGAGGGAACCAAGTGCACTTTGAATATACCCAGATAAATTTCTGCTCAGCTGGATAAACTGACCTATTAAAATTCTTCTATCACATTGCAGGGGACCGGTGAGGGTATCAGAAGCAAGATACTGCTTTGAAAATAACCAATATTATGTTTATCTTTATCTCTCAATCTGTAGTTTACCTATAAATGAGACCAGATTCATCCCAGCAGACTGTCATTGCCAGGAGGACTATGTTAAGGCACAATCACTCCATCCACTATGGTAAAAATAAGGGGAGGTAGCTCCAGACAGTAAAACACATCATTGTTAGGCTCCCCAAGTGTCTCTCTCTGCCCTTTGGCTATACAGAGATTTTCTGAAGAGGCAGCTCCTGACTGAAGCATGTCACAAAGGTGCACAAGGGTAGTTCTCGGCCACAATACCTACAATTGTGCAGAAGTGTACACACTTGAAAATTAATTTATTTTCAATTAAATTTTGATTATAGAACCACCTTTTTAGGGATAAGTAAAACAAAGGTTAGGAGATTAGGGGGAGAAGGAGGAATGCAATGCTGTCTTTGCAGAAAATCAAAGCCAAGCCAAGAAGCTCAGTTAGAAAGGAAAAAGCTGAAGCTGACTGAAGCTTATGAAGAAACATGAGAAGTAGAAGGTAAACCAATACAGTGACCCTGCCAGTGTTCTATGTTTGAGCTCTTCCTTTACTTTTAAGCAGTAATGACTATCTCTCTACATTAATCTGTGAATATTTCAAAGCCTACCAGAGAACAGGCAGGAAAAAAAAAACAATGAATGAGAAACAAAAACAGAATGAGAAGTGTATGCATGTGAGACCTCATGAGGACAGATCACTGAAGTAGTAATAGAAGAAAAATTGTAGTATCCTCAATACTAAGAAACAATAAATAGAAGCAAATAAATTCCGGAATACAATAACCCAATTCTCAGCTTCCTCCCAGAGGGAAGATGGATGATTGTATCTCTTGGCTAATCTAACTACAAGTCTTCTGCAGCCAATATGCTTTCAGGGCCATGCTGACCAGGTGTTAGCACCTTGGAGAACATCTTTTACATGCATTAGACAGCTGTAGCCTGCCAAGGGATTAGATCTGGGTTCTGTGACAGAAGAAAAAATACTAGTATAAAGCCTGAGTGAATTTGAGCTTCTTAGAGATGAAAAGGCAGTGGATATTGTTATTTAGATGTAATAACATGGTAAGACAACAAGGATATCTGAATCTACTTTATTCTTCCCTGAATATGCTAATGAATAATCCTGTGTGGGTTATTTACATGCTCCTTTAGTTACATAGTTATCCTCACTAATTAATCTATTGTTTGGTCCTGTCTGATGTTAAGACCAGGTGACTTGATGGGTAACACTCAGTTCCCATCAGCTTGGGATTTTAGGGTGACACTGACTTTACAAGATTAAGCTGTAAGTTATTTTTCTTCTATTGACTTACTGTCTACTTAGTCGTATATTAAAGTGAGTCAGGTCTTTCTGTAATGAGCTAAAGTATGTATTGCTCCAAATGAGACATAAGAAACTTCACTTGTTTGGAATAATTTAATGTTATATTTCCTTTCTGTAGACCGATGTGGTGACTTCAGTAGCATGTTATTTACAAGATTTCTATAATTATAGTGAAAAGTGGATAGGAAATGACCAGAGATGTTTAAAGGGCTAATGTAAGCTTGTAGCCTAGAAGTATTGTACTGGCTGACAATATTCACATCGTGTCTTAAGACCTATTTATTTCTACACAGTGTCTGAATTTCTTTATTTCTATTTAGAACAATAATATTTCTGGGTGGTGGAACAAATTTTATTCTTGGTAGTGAAATATGAAAAAATTAAGACAAGGCGGCCTGTTTAGTTTTGGTCAGATGATACCTAAGAAAAAAAAACACAGGTAGGTGCATTACAAATATTGGAGACTATGACAGCATTGTCAATATTTCTAAGGTGTTAATCAAGTGACTACTACAAGCATTTTTTCTTTATTTAGAAATACATGAATTTGGTTTATATTATTAGTCCTGTGAAAAAAAGCTATACTTGAAATTAATGAGAAAACACTGTATCATTTCTATTTAGTGTTAAAATTTAAGAGGTGTCTGAAATTATTTTAATTTGTCAGAAAAAGTCCTATTTGCTTTCTGAGTTGTAAAATTATGCTTTTATGTCTGGAATATTTTAACAGCTGCATGATAATAATTAGCTTACAAGGATTCCAAAATAATTTATTTTTATGTTCTTGCTGTTTTGTATCTTAGATCTCTATTTAATGATTGAAAGAAATCTGAATGAGCTTGTCACTGTGTTAAATAAAAGCACCAAAGCTCAGATTCTGCTGCAGCTCCCGTTTGGTTTTTATTGCTCTAGCACTCTGAAAAGCTCATCGTATTAGTTGGAGTTTTCCATGGTTGTTTTTTTCTCCTCTGTGATCCATTTGGGAATTACAGAAAAAAAAAAAAATCTTTAAAAAATAAAGAAAGCAAGGCTTAAAACATGAAAGTTTCTTGTTTGAATATTTCCAGGTAGATTGTCTCATGATGTTTCACTTCCTTAGGCAGTATGCACAGCAACAACAAAAAATCCAGCAAGACTAAAAAATGGTAGAAATTCACTGCAAACATTTCAGTTATTTCAGAAAACCCGTGGGTGGTATCTGTGTGTGAATGCATGGACAAATGCTATCAAATCTATCAATAACTGCATACTATATCCTTGCTGTTCTGAAAGTGCATTTCTTACAGGTTACAACAATCTGCTATTTTGAGTGACTGTTTTAGAATGTTAAGAGCAACTGCCTAGCTGGGGATGATAATACTACTTCTAATTGTAGATACCCACATCTAGTTACACTGGCATTGTAACCTGGTACAGGAATACTTTATTTAAAAAAACATCCTACTTTTCAGGTGTTCCACCGGCTCTTTTGGAGACTTCTAGGCTCCAGCCCTGCTTCACAGTCCCATCGCTTATGTCTGGCTAGCTGCCAAACACAAATAGTTCTTCTGACTACAAGAACAAAAGCTTAACCTGACGGGCTAAATTCTTCTTTGGCTCATGCTGTGTGCAAATATTCTTGGCTGCATATATTAAATCAGCATATCTTTTCTTCCGTTTAAATTTTATTAGACATAAGTAAAATTTTAAATGTAAACTTTTAGTTTAAATTGAAGATTTAGCAGTGCTAAAATAATAGTTCCAAGTAACTTATTGGCTTAAGAAAATTATCTGATTTTTTTTTTTTTAATATGGCAAAAATATTTGTAGAACAGCTGAAAATAATAATAATAAAAATAATAATAATGATGCTTCTCAAATAAAATTAATCAATTTTACACAACAAAACTTTCTATTTTATTCAAAAATGTTTATTTTCAACAAGTTTGATTTGAAGCTTTTTTTCTTTTTTTTTTTTAATTAACTGTTTCTTTTCTTCTTTTCTTTCCATATTTTTTCTCTCCAAATTATTGTCATAAATTGACAGAAATTTGGGTTTCTTAACTTTACCTGTGTGCTACTGTAAAATCAGTACGACACTCTTAAGTAAATTTTGGAATTGGTAATTTGAGAGTGAGAGACGTGATACCGCACATTTTATTGATAGTTTCTAAAATGCATTTTAATGATCTTACAGTTGATAATAGTTAATAGCTGTGAGAAGAGAAAAAAAAAAGAAAGAAAAAAGAAGAATAAACTGCTATGCTTTACAAAGCAGTAAAACACTCTATACCAAGAAGCTGAGGCCCACATGAGCAAGTAAGCAATGAAAGGATCAAAATCTTCATGTGAATACTTCAGAATCAGAGTGCAAAGTTCATTTTATAAATAAAATTATAACTTAATGTGCTTCTCTTCAGGTTTTCCTGTTTGAAGCTGAGGTCATGTCTACTATTTGTTACTGTTGTTCTTGTATTTTATATTTATAATTTTGTGGGAACTCATTTGTAGAAATATTACCTGTAGTGATTGTTGCCATCTCATTTGAAGTTGTCACATACAGTGTTATTTGGTTAATGTTATTGTGGAGCTTGGAATGGATTGGAAACTACTTGGATGACTGGAAGCTACTTTAAATTCAATTGGAGTTAAATAGGCTATTAATCAGCACTTGATGATTACTAGGCCTGAAGTTCTCCTTAGTGATTAGTTTTGAAAAATGTTATGCTGGTACAAATAGAAGAGATTTAGCTATTAAACTAGCCTTGATAATATTGATATGTTTTTTGCTATTGCTATTATTTTTTTCCAATATTATTTCAAGACTCTTATTAGGGAAGTAATATAAGGATATTTTGTTCATGGCTGTGAGCCAAATTCTGCTTTTTGACTTTTGTGAAGGCTTCCACTAGCACTTGTTTGGTTTGCTTACCCGTAGTTAAATATACAGCGTGGGCTTTTATGGGTTGTGAGTTTATAATTCTGTTTTCTAATTTTTAATGTTTCAAATTGTCGTAACCAGAGACAAATGATACAAAGAACTGCAGCTAGACCCTTAATGAGTTTGAATTTATCTAGAAGTTCCCACATGAAGGAAATCTTGACTGAGGTGCAACATGCTTGAAGATCATTTTAAATTATTGCTGCTGCCTTCAAAAATTTTGCTAACAATCGAAGTATCTGGTAAAATAGTTTCTCTATCACGTCTTTAATTATTTTTCATGGTGATACAACAGAATCCTGATGTGTCTGCAGAAGCAGTGTGCCCCACTTTCCTTATTAGTGCAATAAAAGTCAGTAGCTCACAATACAGTCTTCAAACACTTAATTCTTTTTTATGTTATGAATTTATGTGTCATTTCTGCAAATCGACAAGTTAAATGTAGAAGTTAATAAAAAGTTAAAAGAAATTTACATTGATTTTGAGTGTTGGCTTCTGAGTGTCTTACCTGAAGACTAACTCTCAAGGGTTTGTGTTCAGCCTTGTCTTTATGTGCACACACATAAAGTTATCTCAGATTAAACATTCAGATTCTGGAACACAAACATCTCTGGATATTTTAGAAAATGTGGTCCTGAGATTTCAAAACAAGGTAAAATATTATTTTGTTTTGTTGAACACTTATTTTTTTATAGAGTGATCTTTTGTACATATAAATAAATTTAATTAAAATTTTCCACATTAGCAGTGAAACTGATCTGTCTTTGGTGATACCTAGTGTGGTGTTCAGCTGAGTGATAGCTGGATTTAGAAATATTTCTCATAGATGCAGTTATACTCAGGAATATGTAGCCAAAGACACTGGAAAGTCTATCTACATGAAAAATGACAACTAAAACTCTTTGTTTCAAAATAAGTTAGTGAATAACTTGTAAAAACAATTACATATTCACACATAAATAAATAAAAATCTCCACTGTGTTCACACTACAATATTGTTTGGGAAGACATGCTTGGTATGTAAGAACTTGGTATGAATATTCTGATTTGGGAGCTAAGCTGTTAGAAAAAAATAAAGTGGAAGGAAACCTATGAAGAATAAATTCTAAAAGTCTGGTTCAGCTAATTTAAGCAAAATATAGCAAAATTATAATCCTTTCAGCAGAAGATACGAAAGTTCTGATTTCTCTTTAAAAATCTCTCTGCTAGGCATATACATATGTGTATTTGTGTGTGATTTAACTTTTTGCCCTGAATTTAGAAAGAACACAAAAGTATGAAACTCTCCTAAGTATGGCAGAAAATGTGATTGTACTATTGGCTTTTGGACTCTAAACTTTGTAAGAAGGAATTACTTCTCTTGTGATATGTTTGCTCAGTAGGGTCTTGATTCCTCATTTTCAACCTGTTGTTATTACTGCAATACAAATATTAAATAATAAATATTCCTATATTGCTCTTTCACAGTTTTGTTAGAGAAAGCATGCTGTGGTAAAGCAAGTTTATTCACCTTGGAATGTTGTTCACTTGAAAACGTTATTTTAAAATTAAAAGCTTTCTATAGTGTGGTCTATTTAGCATTTTTTATTTATTGTCTGCTTATAGTACATGTTGAGGAGATTAAAAGTCAACTGGAATCACAGCAGTTTTGTGAAGCTGCCTAGTGTTTCAAGATATTTTTTTCTCCCCAAGGAAAACAAACTAATATTCTCAAAGCCTATTAAATTGACCTTCTTGCCGAAAAGACGTATTTTAAAAACATTCTGGTTCCTTGCAGATTTTTCGTTTAGGACTTGGAAAATTGCAGTTGGTACAAAAATACAAAGTTTTTATTCACTTGACGTGATATTTAACTTACATATTAAAACATGTAGATGTGTTTGTCTGCATATAATTGTTTACATGTGAGCTACATGGCTTGTGTAATCCTTTTGTTTTGCTCCTGGGTTCCAGTAGGGTTTAATTTGGAGATATGTCTATGTGACCAGGTGAAACTGCTGTGGGTGTTGGTACAATAGAGAACTGTAGGAATGAAAGGAATGCTTGTGTTAAAAGTTAAATATTTGCTGGATTTATGAAACTCAGTGATGAACAGAAGTTCAAAGACTGCAAGTCTCTGAATCATAATTTAATACTGAATCTTTTAAACTATAATTAAAGTCTGTTTATGTTTTGTAAGTCCTTCTTTCAGGCTTGTTCTTGAATTCTACAGCTTCTACTTTTCTAGGAAGTATTCTGAATCATAGAATCACATAATGATTTAGGTTGGAAGGGACCTTAACGACCATTGAGTTCCAATCCCCCTGCCACGGACAGGGACACCTTCCACTAGACCAGGTTGCTCAAAGCCCCATCCAACCTGACCTTGAACGCTTCCAGGAATGGGGTTTCCACAACCTCTCTAGGCAACCTGTTCCAGTGTCTCACCACCCTCAACACTCTGGAATATTTACACAGAAGTTATATTAAGCATGATTTCAAATATTTTACACCATATTATGGTGTTGGGTAGTTTTGTTTGTTTGTTTGTTTNTGTTGTTTTTTTTTTTTTTTTTTTTTTTTTTTTTTTTTTTTTCCCTTCAGCATCTATTTATAGTTTTCATCTGGTTTCATTCTTCTGTGATCCTTAGTACATCAAAACGGGCAGCGGGAGTACACAAAAATTATTCTACCTGACTCAAAACCTTGTGTTAGAGACTCCCTCCAACCCAAGCTATTATTTGGTGCTTTCTTAAAAACCCACCCACCCCCTCACCCTCAAACTATGAGAAAAAAGGTTAAATATTAATAACTTATATTAATTTCCAGTTTCTGGCAACCAACAAGACAGGGATTTCCTGAGACAAATTTTGTTAGGAGTGTGTTAAATAGTCATTGGTGGTTCCCCAGATTGGTCTAACCTTTCCACCAGGACCCTAGCATTAAGGCAGAGAAAATAGTAATATGTTCAGTGTCTGTTATTCTAGAAGGTATCTTGGGATGTCAACTTCAGTTGGATTTGACAAAATAATAATAAAAAAAAATCCCATAGCATTTGTTTGTATTCAAATCTGAAAGTGTTAGCTATTCCTGGAAGGTTCTGAGTTATCTTGGTGCTACTGAAGCCAGGGAAAAGAAGGTAAGCAGCTTTCAGAATAAAATGCTTAGTGTGTTTTCATTTGAGTAAATGTCTGAAGGTAAGTAGTTGTCATTCATTAGCAAAACACAAAAGGCTGAGACAACTGCTTAATACAGAAAAAAAGTAATATCTTGTGAGATCCAGTCTAAGCAGAGACACTAATCTAAGGACTGTTTGCCTTCTCCCATTTTATTTCTTGTCAAAGACCACAGCCAAGATGTTTTTCTACTTCTCTTTAGTATTACGGCTTCCTTTTAATATATTATTTCAAAAAATGATATCCTTGACTGTGGTGTTATCACCTTTTAAGCATCACTAGTGAGGAACAAATTGAGGACCATATATTTAAAAATTAAGGAAAATACTCTGTAAAAGCAATATGAAAGTGATTGTGAAAAGATACGCTTCTATTGTTTTGTGGATACTACTCTTCATTAAATGATAATTTCCTCTTTTCATTTTGCAGTAAAAAGGCAGTTTATATATGATGTCTAAATAAGAAAATGACATTGATGGGAATGAAATATTTTATTGTTTTTCTCTTTGACTTGCAAGGAAAAATAATGGTAAAAAGATGATTGTCATCAATTGCCAATTTTTATCATAGATGAAACTGATGATTCCAGGTTGCAAATGCTTTGAAGTACAAAGTAAATAGGATATTGACTTTTTGTCACTGGTTGGGTGATAGGTGCCTTGCATACTGAAAGACAGACGTTCTTCTCTAACAGACAAATTCCCCCTTTCTTCTCAGCAGCTTGCAGTCTTCTATTTCTGAAATATGACCATAAATGTTCTATTTCAGAACTGTTTTCAACAGTTCTCAAAGTGTCTTGAGCAATCTCTGGCTTAGACAATGTAAGCCAGTATAATTAGACTTAATATCCCTCTATCATTGACAGTAAATGACGGTGTTAAATATCACATGTTAAAAACCCAGAAGATTTGGTATTATCTGTGTTTGCATCACAGTCTGGTCTTTTAATCTGTGTGTGAGTCTGCAGGTAAGCATTCCGCTCAACTACATGTAGGAATAAGCACTACTATTATTATATGAAAAATCTAGCATAATGCCAACCTAGGTTGCATTTCATTGCAACCTAGAGGTTTGCATGCAAACAGAACATTCTGTCATGAAAGACAGGTACACCTGAGAAATTGATTGTGTTTTATACTGAAATACCTGTCAAAGAAGAAGAGGAACAAAAATCTCACCCAATCTCACTGTTCTTCTCATTGCAAAACAGGTTTGAATTGTCTTTAGGGTGAATAGGAGCATTGTGGCAATTTAATATAGAAACAGAATCATAGAATGGTTTATGTTAGAAAGGACCTTTAATGAGCATCTACACCAACCCCGCTGCCAAAGGCAGGGACATCTTTCACTAGATCAGGTTGCACGAAGTCCTCTTTAACCTAATCGTCAACACTTCCACAGAAGGCTCATCCAAAACTTCTTTGGATAACGCATTTCAGTGTTTCACCACCCTCATGATAAAGAGTTTCTTCCTTACATCCAGTCTAAATTGACCCTATTTCAGTTTAAAACAATTGTTCCTTGTACTGTCACTACGGGTCCTAGTAAAAAATCTCTCTCCATCTTTCTCATATGCCCCCTTTAGGTACTGAAAGGCTGCAATAATGTCCTCCCAGAGCCTTCTCTTCTTTAGGCTGAATAACTCCAACTGTTTCAACCCTTCTTTATATGAGAGGTATTCTTGTCCTCTGACCAGGTCTATGTCTTTCTTATACCCTGGATCCCAGACCTGGATGCTGTACTTCAGATGGGGTCTCCCTAGAGCAGATAAAGGGGCAAAATCACTTCCCTTGTCCTGCTGGCCACGTTTAAGATATGATTGGCTTTTCTGGGCTGCAGATGCAAATTGCCAGCTCATGTCCAACTTTCCATCCACCAATATGCCCAAGTCCTCCTCGGGGCTGCTCCTGATGCATTCAGCCCCCAGTCTGTAACGGTACTGGGCATTGCCTTGACCCTGTAGCAGGACCTTGCACTTGGCCTCGTTGACCTTCATGAGGTTAATATGCGTCCACTCCTCAAGGCTGCCAAGGTCTTTCCTTCAAAATGGGGACATCCTTTCCCTCAAAAATATTGACTACACCACTTGTCTTGGTGCCATCTGAAAACTTGTTGACTCAACCCCATTGTCTAAGTCTTTATTGAAGATATCAAATTGCACCGTTTCCAGCATGGGACCTTTTGAGGGATACCACTCACTACTGGTTTCTACTTGGGCATTGAGCCATTGACTATGACTCTTTGGATGCAACCACCCAGCTAATTCCTTATGTTTCTAACAGTCTATCCATCAAACTCATCTCTCTCCAGTTTTGCAGCAAGAATGTTGTCAGGGACTGTATCAAAGACCTTGCAGAAATCTTGGTAGACGACAACTGTAGTTCTTCCTTTGTCCCCTGTCTCCATTGTAGAAGGCCACCTGATTAGTCAGACATGATTTGCCCTCGGTGAAGCTACATTGATGCTATAATCACTTCCCTGTTCCCCCTATGTTTTGACATATAGAACTTTTACTTATGCGGGGTGCTGCGTAAGTAAATGGGGACCAAAGCATTAGAAATACAATGTTGAATTTGGAAGAGGAGATGCACTCTCTGTCCTATCCTGTCGTTTTGTTACCAGTATGGGAAGTAGTAATACCAGTTAGCAAGATGGACAGTTATGTGGCAGTTGGTTGAAATCAGGCCAGATGCCTTAAGAAACGCCCTTGTACTCAAGGTATTGTTTTATGAGACAAATAGTAGAAAAGGTTATAGAAGTATTGGCTTCTAAAGTATTGGCTTTAGAAGGTGGCTTTTAACAGTTGTTGCCAAACAAAGCAAGATAATAATATGGACAGGCCAGCTTTTGTTCTTCTTTGTTTTAACTAAATATAATTTAAGCCAGTGACATCCTAAAAATAAAGGGATATTTGCAATGTATCCTGCCACCCCTCATAGTTTTTTTTTTTTTGTTTTGTTTGTTTGATCCCTGCGATTAAGAGGTTATAATCTTACTACTACTACTTCTACTACTCCTGGTAGTACACCATGAGTTTATGCCACAGGAAAACAGAATTGGAGGTTCTCATTTTAGGAAAAGCTATCAACACTTGCCTCCTAGTTGTTGGTGGATGTTGCTAAGTTCTAATTATAGCCTTTAGTTTGTCACAGGATTCAGCATCTAGACTGGTCAGGGCTAATCACCCAGTTCAGTCACTAACTATGAATTACCTAGATAAGAAAGAGATTAACAGAAACAGATCGTGTACAGCATATGAAAAGGTATCTTAATAATTTCAAAGTGCAGGATCAATTAGTCAAATTTTGCTCCCGTGAAAGTCAATGACAGGCTTTTTTCTGACCTTAGATGGAAATTGAAGTCTGTTTTGTAATAATGCAATGTTTCACAGATTTTCTTTTGTGGGTGTCACATCTCTGTAATTCCAGCATTCTGTAAGCCCTATTCCTTTATTTTACATTAATTAATAATTTTCAGCTCCCAGTAGAGCATAACAAAACTCATTGTGGCTTCATAAACTGGTTCACAAAGTACAGCATCTGCAAGCATGTCTTTTTTTACCGGAAGACTGTTGTAAACCTTCTCGGGTAGAGTTCAAAGTTTCTTCTTCCCAATTATAATGAAAGTTGAGATTTAAAAATACACTGGAAGGATATTCTTTCATTACAATTACTGTTATCAAAATGAATTTAAGGTACAGTATGTTATACCTCCTCTTTACGGTGAACTTTTCTTATGAGAACATGGTAGCGCAATTTTAGTAGCTCTTAGAGTATATAAAAGACAGTGGCCTAATGTACCTAGTAGTATATGTAGATTATCTATGTGCTTCACAGCCATCAACCGGTAAACTTGTTTTGAAAAATGCATGAGATATCGATTTTATTTCTTCGGCAAAGAATATAATGAGATCACAGCGTGTCACAACAGGAATCTGTCCTTGTGGCAATGATTGCAACAAGAATAGAAATATAAACTGGCAGTCCACACCATCTTCTAAAGATAAGAAGGTTCTGGTTTCAGTACTTTCTAATTTGTACTTTCCACTTTTACATAAAACCTTCTGTTGTAGCAACCCGGTTGTACCTTCAAGTCATTCAGGTGAGTCATCTTCAGATGATGTGTATCTATGAATTATTAGAGGTGATCTGCACCTATTTTTGTTATTGAACATGTTAAATAGATTACTTCTGTCTCTCTCTCACTCTTTCTCCTTCTATTCCATTTTTCCAGTTAAGTGCAATCATAACCACTGTAACTGAAGACCAACAGCTACAGTTAATATGTGTATATACACATATACAATGTATTCTTCTCCTTTATCTTCCATATAGTCCTTACTTCTGTCATTGCTTCTCTGGATAAGCACATAGCTTGTCTGCTTCTCTGGATAAATATGTAGCATACTGTGAGTGATAGCACAGTTTAAATAGTCCATGGTAATAAGCAGTGTTTGCTTTAAAAGTCTGGAATTTAGTGTTTTGTTTGTGGTTGTTTTTTTTTTTTTTTTTTTTTTTTTTTTTTTTTTTTTTTTTTAAAAAAAGGGTTTTTTTTTTTTTTTTGTTTTTTTTTTTTTTTTTTTTTTGTTTGTTTGTTTGTTTGTTTTTTGTTTTGTTTTGTTTTTCTTTTTCTTTTTCTTTGTGTGTGTGTGTGTTGTTTGTTTGTTTGTTTGTTTTCTTTCTTTTTGTTTTCAGATTTTCATGTGCACTGATTGCATCGACCCTGGTAGAGGTAGGGATTTAGCATCTCTCTGGATCTGTTGAAACAGCAGAACAGAAGTTTTAAGAAAGCTATTTTTTATAGATGCTTCTGTTATTATGCTTTGATGTATGAGATATTCTTTCTTTCAGTAACTAACTCTTTTAGTTAGATTATCCTTTTGTCTTCCCACATATCTTCTACCCGCATAGCTACACATTTTTTGATTCCTTTTAGCCACTCAACTTCAACTATGATTTCTTTGTGAATCATTAATTTGCTTTATTACTATTATTTAATATTTACTTCTAGCTGCATATGTCTAAGTTTGTGTTCAGTCATCCCTCTGCTAAAAACTGAGGTACACAGCCCATTCACACATTAACTCCATTTAATATTTTCGTTTAGCATTCTCATCACAAGCTGTGGTTTTCTTATAGAAGACTGTGGCCCTTATTACCAGCTTCCCTAGTTATCCAGGCTACTAATTTGACCATTTTGAAGTCTTAAGGGAACACTTTCTTCTACATTCATTTGATCTCATTGATGTTGGTTGGCTTGTGGATGCAGAAATGGAAGAAGGATTTGGACAACTGTGTTCATAGATACTGCATAGCTCCTTATAACTGTATTTCCAAATGACTGAAGTTTAGCTATATATTTTGTGATGATTTACTTCATTTTCCTTTATTTTTGGTATCAATTCACCACTAAGGATACTAAGAGAAATAATTTTGTATTTATCAAACAGACTCATGGAATAAAAAAAAAAAAAAAGAAAAAAAAAGATCAGCGTAGGTGATAACTGAACAAGAAGCAAGACTACTGTCAAATCTTCATTGATTATATGACAATAATATTTTGCTTAGTAGCTACTCACTAGTAACTGAAAAAGATAGATCAAGTGTTCTGGAACTGTAATGAGAAACCCATAAACAAGCTCTGCAATCAAATGATGACACAGACAAATGTGGAGCAGGGCAAGTAAACCGCTACAATCTGTCTTTGTGATACTTCATACTAAGAAGACTGATAATTTGCTATGACTCCTCGGAACTTCCTGTCACACAAGCCTTGTGCTATCAATAGTCTATTTATATTGCTTGAGTCACTATGCTTTGGAGGAAAAATCTCACTTAACCCAGGAGACCATATTGACTTTTCCTTGTGTTTTAAACTAATTGTATTCTTGTTAATGTTTGGTTCATCTATTGTTATAATTAAAATACAGAGAGTCCTGCACCTGGGGCATGGCAATCCCAAGCACAAGTACAGGCTGGGTAGAGAATGGCTGGAAAGCAGCCCTGAGGAGAAAGACTTGGGAGTGTTCATGGATGAGAAGCTCAACGTGAGCCAGCAGTGCATGCTGACAGCCCAGAAAGCCAACTGCATCCTAGGCTGCTTCAAAAGAAGCACGGCCAGCAGGTCACGGGAGGTGATTCTACCCCTCTACTTTGCCCTTGTGAGACCCCACCTGGAGTACTGTGTCGAGTTGTGGAATCCTCAACATAGAAATGACATGGAATTGTTGGAACAGGTCCAGCGGAGGGCCACAAAGGTGATTAAGAGGGATGGAGCACCTCTGCTATGAAGACAGGCTGAGAGAGCTGGGGCTGTTCAGCCTGGAGAAGAGCAGACTTTGCGGAGACCTTATAGCAGCCTTCCAGTATCTGAAGGGAGCATACAGGAGAGATGGAGTGGAAATATTTCCGGATGTCTAGTGACAGGACAAAGGGTAATGGTTTTAAATTGGAAGAGGGGAGATTTAGATTAGATATTAGGAAGAAGTTCTTTACTGTGAGGGTGATGAGGCACTGCAACAGGCTGCCCAGGGAAGCTGCGGATGCCCCATCCCTGGAAGTATTTAAGGCCAGGCTGGACGGGGCTTTGAGCAACCTGCTCTAGTGGGAGGTGTCCCTGCCCATGGCAGGGGGTTTGGAACTTGATGATCTTTAAGGTCCCTTCCAACTCTAACCATTCTATGATTCTATGGTTCTATGATTATGCCCATTTCACAAGTAAAGAATCTGAAATTGATAGAATTCAGTTTTAAATGTCTAGTAGATCAGAACTTAAATTAGCTGGTAATGTACTCCCCCTACCACTTTCAAAAGAAAATAAAGAAAATCCGATTGATTAACTTATCCATGTGAAGAACATATATATGGTTCTTAATTTACCCTCCATTCTTAAATATCCAATTATTGCTTCAATTTTGATTGATGTTAATGATCTTCCTTTAGAGCATTTAATAGATCTATAGGCTGTGATTTTCAAAAGGATTTTCAGATTTCATGTCGGTGTTGGACACCTAACTCATTTAAGTACTGAGAAAATAGTCTTTTGTTTCCTTGTACTTTATAGAAACACTGATGTTAAAAAGCCTTTTCATTTCCTACTACATAAACTTACTTCAAAGGTCAAGCTCCTAATATTAATTAAGTTTTTGCGTGAATTCAGGAGGGAGTAGTATGGTGAGTGAAAATAATGAGATTATAGCAAATGACTGAAGTATATTCTGCTGCTAATGTGATGCCAAATTCTACAACCCTTATTTATTAGTGTTTATCGTACATACAAAATGCATAAGCTCAGGCAGTGGATTTCTGAGTTTGGAATGTGTTGTTGTCTTTCCAGGGAGGATTAAAATAACAATGGCATGGAAGACTACAGCATTTACATGTGCTTTACTTGGTTAGAGGAGACTTTTATAACAAAGTGCTGGTGATCCAGGAACATTTAGAAGGATTTCAGGAAGGACATTGGAAAAATAAGCAAAAGGAGTGGGAAGAGTTGGGGAGAAAATTGGGAAGAAGTTTGACTTTGTTTTTTAAATGAGAGTGTCAATCATGTTTCTGTCACAAGAAGACATTTGTGGAGTGATGTTGCAACATCACTGTGACAACAGATGTGACAACAACGGCTATTTGCCTATAGAGAAGGATGCTACATGTGATCATTGTCTTACTGAAATATGTCAATGGTTAGCAGTCTTTTTAGGAAGGCCTTTTAAGATAGGATTGGGTTTTTTCTTATGTATGAGTTAACCCAGTTTACCAACTTTCTCCAGTTATTCCAATCTGTGCACTTCTGGGTTATGCTGGCGAGAATAATTCTGAGAAGCAAAGGAAAGGGATAAGAAGTAATTTAAAGTGAGTTTTATCCTTAATATTTGTATTGTTCTGGTCTGTATCTTACAGTAGCCAGATTTACAAAATAAAAAACAAACACCAAAATAAATGAAACCCTGAAATACAGAAACCAGCTAGAATACTGCTTTTGGTTTATCTAGAGGCAATAAAACAACAGGAGGTTGTGATGTTGAAAAAAAGGCCATGTCATGCATACTGTCCTTGTACACTTACAATCAGAGTGCACATCAGGAGGAATCATACATTGAATCAAACTAAGCACTGGCCATTTTTAATTTTGTTATATTTCTAGGTAGAAATTGGTCACATCAATAAATAATAAATCTTTAGTGAAGAAGGTATGGAGAAATAATAAGTGTTGCATTAGCATCTTATGCCAGATACTACTATTCAGAGTGTCAAAGGGGTTAAACATAGCAATTTACATAATATTATTGTGCATAACAGTGAATCAGGATTTGGATGTTATCTAGGGACTTGGAGCAATTTATTGTCAATTATTAGAAAAATAAGGCAATGAATATGCTTCTTTTTCCTTGATAAAACTATTAATTATACTTGTTGATGTTTTTCCTTTTTCTTCAGATCACAGATAGTACATTTTAAAGTGAGAATTATGTACCCTTTTTCTTCTATTTCAATTATTTTTGAATAATACGTTTGTTGAGGATTAACCTTCTTAGCACCACAATTCAAAGTCTGGCTGTAGCTGTTGCTTGCTTAGTTCAATTGGGGAAATGCTGGAATTTCCTATTAATGCAAGGAATTTAGGCACTCAGTGTGGCTTAGATATAACTGCACCTTTGAAGGGTAAGACAATAATTCTCAGAAAATGTTCTAATCTCTCATGTGTCTATAGAATTGTAGATCCTTTCTGCATATGAATGTTACTGTGGTACTAAATGGTAGTAAACAGTACTAAACCACTGGTATGATGCATCTTAGCTAACTGAGTTTCTTAGCACCTAAAATAGACCTGAATTTATTTGCAACTCACAAATAAGTATTGTTGTGACTGTAAAACCAGAGAGTCCTCATCCAGGGAATTTTTTTGAGTCTACATGCACTACTGGGTTCCATAAGAAGAAGAATATCCATAGGATGACTGGACATTAGTTCCTGTTAATATAACGATTAATTTTTTTTGCGTTCATTATTGATGCTTGTGAAAAATTACACTACCATTACAAAAGATGATGGAGACCAAAACTATCCTTCACAATTTAATCACTAAATTACTGTTCTAAGTTCTTTAATTTTCTGTTTAGTCCCAAGTTCTTGAATCTTGTATTTTTGTCTGAAGACTCTTTCATAGAAAATACACTTGAGTTGAAACCTCTGCCTCAGCAGCCTGGAATAAGGTGCTCAGGATATTCTGCTGAGACGAAAGCATTTGAAACTATTTAGACTAAAAAGAAAAAAAAGAAATCCATTTAAATTTCTCATTTCAGAGAGCCAATAAGCGCTTGAATGTTGTATAAAACTCTGCTTTGGAAGGAAATATTTGAGTCAATAAGGTCATATCGGTTCAAGGTAAAAAGAAAAATCCCTAGGATTTTAACACATCCCTCTTCTCATCTCTTCTTACACCTCTTCCTTTTCTTTTTTCTTTTGTTTAGGATTGTTCCATCACCTGCTGTACTGGTTGCTGTGAATTCTTTTCCTAAGCAACTTTGCTGTGGAAGAAATGCGAGTAACTATCTCAGGAGCAAATTGGAGTCTGGCACCACAAAATGGAATTGTCATGTCTGTTGTTTTGTGAATCCCTGCAAGTTCATTGTTATTTGAACCTATGTTTCCTATATCCACAAGCTAAGAAAAATATCCTTATAATATTAAATTCAATATTCTAGTAACAGCTTGGCCAGGGAGGTGATAGATACAGGATCCCTGGAAACATTGTAGGTCAGGTTGGGCAGGGCTCTGAGGAACTTGATCTAGGTGAAGCTGTAGCTGCTTATGGCAAGTGGGTGGGAATAAATGACTTCTAAAAGTCCCTTCCAATGCAAACTCTTCTATATGATTCTACACCTGCCAACTATCTACCAGTGTTTCTAAAATAAAGCCTATCAATATTTGAATGGCAAAGGAAAACAGTGGAGGTTTCTCATAGATTTTTATTTTCCGTTTTAAGGCATGGCCACACTCCCATTGCTGCCAGTGTAAGCATTGACTCCACTATTACAGAATTGATTGTTTCAAACATACAGCTGCAAACTCAACTGGAACTGTTTCAAAATCTTTTTATATGCATAAAAGTAGACATTTCAATAACAAAAGCTTCTTGCTGAAGCTTTAAAAACACTTCTGGAATCAACAAGCCCAAGAGCTGGGAAAGTTAAGGCAAAGAAAGCACTCACCTTTGGGTGCTTTCTGCATTCTTTGGTTACTCTACAGTCAGCTGAATGTAATCCAGATATCAGATATTTGAATAATTTAACATTTCTGGGGGGCCCTGTGGCTTGCTGAAGTATTTATATATGCTCCTTAATTTTCTTTCCCCAACCTCCCCAATAGATGGACCTTAACAAATTGTTTCTCAGACATGTTTTCTGTCATTTGCTATCAGCCCAGCTAAAAGTTCAGGTACCACATGAAGTTCTTAGCTGGCATAAGTAAAAAAAAAAAAATAGATTGCATGCCAGCAATTGAACATTGTTGATGATTTTTTACTAGTGCCTGAGCTTCTGCCCTGGCTTTCCTATTTTTTAAGTAGAGGTAATAGTTGCAGAGACCTGTCTGCTACAGTAGCCTAACACTGAGGGGTATAAGAATACCTAAAATCTCTGAACTTCTGTTGGACAGTCCTCATTATCTTTATACTTATAGACCTACAAAGAAGTCTTCCAAAGGCCCTGTTCAGCCTGTGTACACTTTCAGTAAAACAATTTTATTTCATACAAGATTAATTGTTTTTCTGAGATTGTATTCTATTAATGTATTCCTATAAAATCATAATATCGGAATGTTTAGAATTATATTAACTGCCTTCAGTATATTTTTCACAGGTGATTGTTGCAGATGGAGTGATACAATTCACTTGTAGAGAGAAACAGTGATACCTTTGCTGATAAAAACCAGGGATTTAATGTAGTTTGATACTAAATGCAGCTGTGTTTTAACAAGATTTGATGGCAAAGCACGCTTGACTATTCACTGCATAGAAGATGGGGTCAGACAGAACTGTCAGGGAGACCCTCCTGTTGAGTCAAGTTTCAGAAAGGATGCCTTTGCTTTCTAAACTCCTTCTCAGGAAGGAGTCTTGGTGCAGCTGGATCCAGTCTCAGAATCACAGAATCATTATGGTGGGAAAAGACCTCTGAGATTATCAAGTCCAACCATATACAAAACCACAATCCACTCCCTACAATCTCAGCCACTAGAGCATGCCCTGAAGTGCTACATCTACATCTTTCTTAAATACCTCCAGGGTATTTAAGGTGACTCAACCACCTTCCTGGGCAGGCCGTTCTGGTGCCTGACCACTCTTGCAGTAGAGTATTCCTTCCTAACATCCAGTCTAAATTTCCCCGGTTGCAACTTCAGACCATTTCTTCTGGTCATTATTCACTCTGGAAAAGAGGCTAGCACCCACCTCTCTACAACCTCCTTTCAGGCAGCTGTAGAGGGCGATCAGGTCTCTCCTTAGCCTCCTCCAGACTAAGCATGCTCAGTTCCCTCAGACTTTCCTCATCTGACTTGTTCTCTAGACCCATCATGAGCTTGATAGCTCTCCTCTGGACACACTCCAGCCCTTCAATGTCCTTCTTGCAGTGAGGGGCCCAGAACTGAACACATTGCTCAAGGTGAGGCCTCACCAGTGCTGAGTACAGAGACACAATCACTTCCTCACTTCTGCTGACCACACTTCTCCTGATACAGGCCAGGATGCTGTTGGTCTTCTTGGACATCTGGGCATTCTGCTGGCTCATGTTAAGCTGGTTGCTCACCAACATCCACAGGTCTTTTTTTGCTGGGTAGCTTTCCAGTCACTCTTCTCCAAGCCTGCAGCCCTGCATCGGGTTGCTGTGACCAAAATGTAGGACCTGGCATTTGGCCTTATTGAACCTCATACAATTGTCCTTATCCCACCTATTCAACCTGTCCACGTCCCTCTGTAGAGTCTCCCTACCCTCAAGTAGATCAACACTCCCACCTAGATCGGTGCCATCTGCAAACTTACTGAGGGTACATTCAATCCCCTCATCAAGATCATCAATAAAGATATTAAACAAGACTGACCATAAAACTGAGTCCTGAGGGACACCACCGGTGACTGGCTGCTAACAAGATTTCAACTCATTAATCACGACTGTCTGGGCATGGCCATCCAGCATTTTTTTTACCCACTGGACAGCATGATTTCTGTAAAAGTTTATTTCAGATGAATGTGATCTTTGGGGAAATATATTGCACTGTGCCTCAAGAATCTCATCCTTAAAATGTAGTTACCTCTCAACTATCATTCTGGGCCATTCTATGTATGTACTATTGGAAAAAATACATGTAAAAGTATACGGAAGAATCAGTACTGAAAAGTGATAGTCTTTCTTTCTTAGTCTGATATATCAGCATCAAAATGTGTATTAATGAGTAGTGGACTGAAGGCAAAAATTTCCTATAAAACACCTTCTTTCCTCTTTTACACAGTCATGGATAGGAAAGAGCAGTTTCAAACCTCCACAATTGCCATCTTATTCCACTTTTTTGGCATTAAATGAACAGCTTTGTTACAATAGTTCTTAAATTTTATGAGAGTTGGAATTCCACTTCATTGTAAAGTTTGTTGCCTGTCTTTAGCGTGAGTTCAAGAATTCAAGAGTTTAATTTGAAAATTCTATTGATGTGATCATCATTCAACATTTTTCTGAGAATTAACCTACTTCAGCATACCATAAGAAATCTCCCTCAACATGTTATTTCTTCACCTGAATACAATGATATTTTGAGAAATTAATGTGTAGCTTTTTCAGAACATGCTTCAGTGAATCTGCTGGTGGCACTTTTTCCATGGTTTTACTTAACTATTAAGAACATCCCAAAGCTAATCAATACACAGTGTATTTAAAGCATTTCTGAAACTTGTAAATTAGAAATCAAGTAGAATCATTCTTGAGATAAACAGTCTTATAGACAGTAAAATAATGTTATTTGGAACAATTTTATAGCTTTTTGCAACCCATTTAATAAGCTCTAGAAATAATTGCAGTGAAAATGGAAGAGAGGCTGAAGAATGAAATGAACAATTTGAATCATAGGAAATGTCCAGAGTTTTCAAGTTTTCTCCAGAATTATTCATCAATTTTTTTGTTTGTTTTGTTTTGTTTTGTTTTGTTTTTTCCCTACAATGGTCAACAGAATTAAATTTGTGGCTTACTGTGATAGAATAAGAAACAGGTGTGGAGCCCTCTGTAGTCCAATATGCTGCTGAAAACAATATTTAGTGTGTGACACGGATGAGAGACTAGAAATAACATTTGGTCACTATGAGTTATGAAAATTTCTTTGAAGTTTATAGAATGGTGACTATTTGCATGAGCTAGAAGGTTGTCTCCTGACATTGAGAGTAACAGGATCAAAATGGAAAGTTTTAAGACAGCACATAGAAAGAAATAATGGTTAATTTTTCTGTGTTTAAAAATTTAATACATATATTGTCTTGAAGGATGTTGCTTTAACAATATTCTTAAATGCTAAATATAATACCTCTAAATAAATCAGAAGACAAAATATTAGCACGTCATCCCAAAAATTATTTAATTTGGTGTCAGATTGTAAACTGAAAATGTGTACAGGTGTTAAAAAAGGAATGGGTGACAAATCAGTGCACAGATAAGACAAATTCAGCTGATGTAATACTGCATGTGTGGATACAGTTTTTTGGGGAAAAAAAAATGGAGACAACAATAGAGATATTTTTAAAGCACTTACTATTTTTAACATTTTGATCTCTGCACTTTAAAATGTCTGTGGTTGCGATTGCTTGTGTGTACAAATCGTAGCTCAATACCTAAAATCCACTGTTTTCATGTTAAGTACCTTGGTGTTTAAGTAGGTGGCAAAAGGTGAAAATAAAGAAGAGATTTAGGACTCTCCAGCAATTTGTGCTTGGAAATTACATTATTCATACAACTGCTGTAATCGGTTCAAATTCAGTATCAGTTCTACAGGCTGAATAGATGTTACATGAGCAGATGCATACTCAAGTTCATAACCAGAGTTGTAGGAATCTTTTTTAAAATAAATATTAGTAGAACTTTCTCATGAGATGAAGAAAAGCAGGATGAAATGTATGATGCCTGTTTTAAACTATTTGTAAAAACAGAAACTTTAAATCAGATGCATGGGAAATTACTAGAATTTTTATCATCAGCCATTTCCATATATAAAGAAAGTAAAAAATGATTGACTTGTAAGAAGTAATTAGTGAATTCACTGCTATGCTGATGAAATGGAAACTTTGTCCTATTTTTTTTTTCTTTGTAAACAGACTAAATTTACTACTGTGATTCCATTGTGTCTTCCAGTGAGTTTTAGTAGTGTGAAGTCTTGACATGAAGGTTTTTTATAAAATCAGTCTCTTGGCATTATGAATGGGACACCTCTGGCTTAATTTTATGTATAATTCACAGACATTAGCAAGGATGGAGAAGCAGGTCGCTGCATTAATACAGTAGCACAACTTTTGCAGACTTCATTGCTTTTTGGACAGTTCAAGAGCAGAACCTAACACTTAGGTGTTACGTCAATGAAAATTGGATCTCGTGGGGAACTAGGAATTAAAACAATCTTTCCAAAATAAACCATGTCAGTATTTCCCATACGTATTCTCTTTTGATATGCATGATATTAAGGTTTTTTATTATTATATCTAGTGTTATTAGGCATTTTCCATTACATAAGCCATGCTTTCAGCTACTTGTAACTTTGTCATACTGTTCAACTTTATTAAATTTATTAAATGATTAAATTTAAACTAACTTTCAGTTTGTTTGACTAAGATTACATAGCGATAAGCTGATTTTATTGTACCACCTTTTTACAATTTTGTTCATGAAGAAACATTAATGTTTCCAGATTTTGAAGTAGATGTAATTTCTTTGTGATGGCACAAAAAGAAAAATCAATCCCAATTCAGACAAGCTATTAAGATTTTAAGAATTTTTAAGCTCTGATACTGACTTCAGATTTGGTTAGGCTAACAATTCTTTTGAAGGATCCATGTGAATAAAATATGCTTTGACGTTTCTGTCTTGAACAGTCATCCTTTACTGCTCACGAAGAATGATGTGCATGATCTCCTCTTCTAGTAAACAGTGAACAGTTGTAAGTAAGCAGAACTTCCACTCTCCAACTGCCCACACTGTTCTTGTTGAGTAGCCTGAAAACAAACATGCCTTTAGATTAATAGGCAGAATGGGTGGGGAGACGCCTGATTTGAAGAATCCAGAGAGATTGAGATGTTACCTTGGATCATCAGGCATAAGTGGATTTGGGAACTGAGAATAACTGGAGAAGTAAGACTAAAATATGGAATTGGACGTTTCAGGAAAAAGGGAGAAAGCAGAACTTAAGCCTGAGGAATCTGGAAAGCTGAGAACCGCGGCAAAGAAAACAGGAAGAAGTCACTCAGTACTACAGTCTACTCTCATTTCAGATAAGGACTTGGAATTGTCACACATTAAAGAAAGACAATGTACTAATAGCTAGGAAACCCCTCTGGTAAAGCAGATATCTCATTTTTCGCTAACGTATTTGCTGGAGGGTGACAGCTTCACTGATGATGTTATATAGCTTTGGAGCTAAAATAAGAAGGGCCTCTGGTCTAGAGTTTGTCAGCCCATTAATAGGAAGAGTTCATACATTATGTTATGGAAGTTCTTTTTTCACTTTACACTGTTTCTTAAAATCTAAAAGTTGCTTGAAAAACACTTAAAATATTCCAATTGTAAAAATAACTTTGAAAAGTCAGGAAACACTGGCGTTAAAGTTGTCACTGAAAATGTAAAGATTTATAATGGATCATTTTCAATGAATGGTTGGAAGTGGTTTGTATTAGGTAAATCAGCAGGAGGGACAAATTAATTACTTGGGCAAATTTATTGAAATTAAATAATTCTTAGTTGGAATGAATATGGCTCATTTTTGTGAGCAATTATTCTTCTATGCTTATATTGTAAAAGAAAATCTATAACAATTATAGATGAGTCAGGAATACGCCCTTTTGCATCTGAATTTATATAGGTATCTAAAGTTTGAGTCAATTTTACCATGTTTCTCTCTGTACCTTAAGAGTACCTTGCTTTCTTTTTACCTTATTATCTAAGTGGTTTTCAGTCTTCTTGTAGCTACCTCTATTACATGTGCTATGCCAGCAAATTAATTGAAAATTGTGAGTTGTTTTCATAATTTAGTAATGTATCAGATGCCTTATGATTCTGGTTTCCTGTAAATTGAGTCAGTTTGGTCTTTGGGCTTTGTCTCATCCTGATTTTTAGATCTGAGTGATCTCTCCCCCTCCTAGCTTCAGGGTGCATTTTCTTTTGCGACTAAAGACATAGTAAAGCATTTGAAAGGGCCTGAGGTTTCCATATTCACAGCAGTACCCTAAGTGGGTATGGTAGTAGGAAGTTATTTCAAAAATGTGTTTAAAAAAATTCCCTTAAATGTAACAAGAGTTGAAGATAACCGTACTTCTGAAACTTTTTGAAAGTTCATAAGTAAGAAGCATGTGAAATCTCCCTAAAGTAAGGAAACTAATGAAACTTCACAAATGTGAAATAAAAATAGAACAGAATAAACAGCCTCTGTAATGCTGTCTTTAGAGAAAATCTTTTGTGATACCAAGATGCAGGAGCCTATTCAGGTGGATTTGTTATGCTCACAGCATTGGATCATAGTATGTGACATCACGGCTTTATCTAAGCAGAACATAAGTCAATGCGACAGATAATTGTGAAATGATGAGAGTGTACGCTTCTACTTCCCAGCTACCCTGTGTTCATGTCAATTGAAGTAATTTTTATTCTGTTCCTTTGGACAGTTCAGTCATTTTAATCTGAGATTAGAAGATAGAAGGCGGGTTGATGGATGTTAAAACATAGTCACCTTCATGTCACTTTTTCTTATCAAAGTTTTTGTTTCAGACTGCTGTTTTCCAATCACCTTTCAGATTTATTCCCATGTAATTTCAACAAACCAAGCAAAATTTAGATTAAAAAAGAAAAGGCTGACTTCAAGGGTTTAGGGGTACCTTATTGAAGTCATTCCTTCCAGCTGCCTTTCTTGTAATCTCTTTTCATGACCTGCTGCCCCCTTTTGCATATTTGACTATATCTTCATTTCTTCTCTGTGGTCATATCTGTCCTCAAAGGTATGTTTTAGGAATCAGTTTCTTAAGAGAATAAAATAGACTTTTGCCTCATTCCCTTCACAATTTAGTTAGCTTCATTACGGTTGTATCTTCTATATGCTCTAGACATGAGTGTGTTACTAATGGGATTCCAAATGATCTTTAATGTTAATGGGAAAATTGTCACTCTGGGGGATTCCTTTATGGTTCTACTTGCTAAGCAAGATTGACACTCCCTGAGTCACTGCTTTCTGTACAAGTATTTCATTGACAGGAGTACCAGCCAATTTATTTCTCACTAACCACTCATTTCTTTGGAAGATTTAGTGGCACATAGCTTTCTTAAATTCTATTTTAATACAGTTCCTTCTCAATTGTTTTTGATTTGCTTTTTGATGCTAATATAGTATTGATGTTGAAAATAAAGTGTCTTTTAGTCTGTACACTGTAGACATTAATATTATTTTTTGCTGAACCTTGCTGCTCTGTGTGCGCGTATAAGTGTGTTTGTGTGTATATAAATAAAAGTATGTATTTATAGAACTTGGACAGTAGTTGCATTAAATTTAGCTTTTCTGGCAGATGCATAGTACTTCAGCAGAAAAAAAGAAACATCAGCATTGGGCTCCTTCAATTCTCAGCATAAGCTGCTCACTGGCAAAAATGGAAGTCCTAATTAGAGATTGGAACAATAGTAGAGATTTCTAATTACTCTATATTCTGACTTACTGCTGGAATGCGAGAAAAAAGAAAACGTATTTTGTTCAATATAGGCTGCAGTCTTTGTCCTCCTGAATTGTACATTTTTTTTTTTCCTCTTAAATTTGCAAAACATAAAAGGTGTCAGTCGTTAACTCTGTTGCTCCATTTCTGCCCTGTTATCCCTTCAGAGTTTTGTTTTCCTCTATGTCTCTGTCTTTCTTTTGTTGTTCTTTCTTTCTTTCATAAAAAGTACATTTGTATGCAGTGTCTGCTGTATTTAAACTTCTTTACACAACATATTATACCCTGGAAATGTTCCACAAGCTGATCCCATTAATCTTTTTTTTTTTTATTCCCCTTTCTTTTCTACAATGCCTGAAATCCTAATATTTTTCCCTACCATTTGCTCACCCAGACACATCAAAACTCTTCCTCTTGCTCTGCATGGTAACACCAAAACATATGCTATATGCCCTTGAATAGATACTTAGTGCTTTAATGCTGTATTCTGTAATTTATATTTACAGCATGAACTGAAAAGTAAAGGACGACATGTGGAGGACACCTGATAATAAACATACATTTATTATGTTAATGCCCATTATGAAAATATAAAATTGTTCAGCAGAATAGTGACTCAGACAATTGCAATTGTGGGAAAACAATAGATGATGAGTATGTGCACACTGACAGCTGAGTCCAAGATCGTTCTGGTTGTCTGGGAATACTGGCTTCTCCTATAATCAGTTGGAAAAGATATACACCTCCAGAGGGAAATTCATCTGTCCGAGATGGATGTGGTCTCTTTCCATGGCCAGAAGCTCATATTAATCTCTCAGAATTTGAAGCATGAATGTAGGTAAAATTAATCATATACCCTATAGGGGGGTGTAAATTGGAGTATGAAGTAGGAAGGTGTGAAAAATCTGAAGAGATTTTGTTCATGGGCAGTAGTTAAACTAGTCATGGAGAGTTTATCACTCTGTGCTGGTCCTGGAATTAAAAATTAGCCTAGTACCTTGTGGGGATGAATGAATGAATGAATGAATGAATGAATGAATGAAGAAAAAAATAAATTGGGTGGAATACCTTCCTTTCTGCTGCAGATTATCTAGACAAGTACAACCTATGTCATTGTGTGTTGCATTGCTAATATATGTGAAGGAGCACAAAGCATTTTCATTAACTACTCCCCACCTAAAACAAAAGACATTAGACTGCTTTGTGCAAAATCTTCTGTGAGAGAGTCAAGGAGAAACTTTCACTGTAACACAGAAAATTCGTAGAATCATATATTCATGGAATGGCTAGAGTTGGAAGGGACCTTAAAGATCATTGAGTTACAACCTCCCTGTCACGGGCAGGGACGCCTCTCACCGGAGCAGGTTACTTAGCCTAGCCTTGAACATTCCCAGCGATGGGGCATCCACAGCTTCTGTGGAAAACCTGTTCCAGTGTCTCACCACCCTCAGAGTAAAGAATTTCTTCCTAATATCTAATCTAAATCTCCCCTCTTTCAATTTAAAACCATGACCCTTCATCCTGCTGCTGTGCTCCCTGATAAAGAGTCTCTTCCGCAGCTCTCCTGTAGGCTCCATTCAGGTACTAGAAAGCTGCTATAAGGTCTTCTCCAGGCTGAACAGCCCCAGCTCTTTCAGCCTGTCTTCACAGGAGAGGTGCTCCATCCCTCTGATCATCTTTGGGGCCCTCTGCTGGACCCATTCCAACAGGTCCATGTATTCCTGTGCTGAGAACTCCAGAGCTGGACACAGTACTCCAGGTGGGGTCTCACAAGAGCATATCAGAGGGGTAGAATC
>VXBW01004523.1:856062-874758 GCA_013400375.1 Thinocorus orbignyianus
TGACCTGCTGGCCATGCTTCTTTTGTTGCAGCCCAGGATGCGATTGACTTTCTGGGCTGCCAGTGCGCACTACCCAGTCACGTTGACCTTCCCATTTATGAGCACTCCCAAGTCGTTCTCCTCAGGGCTGCTCTCCAGGCATTTTCTGCCCAACCTGTATTTATGCCTGGGATTGCAATGTCCCAGATGCAGGACCTTGCACTTGTCTTGGTTGGACTTCATGAGATTTGCATGAGCTGACCTGCCAAGCCTGCCCAGGTCCCTCTAGATGGCATACGTTCCCTCCAGCATGTTGACCACACCACACAGCTTAAAGTTCTATAAAAAAGTGAAAGTAGTATTGTAACAGTAGCCTATCATTGTTGGTGTATTCAACACTGAGTTACATGAAAGTATCTAAGCCCCAGCAGAGAACTGGAAAATCTGGGTGAGAAACAATGGACTGCAGACTGAAATCTGGACCATTATAACAAGGAAATATTTGTGACCAGTTCCACTGAAGTGAATGGAAAAACTTCCTTAAACTGTAGTGAGCTTCTAGATCGTGCCTGCTGTTCAAGATACCAAAAGTAGAGGAATGATTTTCCATATGTCTATTTGTCCTCTCCCTGTTGTACTATAGTTCTCTACATATATTATAACTTTAACTAGTCTCTCATGTATATTCAGAACAATCTTGTTATTCGATGTAACACAGTAAAATCATTTGATATTTAAAAACCAAAAAGACCAATAAAAAGATTCCCCATGGAGCAGAAAACAAAATGCAAAATTTCATAGTAAAACCTGTTAATACACTCCAGAAAAACAATCTGCTTGAAATAAAGAATAATTCAGGGGAAAAAAAAAAGAAAAATAAAGTTTGAAATTGATCAATCCTTTGTAAAATTAACAAACTGGAAACAATACTATTTAGCAAGTATTTCAATACTTTCACTTAAGTGAGCTAGCAAATATTGAGAAAGTTTATTTTAAAATACTAAAAAGAGTAGGAACTTTTCACATTCTGTATAGCCCAGCCTTTGCAAAACATCTAATAATGAAAACATGTCCTAAATCCAATCTATGGCCTAGAAATTTAAAGTTCTTAAATAGTTCTATTTTCCAATCATATTGTTCTTCCTTGGGATAACATTTTTTTAGATAAATTATTGATTTCTCCATTGATACATCTTCTTATCACTTGACCATTTACAAGAAAATCTGCAATGAAGAATTAAACATTATCATAAATATTCGTAAAGATGGGTTAGTAAATCAGAATTACAAAGATCTTTATCTTGGGGGATCTGAGTTTTAGGGAATCAATATACTTAAAACAAGCAATAAACAATGAAGGTACAAACTGAATACAGTTAATTATTATGCATCCTGTGTTTATTTTCTTACAACTGTTAACAAATGCTTATACCAGTTCTGTCTAGACAACTGTAAGAACAGATTGAAATCTGTTTTGTTCACCATCTGAATTCTATTTATTCAGCGCTTCACAGGAGGAAGTCTCTGAATAACAGACAACCTGTCTTACACAACTCATGTCTGAACTGCTTACAAGTATGATTGTCCAAAGAGTCATTTCCCAGCCAAAATTGCACCCAACTATAGCATAGCTTTCTCTTTCTGGCAGCCTTAACCTAACTTCACCCACAGTCTAGCATTTTGCCATAGGGTCCTATAGGAGCCTCTTTCTTACCCTTCCTACTCCAGTTGGAGTTCTGGCCTTTGTCTTCTCTCAGCCGTGACCTTAATCTCAAAATTTTGCTTGCTCTCCTAGTAAAATAAGCACAGCTATAGCAAGGGTGTTGAAATAAAGCTCGGGATGCCTAAGAAACCCTTACATCAGGAACTTAATGGATTCAAGGATGCACATAGTGTTTAGAATCAAGATTTTGTTTAGGGTTAGGAAAAAGAGAAAGCCTGGAGTTCAGCTTGGAATGGGTCTGAAGAAGTAGTACCAAAGCAAATGCACCACTGCTAAAGGAATTCCACCCAAGGAATCTCCAATATGGGGAAAGCCTGTGGTGTGTAGTGGAGATCCAGTGGGAGTAGGATTGAAAAGAGGCTACCAAATGAAGGTGAGGAATAATAAAGATTTTTTTATTTTTTTCCTAAGGAACATTTCCTTGTTGAAAGTTCCAGCCCAGAGATCATCCGTGGGTTAGTGTTTTAATTAAGTTTAAGGTAAAGACTATGTCTAGAGATCAGGTTGTGAGAAAAAGAAAGCCAAGAACTGTGGTTGGATTTGTGTTGGAAACAGCATCCAAAGGAAACTGCTGACTACAGAAACATTCCCCTCAAAAAATTCTGCATCTATGAGAACTCAGGTTTGTCTTTTGTGAGTCTAGGCACAGTGTTGAAGATAGAAATATAACTGAGAGGAAGAGCATGCTTTGGGCTCCTATTGCCTGGCAAGTGTAAAAGTTCAAAGGCAAAATAGGTCTGCGAAAGTTTTCTCCCCTGAAGACCATTTACTGTTTGGAAGGCCTAGGTTCCCTTGGTCTGTGACTCAGCCTAAAGTTGGAGTTATGGGTTAGGATTACAGTAAACTCTAGTTTGGTTTGTGATAAAGGGGGCCAGAGGTTCATATGGACTAGGGTTAGAAAGGAGCTAAGAAATCTAACTGAAGGATCCCAGAAGAATTTTGCTCCCAGCACTTCTTCATCTAAGTGAAGACCAGAGATGTTGCTTGTAAGGACCAGATTAGGGTTATAGGGAGGATTAAGGTTATTTTTGACAAAAAGAGAAAGCCCATGGTTTCACTTTAAGGTGTCTGATTTTTTTTTTGCCTGAGACAAATTCCTTAAGGCATCTGAATCTGCCTTAAGGCAAAATCTCTGCAAAGTCTTCACTTTTCAGGCTTTCTGTGCCCAGAACTTTACTTGGACTATAAAAAGCAATTCAGGGAAATTTAAGACTGCCAAAAGCTTTCTCTTCAAATAATATTTTCCTCTGGGACTAGTCTGGAGTGTCATGTGTATACCATGATTAGTATCAGTCCTAAGACTGAGAGAACGAGAGGGCCCAGAGCAAAAGTTGCAGGGTGTTGAAAAGCTGCCTCTGAAGAAAACAAAGACTGAAAACAATGGAGTTGTTCTGTCTTCTCTCAGCCCTAATGCTCGTCTTCACCCAAGGCCGGGCTGAGCCTTGCAAGACACGAAGGTCCTCGCTAGCAGAGAGTTCTCCAAGAGAAAATTTCTTTTGCCAGTCCCTCTCAGACTGCTGTTCCTGGCTATATATTTCCTGTAGCTAGTGCAGGTTTTGGCAGATTATTGTGGTTTTACCCCAGCCAGCAACTAGGACCATGCAGCTGCTCATTGACTTCCCCTATGGTGGAATGGGGAGAGAGAATCAGAAGAGTAAAAGCAAGAAAACTCATATTTGAAATAAAGGCAGTCTAATACGTGTACAATTAAAACAAAATAAGGAATTTGTTCACTGGTTTCCATGGACAGGCAGGTGTTCAGCCATCTCCAGGAAAACAGGGCACCATCACACATAACGGTTACTTGAGAGGACAAACACCATAATTCTGAATATCCCTCCTTCCTTCCTCTTCCCCCAGCTTTATACACTGAGCATGATGGCATGGAATATCCCTTTGGTCAGCTGGGGTCAACTGTCCCAGCCGTGGCTCCTCTCAACTTTTTGAGCTCCTCCAGCCTACTCACTGGAGGGGCAGAGTGAGGAGTAGAAAAGGCCTCGACTGCTTAGCAACAACCAAAACATCAGTGTTTTGCATTTTCATCCCAAATCCAAAACATAACGCTATACCAGCTTATAGTAAGAAAGCTAGCTCTATCCCAGCTGAAACCATGACACAGATTGTTATGTAGACTTGCTTTTTGTGAGCCTTTATTTGTGAAGGTTTTCTGTCTCTGGAAACACACACTGTCACTTTTACAAAACAGCAGTATCTCTTAAGATTACAAATCAAGATGATCTTTTTATAGTTTTATTTTCCTCTTTACAATTGTGCCATTTCCTGCTGACTCTGACCCCAGTTTAAAACTACCTTGTTTTCAGCCTTTTGTGAAAAAGAACAAAATGTGAGCAGGTGACAGCCTGTACTTTTTTGATGTCATTCTATAAATTAAAATTGCTAAATATTAATATTATGTCTGAGTTCACTGGTTTTCCTTATTAAAACACTTAATTCATTCTTTCCAAAGGACTTAACATTATTTCTACAACCCATTATATTAGGTAAGACAGGAACAAGCACTCACTGTGTTTTACTGAAGGTACTCTTATTCATATTCATTAAGCTGTAGTGCATGGTCAAATATTGATATTTGTCTGATGCACACAGTATGGAAAAAAAAATTAGAAGTAGGGTTGGATACTTAGTTAGCTGTTAAACTTTACTAAGAAAGAACAATAATGGAAAGCAACTCTGTGTTCACTCACAGATATATGCAGACTTTATTCTGAGGCTTATTGTATTCTACTTTACAAGTGTATATATATATATATTATATATATATATATATGTAGTAACTAGGTTCTACTGGTTGATGGAGAACAGTATGTAGCTCCTCTTATATTCTTTAGTTCTTTGTTACCTATCTAATAAACTTCTAAGAAACTTTAATGTAGTTATCTATGACATTTGTGAAAAATTGTTCAGGTACTATTAATCAGAATCCCACCTAATCCTGAGAAATAATAGGATTTGGAACTATTCTGCCTCGGCTGCCATAGTTACTTTTTTTAAGGTATCTTCCACAGTGTTTGTGGTGTTTACAGACCACATTTTCTCAGAGTTTGAGGAGCAGTTTTGATGTATATTTTATTTGTTATTTAACTGACAGATGCACGATCCATTTGCAGTTTTAGGCGCCTTCCAGTCTGTCTTCAATATTTAATTGATAAAGTATATATAATATCTAAACCCTTGGAGAAAGCCTATGTGACTTTTTTAATTTTTTTTTTTTTAATTTTTAATTCAAATATTAATTGTTGAGAGCCAGTTTTATTTAATGCTACAGTAAACTATGGGATAAGGCTTTGAAGGAAAGACCAGCCCAAGAAACTGTTTCATATTCAAGGATCACCTCCTCCATGTTCAAGAATGGTCCATCCCAAAAAGCAGAAAGTCAGGTCATAATTCCAGGAGGCCTGTATGAATAAACAAGGANGTTAGCTGTTAAACTTTACTAAGAAAGAACAATAATGGAAAGCAACTCTGTGTTCACTCACAGATATATGCAGACTTTATTCTGAGGCTTATTGTATTCTACTTTACAAGTGTATATATATATATATTATATATATATATATATGTAGTAACTAGGTTCTACTGGTTGATGGAGAACAGTATGTAGCTCCTCTTATATTCTTTAGTTCTTTGTTACCTATCTAATAAACTTCTAAGAAACTTTAATGTAGTTATCTATGACATTTGTGAAAAATTGTTCAGGTACTATTAATCAGAATCCCACCTAATCCTGAGAAATAATAGGATTTGGAACTATTCTGCCTCGGCTGCCATAGTTACTTTTTTTAAGGTATCTTCCACAGTGTTTGTGGTGTTTACAGACCACATTTTCTCAGAGTTTGAGGAGCAGTTTTGATGTATATTTTATTTGTTATTTAACTGACAGATGCACGATCCATTTGCAGTTTTGTCAGCCTTCCAGTCTGTCTTCAATATTTAATTGATAAAGTATATATAATATCTAAACCCTTGGAGAAAGCCTATGTGACTTTTTTAATTTTTTTTTTTTTAATTTTTAATTCAAATATTAATTGTTGAGAGCCAGTTTTATTTAATGCTACAGTAAACTATGGGATAAGGCTTTGAAGGAAAGACCAGCCCAAGAAACTGTTTCATATTCAAGGATCACCTCCTCCATGTTCAAGAATGGTCCATCCCAAAAAGCAGAAAGTCAGGTCATAATTCCAGGAGGCCTGTATGAATAAACAAGGAGGTCCTGGCAAAATTCAAACATAAAAATGAAGTATATAGAAGCTGGAAGCAGGGACAGGTAATCTAGGAGGAATACAGAGACAATAAGCAAGTAGAAGTATGGTTAGGAAAACCAAAGTCCAGCTGGAGCTGAATCTCAAAAGGATATTGGAGGCTACAAGAAGGACTTCTATAAGTACAGGTGTGACAAAAGGTACCCCGTGAAGTATAAAAAGGGGAAGCACAAAGTCCTGCACCCAGAGATGAATAACTCCATATATTATTATTATAAGTTCTCTGGAAACATGAGAGGCAAATGCAAATCAAATTCACCATGACACAGACAAAGAAAATTAACTATGGAAATGTATTACAGAAAGGTAAGCAATATTGCTTACTATGATAAAAACTAAACATGGCAAAAAGATGTTTGAATATCAATGATTTGGAGGACTATGAAAAGAAGGTCGTAGAAATATTGGTTGGAAAGCGCTTCCAAAAGTCATTCGGTTGAAGTTTCCACTAAAAGTGGGATCTTTGTCAACAGTAGATCAGGTCAGTGTCATGGCTTTGTCTACCTGAGTGACGAATATCTGCAGAGCTGGAATTTTCACAGCCTTTCTGAATCTTTTATTCCAGTGCTGAACATTGAGATTTTTTTCC
This sequence comes from Thinocorus orbignyianus, assembly GCA_013400375.1. Classification (NCBI taxonomy): domain Eukaryota; kingdom Metazoa; phylum Chordata; class Aves; order Ciconiiformes; family Thinocoridae; genus Thinocorus; species Thinocorus orbignyianus. The sequence continues at coordinate 862,634 of VXBW01004523.1, forward strand.
CTAATGTTAAGCTGAATGTCCCTTGCCTGGTTTTGCAGTTACTGAGCTTCTTTTGTTTGACGCTACTGAGGTTTAGTTCCTGGATAAACAAGCTTAGCTTCTACAGTCTCTTGTTACAGGAGATAGGCTTTGTATCCTCCTGATTGCCCCCTGCTAGACCTTTTCTCCACATCCTTCTTGAACTAGGCACAAGAGAAACATTATCCCCACAGCAGCATCACCACATCAGGAAAAAATAACTTCCCTTAATCTTCTGGTCACACTTCTAATGTATTTTGAATGCAGTTTGCCTTAGTTGTAAGAGAATTGTCTTATGGCTTGTATTCAAAATACATTCACAATAAGTTTGAAGTAATTTTCAGTAGGGCTCCTACTCAGCTATAGAAGGCTTCACAGACATCTCCAGGGACCATATTCAGAGAGTAACATCAGAATTTAATGGGTAAAATGTGAGAAAGACATCACAGCTGCTAACAAAAAATAAAGGAAGAAAAAAGAAAAGAGATTGTGCTGTAGTTAATGTATCTACACACCTTTGTTAAGGGTACTCACAGAATGTCTGAGGTTGGAAAGGGTCTTTGGATGTCATCTTGTCCAGTCCCCCTGCTCAAGCCCGTACGTACATCTCATTTTTCCTGCGAAAGCTATATACTCTATCCTATTCCAAGATCCATAGAAGAGCTCCAAGAGTTTGCTAGTATTGTAGTGTAGTTTTACTAGGCCTCTAACCCCATTCTTCAGACTGGGAATTACAGAAGATGAAGGAGGAGCTGTAGCAATTACTGTTCCTCCACAGGTTTAATGAATGTAGCATAAGTGCTCCCAGTATCTGTGAATATGTAGCACACAGAGTTGTGATACCCTTTTCCATCTGCAGATCCTGTTTTCTCTCCATCCATTTAATGTTTCACTTGGTGACTCTGAACCCCAAGATGCCTAGACTTTCATTTCACTTTAAAATCTTCAATGATTAAGAAAGAGAATATTTTTGCGTAAGACTTTTACAGTGTCAACAAGTTTTCAATCAATTTATAATCCAAGACAATTTAAACTGAGATTTTTTTTTCTTTTTTTAGGCTAAGTTTACACAATAATCTTAACATTGCTTGTTTATTTCAGCCATTAATATGTGGCAGGCAATGAAATGCCTGCAGCATTTCATCTCTGAATACAAGTAACTGCATACAGTGGAGGACTAAACATTGGATTCCAAGCTATAGTTTCACCCTTTTAGAGAAGGTCATGTTACAGAGAAGATCTTTTACATCTGTTTTAAAGGTAATTTCCAGTGGTTAGGGCATTATGAAAAGTTGTATGGTCTTACGTCAAACTAGAAAACTGCAAAAAATACAGAGATGGAAGTGAATGTGTAGGTATGTCAGGACTTTTCATAGTCTTAGTTTGTACTTTTATTATTGTTACATGTTACTTGCCTCCCAGCGTAGCTGGTGGACTTTCTACTGCTTCCTTTAAGGAGACAAACCAATATTTCTTCCAAATGAGACCATTTCATAATTTACAATCATCCTTCCCCTTTTTATCCTATGTATTATTCTTCCCCTCCTTGGTAGCTCTGTCCTTTGAATATTTGTAAACTATCATACACAGTAGCTTGCTTTTTCTTAACACCTTTTTGAGGCAAGAAGGGGTGCAGACCTGATTGTAGTATTTCAGCTGTGCTCATGAGACATCAGGATAAAGAACTTTATCAGTGAATGACATGCTACCTTTTCTGTCTGGTCCAAAACTGCAATGTATTATGATGTCTTATGATTATACTTATGCTAGTAGAAAATCATGTCTAATTAAGACAATTATAACTTCCTCATCCTTGTCCACTTGAACTTTTAAACCAGTTTTAAATAAGTTGGCATTGCTAGTGGCAATTCAACCATAAGCTGCTTTGACTTTTGAGATGTATATATATAAACAATTGCTTACTGAAATATCACTTCAGTAACAATCTGACTATATATTCAACAGCAATGCATCCTTCTGTCTTCACACATGCATGTAGAAATCTCTTATGCTTCTCCTAATGATTCAGGATACCTTTCTCCATTTGTCCTCTTCTGTAGCTACAGATGTTACTAAAGGATGCATAGGGATGAAATGAATGCTTTAGAGTGTATCCATATAATTTTAATGAAGACCGGGCTATTGAAAAAAAAATAAAAAAGAAAAAAGAAGAAAAAACTGAATTCTTTTATCTGCTGTGTGTCTCAGTATCATTAGAAAGAAATGTTCCTCAGCAAAAGAATACAGTTACAAATGGCATGTGTCAATTTTCATAAGTCAACATGACTCAGTAAACCAAACAGATTCCTTGTATATGGTGTAATGAATGTACTGTTGACTGCAGTCCATAAAAAAAAAAAGGCGACTCTTACATTTGTAGAAGACTTCCAATCTATTTCAGTGATTAAAAACCTTTTCTCACATCTTCTTCGATGTTAAGTTCATCTCTCTAGTCTCTTAAATTTTTTAAAAAGATTCGATATGCATATTTCCCTTTGGTAAGGTTGTGTTTATTTAGTGTGGCCTTGAAAATTACTTTTGAATTTTTGTGATCTTGTGAATCAGAAGAATCATCTTTTCTCAAACAGAGTTCTGTTCTGCATCGGTGGGATAGAATATTTGCTGTCAGCTTTACCTTTGCTACTAAGACTTTTTAGCCTTTGTCTCATACACTTGGCTCATTTCATATAGATAAATATGTATGCTGATGTTACCCGATGATTTGAGAGGATTCAGGTTTCCTCAGCAGACTCAAGTGGATTAATTACACAAGATTTTTCAGTAGATTCAAGAAAGGCTTTAGGAACTGAAATAGATAAATCCCTAAATTCAGGAACGGAAAGTAGTATTACATTTGGCACCTGAGTTGGATATCTTCTTTTTATTGAGACAATTAGGCTCCTCAGAACAATGACTTTAAAATTCTGAACACAGGCTTTAACCTTCATCTTTGGCAACTTCAGTTATAATGCATACAAATAAAAAGTGATGTTTCTAATGGAAGAGAACTGTGTAAATAATGACTGCAGAAAGATTTGGGGGGTTTTTGGTCCTGGTGATGTTGATTGCATCATAGAGTTCTGATGATTGTTTTAAAATTAAAAAGGTGACTTCTAGTGCCAACCCCTGAGGAATGCCACTCAACTCTGGCTGCCACTGAGACATTGAGCCATTGACCACAACCCTTTGAGTGTTGTCACCAAGTCAGTTCTTGATCCACTGGGTGGTCCATCCATCAAATCCAAATCTTTGCAATTTTGAGACAAGGATGTCGTGCAGGACAAAGTTGAATACTTTGCATAAGTCCAGGTAGATGACTGTTGCCCTGCCCTTGTCCAGCAAGTTTATGGCAGTATCATAAAAGGTCACCAAATTTGTCAGGCACAATTTGCCCTTGGTGAAGCCATGCTAACTGTTACCAATCACCTCCTTATTTTCCACATGCCTTAGCAGAAATTCCACGATGATTTGTTCCATGTTCCTGCCAAGCACATAAGTGAGGCTGACTGGCCTATAGTTTGCTAGGTCTTCTTTTTTCCCCTTTTTGAATATTGGGGTTATGTTTCCCCTTTTCCAGTGGAACTTCACCAGATTACCACAACTTCTCAAATACAATGGAAAGCAGCTTAGCAGCTTTGTCTACCAGCTCCCTCAGGACCCGTGGATGGATTTCATCAGGTCCCATGGACTTATGAACTGTCAGGTTCCTTAGATGGTCCTGAACTCGATTGTCTCCTACTATGAGCAATTCTTCATTCTCATAGCCCTTGGTTTTTGATTCCATGACTCGGGTGGTGTGGTTAGAAACCTTGCCAGTGAAGACCAAGGAGAAAAAGTCATTCTATAATCTATCCTTTTCCATATCCTGGGTCAGCAGATCTCCCATTTCCTTCTGGAGAGGGCCCACAACTTCCTTATCCTTGTCTTTATCCCTGACATATCTATAGAAATTGTTCTTGTCCTTGATGTCCCTGGCCAAATTTAATTCTGTCTGAACTTTAGCTTGCCCATGATTCCTGGCCACATGGACAGTTTCTCTATATTCCACCCAGTCTACCCATCCTTGCTTTCACCATCTATAGGCTTCCTTTTTGGTTTTGAGCTTATCCAGGAGCAACTTGATTACCCATGCAGGCCTCCTGGCTTTTTTGCCTGACTTCCTCTTTGTTGGGATGCACCTCTCCTGAATTTGGAGGAGGTGATCCTTGAATACTAACCAGCTTTCTTGGGCCCCTCTCCCCTCCAGTACTTTTTCCCATGGTACACTGCTAAACAGTTCCCTCAAGAGTCCAAAGTGTGCTCTCCTGAAGTCCAGGATAGTGAGCTTGCTGCATACCCTTCTCGCTGCTCTAAGAATATGAATTCTACCCTTGAGCTTGAACACAGATGTAACACAGATTGCTGAGGCGTCAGGTAGACTTTGCAAGCCCTTGTTGTAGGATTCCCTAAAGACAGACTGCTCTTTGCTGGTTTTAATGCACTGTGTTTTCTCTGTTTGTTGCCTTCTAAATCCATCTTAGGCTGCAACACTGAAATTGGCAAAATACCTTTTGTGTGGGCAGTATGCCACAGTAACAGATGGCCATACTAGTGGACAAGTTATGTGCATCAATTTTGATTAGAATGGGCAGAAATCCTGAAACAGCCATCAGTGTAGAACTTCTGAGCCTGTTGTTATATGCAAAAGTCATCACTGCTGCTGTTCAGAGATGCAGCTCTGAATATCCCAGAATAGCTTGTGTCTCCATGTAAAGTGTTTCTGCCTCAATGGATTAGGTCAATTTTGAGATAGAGTAATAATATTTAAAAGTCTAAGTAAGCGTGCCTCAGATTGCCATGGCTACCAAGAAACATGTTTCTGGTAACCTGTAACTCCTGTGTCTCACACAAATCCTTTTTTTTTTTTGTTTTGTTTTTTTTTTTGTTTTTTTTTTTTTTTTTTGTTTGGTTTTTTTTGCTTTTTTTTTTTTTGTTTGTTTGTCTGTTTTTCAGTCAAGAAGCCTTCTAATAAGTGCACCAGTATTTTTTCACAGGCATGTTTGCCCAGATAGATATATACATAAGTAGTTAAATACATTGTTCCTTCTTTTTGAAAAATATAAAAGCACAACTCCTTACGCGAATGACTTAAAACTTCTGATATGCTTTTCGTAGACAGTTTTAATACTCTTGATCTTTAATTGCACCTTCTCTTCTTCTTATTTTAATGGCAACCAATAAAAATGTGACAAGAGTTTTTGAATTCAGGATCGGTTAAACAGGAAGTCGATTTTTGCTCATAATTGTGGATGAGACCACTGAGAAAGTTATTGTCTATGTTGATGGTGCCTCTATTCAGAGATTCACGATTTATGTGCCCCACTTGAGTACAATATTTTCTGAATTATTTTAAAACAGGAGAGCTAATAATGAACTGTCAAAATAAACTTGGATTTCCAAAGACAATCTTTTATGAAGGTGTACTGCACCTTGATGGTGACCTTTATTTTGTGTTTTTAGACTTTTATCTCCTGATTAACCATAATCATCCCCAGATATTTTATTTTTATAAATGCAAAAAAGGAAATGAAAAAAAAAAATTGAGAAGTATCTTCCAAAGCTATTTGATGGAAAATGAAATGGAAACAGTTTTTGCATCTTTTCAGCTTTCAGGAAACAAAACAAATGATAAGAATTATTTTCATATTGATTGCATTATCTTTATCTCTACATCCACTGTCTCTTTTAGGTAACATTATGATATGAATAAATGCATTATCCTTATAGAGCACGAAAGCACAGGGCAGTACTATCATTTGCATTACTGTTATGTTTGGGAGCTTTTATCTAACTATGGAAGCTAGCCAATGAGCTCTGAGGAGGGATCATCTTTTGGAAGCTGATTATTGCAGCATTGTCAGTATGTATCTGTGGCACATAACACCGTCAATGACGTTACACTAAAAATGATCAGAACTCCATAAAAATTGACCTGTGAAAGAAGATTTGAGGCTTTTTAGTCTAGAAAAAAGAAGGCCAAGAAAACACACAGAAACCATCTTCAAATAGAAAAAGTGTGGCAGGAAGAAAAGGAATATGGCAGGAAAAAAAGAAATAAACCCTCTTATTTTCTGTGGATATAGTTAAGAGTAATAGGTTTTAATTGAAGCAAGGAGGAAGTATGGGATATGCTAGGTAGAAGTATTTTAAAGCTGAAAAAGGTTGAGCAGAGGAATAGATTATCTGAGTGAGCAGTGTAGAGTTTATCACGGGTAGATTTTAAGAAAATATTTCATTAATAAAACAGAGAGGTGGCTAATTCTTCAGCTGGGGATGGATTATACTCTCTGTCAAGATTTCTTCCAAACTGTTCTATTATTATTAGATGTCTTGTCATCATGGAGTGCCACGCTTTTCTTTTTAAACCTGTAATGATATCCTTTACGTAATGAAAGTCTCTAATTAAATAGAAATACATTATTCTATGCTGATAACAAATGTATGTGAACACTGAAAGTATTTAAACATGGGAAAAAACTCTCAATGAATTGTGGTACAAACTAAAGGCTGACAGAATCATTTGTCATTTTTCTATTACAGACAACAAAACATAATGAAATTTTCAGACGTCAAAGTATACCAAGCATATGACTGTGCTGAGTTCAAGGTGTGAATTGGAAAAGATTAATGAATAAATTTCTAACACTGCATACATTGTTCAAAATTTATTTAAGCTAGTTCATATTTTTTCAGGAGGAGCTCTGACTTTAAATTATTTTCTACCTTGAGTGCCTGGGACCACAAATGGCTGAATGTCATTAGTTCTGTAAAGGAAGTCTGAAGAAAATAACAACTGAGGAAGACCAGTATTTAGAGAATCAAAGTCTTTTATTTCTTTAAAAAAAAAATAAAAATTAATACTGTTAATCCAAACTTCAGTCAAAAAAAAAAAAAACAAACAACCCCAAACCACTTGTGTTCTATGCATGTTGTAATAGCAAAACTCTTTCTGAAGAATGAACTTCCTATCGATAAGCAAAAGGAAAATGGTATCCACAGAGAATATGAAATACTGAAATGCATAAAATGACAGCAGTTCAAACCCTCAAAGCCTTTTTACATCCCTCTACAGGACAAAGGACGAGCAATGAGCTGTAGGTCTCTTCCAAGGGGCAAGATTCCCTAAAGTGGGACTAGGAATTCCACAGAGACACAAATAGACAGGAAAAGAGATGCCTAATCCCAGTACACACAGAAGAGAGAGAGAAAATCTAAGAACTCACTCTCTGCTGTTCCTGAACATTGGCGTCCCCTTTTCTGTTTTTCAAGATCTGCACATTCTTCTTGTTATCTGCTCCTCAAATCATTTTTCCTATAATTGTGGCTCTCATGAGCCACATGAGCTCTCATAAGCTCTCCTGATACTCTGTTAACTCTTCTATTTATCCTGTAATCATAGATCCAAACCCCTCCTTCATGTTCCTTCCCAGTATTTTGCTTCCATTACATAAGTAATTTTTGTCTGAGATTATTATTATTTTCTTTTATCTCTCAAATTATGGACTTCCCTATCATTTATTTTCCTAAAAAAAACTTGCCCTTGCCCAGAGACGAGAATAGTAACACATCTGTGCACTTCTTTTACATTCTGCAAAGGTCAGGTTCAAACTTGCATTGCTAGGGAACAGCACCAACACGGTAACAGCATCATGGCCCTTAGGTCATACACAAAACTGTCCAAAACCGTGGTGTTTTTTGTTGGGTTTTTTGTTGTTTTTTTTTTGTTTGTTTGTTTGTTTGTGGGGTTTTTTTTGTTTGTATATGTGCATTTTTGGATCATGTCAAGCTTAGCATAAGCTGAATAAGCTGAATGGACAAAGCACTATTGCAGAAGCAGGTTAAGTTGATGAGGTTATGCTAAGAAAGCATCAGAACAGTAGTCTGAGCCTCAATGGTATGTATATACATATACACAAAAAAATAGTAGATCAAACCATGTAGAACAGCTTCTTTTGTTTCTTATCTTTCAGACATATTGTTCCCAACACCATATTTAGATGATTAATAGTATTTCTTACCAGTGCAACGTGTAGCAACTGTCAAAGCAATTCATGTAATTATGTATATATTGTAGGCTTCTTGTATCAAGGGCTTCTCAGTCTTGCTGTTATCTGTTACTTTACTATAAAAAGCTTCTGCACTGTTTCTGGTGGAAGCAGGAGCTGGCTCTAAATGAGTTTAATTATCCTTTCTCAGACAAGTAGGGCTCAGAAGTTGTTACTAAAGATTGTCAGAGGTATGCTGGCAAGCCACAGTGTGTAATGAGATCTGTCAGAATATTTTCTCTACAACCTTTTTCAGGCTCTTTGGAAATCTGGTAGAGGAAATAGTGGTGGCAAACATCAAGTGAGCATCTGACAGTGAAACCTATACTCAACACTAACTGTGGGATTCAGCCTATAATGAACATGCTATAAGTGTGTTTGTCCAGACTCCCTGGTTAAAGGTGAGAGGCAAACAGGACCCTAGGCTGTAGATTATGAAGATCAGAAGTGGAGAAGACAACTGTAATCATACCCAAATTTCTTGCTGGAGTATATTTTCTCATTCTTCTCATATCATTGTTGGATCTGATTTTTTTTTTTTTTTCAGCAATAGCACTGCGGGAGGGTGACAGTAGAAAAAGTCTTTTGAACATCTACATTTTCCTTTGGAAAAAAAAAAAAAAAAAGTAAGGTTTTCTTACTGTTTGTTTCCTTGCACTATGAGAAATAACTCCACAGTCTCAGCTCATACCCTGCTATCTCTTAGCACGTGTAAACTCTACCTGAGCCACCTCTGTATTAGTCACCCACAAGCGGAGCTGAACACATCAGATTATTGTTTGCTTTGAGGTCAGTTCTGTCAGTAATAGTTCTTATGGCTCTCTGAATAACAAATGATCCAAATTCCTGGTCAGCTGAAGTCTTAGTGATTGCTATAGAGAACTGAAACCAAAACATAGCAAATTGAGACTATAATATTTGTATAGAAATATGAATGTATAGCTATGAAAACGGCAATTTCAATAAACTATGCTGTTATGATGGCTCTGGGAAAGGCAAACCTCCAGCTCTGCATTGGAAGTGTCTTACAAAATGACAGCAATTTACTCCACTAAGATGTCTTAACTATAATATTGCATTCTTATAAATTAATAGAAGACTAAAAAGTAGAAAAAATAATAGTAAAAATAAAAGATCTAATATAAAAATAGGAAAAAATTAACAAAAGAATGAAAGTGGAGAGACAAAGCATTAAAATATGAGAAGACTGAAATTTCTGTCATCTATATAAGTGAATTCTATAGGTGAAAGGAATTTTACGGTAAAATGTATTTTTTCCTCTTGTTTTCCTCCTGTATGTTTTGGTAAACATACCGATGGAGGTCGTAAAACTAAATAATAATATTAACAATACTCTGTTTCAAAAGCATTACATATAATCTCTTCAAATTTGTGCTTTGTAATCTATTTAGAGTTGTTTTGAAATTTATTTTACTTTCTTGGAATTAATAGTGGTCACTTGTTCAGCAATGACATGACAATGGGATACATCTGGATAAATTTGCAGATGCATAGCTGTCTTATTTCAGAAATATTTTGCTGCTCTTCATTATATATATATTTATAGTACTCCTGTATTTCAAATTTTTATCCCTTGTTTAACTATAAAGCTGTCTCTGGTCTTACTCACAATGACATGAATGGCAACTCCTACTGACTTCGTCAGGACAGTTAGGCCAGCAGACTTTATGGACATGATAGGTAGAAAAACTAAAGTGAAAAATATGTATATATATACCTGTTATCATGTATTAGAGGTCCCTAGAACACTGTTCCCTTCTAAAGCAAAGTCTTTAGTAGAATTAAATGAGTTTTTCCCTGTAAATTTTACTATAGGTTTTTAAAAATATACTAGATCTTTGTTACCTGACACAATTTTTCTAAGAAAACAAATATTTTCTCTATGTTTTCTGTTCCACTTGTAAAAGTACTGCTTATTTGTCTCTATTTATCTTTTTAATAAAGATGACGGCATTTAGTCCTGAAGTTTATCAAGCAAGGACTCTTACTTAGAGCAGGTAATGGTCTTAACAGAGTAAATTCCTTTCATTAGAGCTGCAGGATGTGTTCATAAGCAGCTGAAAATGCTATTTCTTCTTTTCAAAGTGATTTTATTGCTTTTTTATCATATAATCCTAAATAATAATAAGAAAAAATAGGAATATGATATTCAGTGACTCTGGATTTATTCCATCTCTTGAGTTGATACTGTCTTGTTTTCTGCAAAACTCATGTAAATCCATCTATCGCCATGTCATTTGTTGTTTGATACTCAAGAATACAGAATCCGAGGGGTTCTTCAGTTTCCAGATATACAGCTTCCTTATATAATTAATCAGATTTCCTCCTCACAAAGGTTTGGATTAGGATAAATAACTTGGCCAAACAACCTTGTATTTTTGAATCAATAATAAACACAAGTTTTTCACTGCTTTTAACTTCTACAGACTTTACAAGAGGAACACAATACAAGCAATGGCAGCTGAAGTTTGGGCTTTATCATTTTATTATTTTGAAATCCATATAGAATAAGACTAAAAGCTAGGATGGGCTATTTTTGCCAGAAATATACTAAGCTAGTACTAAACTGAAGTGTAGGGCTGCAGTCATGGCTGACAGAAAAAGAATAAAAGGATACCATCCTAAAGAGTTTGTCAGTAGGGTGTTACCAAGATGATAACAAAATTTAATTGCATTGGCTGATGCACTTACATTCTTACAGCCTGAAAACATTTTTGTGTCTGCTCTGTCTGAAATTCTACTTTCTATAGCACAAAATGATCAGTTTTTGAAATTTGCTGGTCTGGTGCTAGAAAAACCAGGTTTTCGGTGATAGTACTGAACAGGTTTGGAACTGACAATGTGAATAGCAGTAATGACTTGACACTTTTCTTGTAAATTGTCAATTTGTCAAATCCTCCATACAACAGATGTGTGTTCACTAAAGTAAAATTTTTCATGGGGATTTCATTTTGGGAAGCTGGAAAGTGTTTGGAGGTGATTATGATTTTCACACTATTACGGGCATTTGGAGATTTGTAGGTGTGTGGGATTTTTAAAAAATCTTTTAGAAAATATTTTTTCTAATGTTTTATTCTTTCAAGTTTCAGCTCTGTTTTTGATGCTAACAAATCCTGCCTATATTTCTGCGAAAGCACTGGGATCAACGTTAAGTATAATTCCTGTTGTAAAGCTGTATTCTATATTAAATCTTTTCTTTTCTTTTCTTTTCTTTTCTTTTCTTTTCTTTTCTTTTCTTTTCTTTTCTTTTCTTTTCTTTTCTTTTCTTTTCTTTTCTTTTCTTCTCTTTTCTTTTTATTTTTTATTTCTTTTCCCCTTTTGATACTGAAGTATTCAAAATGGGGCCATATGAATAACACAGAGAAAATTACGCATAATGAGTAGTGAATAATCCTGTTAACATAAGTCTTCCAAGAACGGTCATTCACAAGCACTATAAGACATGATCAGGAAGGATTTTAATCATAGTATTGGTAATTTGATGAAACAGAAAATACATAAAATGCCAGCACGGGTTCACGAGGGGCAGGTCCTGCTTGATGAACCTGATCTCCTTCCATGACAAAGTGACTCGCTTGGTAGATGAAGGAAAGGCTGTGGATGTTATTTACCTAGATTTTAGCAAGGCCTTTGATACAGTGTCCCACAGTATCCTTATGGAGAAACTGGCTGCCCATGGCTTAGAAGGGAATACTCTGCACTTGGTTAAAAACTGGCTGGAGGACCGGGCCCAGAGAGTGGTGGTGAATGGTGTGAAGTCCAGCTGGAGACCAGTCATGAGTGGTGTCCCACAGGGCTCGATACTGGGTCCGGTTCTCTTTAACATCTTCATTAATGATCTGGACGAGGGGTTCGAATGTACCCTCAGCAAATTTGCAGGTGACACCAAATTGGGTGGGAGTGTTGATCTGCTGGAGGGTAGAGAGGCTTTGCAGAGGGATCTGGACAGACTGGATCAATGGGCTGAGACCAACGGAATGAGGTTCAATAAGGACAAGTGCC
>VXBW01004523.1:874990-886529 GCA_013400375.1 Thinocorus orbignyianus
TTGGATGTATTTTTGTGTGGTGTGTTGGGTTTGCTAGTGTTGTGTTGTGTGGTGGTTTGTGGGGCTTTTTTTTTGTTGTTGTTGTTTTTTGGTGGGGTTTTTTTTGTGTAGTTTTTTTTTATTGTTTATTTGTGGGTGGTTGGTTTTTTTTTTGTTTGTTTTGTTTTTGTTTCCCCCCTCATTGGTTGGACTAGATGATCTTAAAAAGTCCCTTCCAACCTAGGTGATTCTGTGATTCTGTGAAAATTATTTTCTCCCTTCTGCCTTTTTAATCATCCAGTCATGGAGCAGAAACAATGCTGGTGACGTAGATAACTGCTAAGAACAGAAAATAGTAGTAATAAAAATGTAAGTAAGAATCTCCTCATTTATTATTTTTATTTTATTCCCTCAGATTGACCCTACATTTTCAATTAGATTCTTTAGAAAAATGTAATAATTTGTCATTGGAAAAGGCTATACTGATGCAACCACACTTGGTTGAAATGAATTGGTTGCAGACTACTAGTGTATTTAAAACCATTTTGCATGATTCAGTGTGGCCAGCTCCCAGTCTAATTTCTGATAGAAATAAAATTATTCAAAAAAATTGTTCCATCAAAGCCAGTGGTGTTACTACCGAGGGGAGATGTTATGCAACGTGAGTGAGACTGTGTGAATCCTGGTAAGTATACATGAGTTAAAAAGCAGCTTAGAGAAAGGACAGATTAATCACACAAGATATGATAGAACATTAATTATTTCTCTAATTTATGAAAACAATTTGTTGTACAAATTCCACCTTTAGGTGGAATGTGAGTACAGATTTTCAGGTAGGCAGATTTGCAGAACACAAGTAGGTGTCTGTGAATACAGATTTTTAGATGGAGATCAATTCTGTGGTGCTTTCTGTCATGGAATTTTTTGAACAGGCACAATTTGGTTTACATGGATGTGCTCTGAGGGCACACATTGTGACAAAAAAAGCTACTTCACAGAATCACAGACTATAAGACACTGATAAAACTGGAGTTCTTACACAGCAGATTCATCAGGGTCAGAGGGCATCCATCCTATATAGTACCACATGCCATGGACCCCCAAACCCTTCCAAGTACCTGCCAACCAATTTTAAAAGACTAACATGCTATTTATAAGGATTGTGCAAAGAAACACTACTGAAATAAATTGGAAAAATACAAGGGTGAAACTTGAAGCTCCACAGTTCTAGAAATTTAGCTTTCGAAAAAAACCAAACAACAAAACAAAACCAAAACACCCCCCAAAACAACACCTGATCATTGGAAGTTCCTAAAACAGTCTGATGGAGGAATGGAAAAGTGAGACAATCAAAAATTCTGTTTTAAAGATGTGCAAAAAAGACACTGCTAAAAATACTGTTCAAAGACAAATAATATTCTGCTTATTTTAATGTCCATTGATTTATCACCATGTTCTCTGAACATTTCATATGCTGCCTGAATCTTGGTTTATCTACTGAACTGTTATGTATTGATTGGTCCTTGCAAAGGTCAGCTGCACTAAGAAATGATCTTTTAAGAAATGGCCAGATTGGAATTCTCTGGGGGATGAAGTACCGGATAACTTTTCATAAAGGACAGACAGACAGTCTTACCAAAATCTCCAGACAGTCTCTGCTATTTAGCCAAAAATTACAGAGCCAGAGGTATAAGAGCCACAGGAACTGGTTTCCTCTTGAGAAAGACATCCACTCTCTCTCTCAGCACTTATTTTCCACTCAGTTGGACAATTCAGCCAGTTTAGACAGCAAAACAAAACTCAAACATCTATCTGCAGAAAGGCAAGAAGTCTTATTTATTTTCTGTATCAGTCGGAAGGTTAAACTTAAATTTGCATGTCTTACTGAATACATCCAGCTGTCTTCTACTTTTTCTACCACATATTGAATGATGTAATTATAGTGTGCACAAGAAAGTATTACAACTGCTAGACAGAATACAAAGCCTTTGTATAAAGTGTAAGGCAAAAGGAAACAAAACAAATCCTTTGTTTTTCAATTTAAATGTGCATTCATAAAAAGGTCTTCACTATAGCACTGTATATATACAAGGCTGGAGCATCATAGGCTTAGCTAGAATTAATTCAGAAGCAGCAAAGGAGTGACCCTAGTTAGTTTTCAAAGATGAAGGCTTCTTGAGCAACAAATAAATTAGAAATAAACCCACTGAACTGGCCTCTGGGAATGTAGACATGCCAAAGTGAGATGATAAGACCGTACTAAACGAGCGCACCAGTAAAGAAGAGATTGTGATTCAACAACAACAAAAAGGATGTGAACTATAGATTTTGAAGGTACAAAGCCCCATATTTCAATTCAAAGATTTTTATTCCTCCGGTGTCTCTGAAAAAATGGAGAAAGAGATTTATTACACTGAAAGATGGGGTTGCCTCTGAAGACATCTTATGCATCCCAGTTCAGAAAAGGAAAGTTACCTGACTGGGCTACAAAAATGATATTAAATATACACTTGCTACATTTATCAGAAAAAATGTTGACTCCCTTTCCCCTATCCGCTCTATTTCCTTTCCTAGACATTATTGTTCATAAAAACGGTTACATCCTACATGCCGCATGAGCAGCCTGTCCAGGAACACACTTTGAATGCAGCTCAGGAATTCACAACAACACTGGACTGTGTGTTTGTACCCTTTTCAATAGGAGACAGAATATATCCAGTACTGAAAGTGTTCTTTAATACCTTCCCAATTTTACCCTGGCACAAGGGTTATTTACTTAAAAAACGTGTAAGAGGGAGTACAGCATCAGCATTGATGGCTAAACGAAGGTAGAGTGGCCAGCAAATCAAGTCATACTGCATGAACACAGTGTACGTTTGTTGTGGACTGCACTGTCTTTTATGCTTTTTCTAATTTGTTCTTGAGCTAAGTAATAGAAGTGTTGTTGCCCTATTTCTTGAATTGGCATTTTACATTCCTTTCTTCAGGGTTATTTTTGCGTTTCCTACACAGCTTTAATGAGAATTGAAAATACATCATAACCACAATTCCAAACTGTGTTTTTTGCAAATCTTATTAGCAAAACAATTGCACCAGAAAGTTCAGAACCACTAGTTACAATGTAAAATTTAATGTATTCTGCCACATCCACTGGGCATTTTCTAAATCTTGTAATTGCTGGACCAAACAAATGGACAGAATTTATAACAATACTCTAAAAATCTGAAAAGGGATTCTGAGAAAAAAAGTTAATACATTCCAATATTGACATAGATTCTACCACAAATAACTATTTTTCTTCCTGGATACCTTTCTCATCCTGGACTGAATCTATAACACAGTCAGTAAATACATAAGTATGCTTTCAGCAAAGAAAATTCCATGAGTGCTTGAAGGCTGTAAAAAAACCCACAACCCTTTCTTTTTAAATTTCTGGCAGTGAACTTCCAATATAGACTGTACAGTTAATTTTTTCTTACTCTGCTTAAATCCAGAAATGTGGCCTCAGCAGTAATTTCTTTTCTTCACTGTTGATTGGTACAACTCGTTAGTGGCCCAGATGGTCATCTCCAATCAGCTCAACATTATGAAACCCATGGTCTAAAGCAAAATATATATTGTAATATCATTCTATTGTATTAGCCTGCCTATCACAAAATCCAGTCATCTGGAAAGTTATTCTACCTCATCACTGCTAAGGTCTCTACCATAGTGTAATAGTGACCTGCAAGATAGGAAAATATCTTTCGATATTTGTAAATTAAATGAGACTCAGGGCAATTAAGAGGAAGGATTGTGGAACAATTTTTTCAAATAAATTAAGTCAATAGAAATGATATGTGCTTTTAAGTTTGGATTTTGACCTTTTGTGTAACCAGCCACTTTATTAAGCAACTGCCTTTTTATAACATCCATGCACAATAAATGCACTAACTATTGCATCAGTAGTAAGAAGGCTGCAGATAGACGGCTTACCCTCAAATATCCCATTTGGCCTATTGGGAGAAAATTTCTTCTTTGCAATAAAGAGTGGAAGGTGATAGAGGCCTGAATATCTCTAAAGCAGTAAAAGAAATTACCACGTGATGGGAATTCAATTGCAAAATAGTATGTGGCAGTTCTGGAATGCAAAGGATTTTCAGGTATTTGCTTCATCCTTTCAGGATAACAGAAATATAAGGTATACCAGGACTGCATCTTACTGTGCATCTCTGCCTAAAATATACACACTCTAGCTTAAAAAGAAACCAAAAAAGACACAAAATGGCAATCATGTTGTCAGTACTGAATACATGAATTGCCTACAGATTCTGTAGTAAATGGAAAGACAGGAAATGAGACTTACATAAGGAGTTCTTTGAATCTTCTTAAAATTTTTAATCACAATTTGTG
This sequence comes from Thinocorus orbignyianus, assembly GCA_013400375.1. Taxonomy (NCBI): domain Eukaryota; kingdom Metazoa; phylum Chordata; class Aves; order Ciconiiformes; family Thinocoridae; genus Thinocorus; species Thinocorus orbignyianus. The sequence goes on from VXBW01004523.1 coordinate 879,362, forward strand.
ATTTTCCTAAGTCATGTGGTGACTTCTTAAACCCCAAACCCACTAAAAGTTCATTTGAATGAGGTTATGTTGATTATTGAGGTAAAGGATACCAGCGTCTGCCATTGCATTGGTAAACTACAGTTAAACCTGTTATCATGCCAACAGCTGTTTGCAATTAAACAGATTTATCAATTGGAAAAATAATATAAAGAAATATCAAAGCAAAGATACAGCAAGGTGTAGGTCTTAGGACCTCCTTACTGCCCTCAATATTCAATCTTTCTCCTTCTTGTCATACACAGTCTGTTACTACAAATTTCTTTTGCACTTGTGCATCATTAATTCCAATCAACTTCCATAATCAGAGTTTAGTTTCTTGTTTAAATGAAATCTATATTTTTTGATCTTCACCTCAAAACAATATTCTTTCTTGGTCTGTATCAGAATTAAACAGTTACTAAAAGTCTAATATTCTTGCAAAGAAACATTTAGAAGATATTATAACGACATGAAAATGTGTCTACCATAAGCTAGTGTTTACATTATGCAGAAAGTATAAATGCTGCATTTGCACAAAATAACTTGTTATTTATGTGTTATGGATTACTCCCTGAAGCAACTTTTCATTATGAAGACTGAAGTGAAAAAAAGATCTTTGAAAAATAAAATGATTGCTGATAGTAACGCTATTTTCAGGGAAACTTCAGCAGGCAAACCTATCTCCTTCATATGCTGAAAAAACAAAAATAAAATGTTGACCAATTTTGCACAAAAACCTCCCAGATTAAAATAAAAACAGTCTGTAAATTATTTTTCTCCCCTTATCAAATGTAATGAGCATTATGTGGCTACTGCTTTTGTCTGTGTTGTACTGTACTAATTTAAATTTGATATATTTTAGTAATATTTCAATGTTTCTAATAATATTTTAAAAGCCATCATATGTTGATTTCAATATAGAGATTGCGTTTGCTTGCTTATATAGTTATTTTATGATCTTTGATCCAAATAATTAATTATTTGAACTGCCTAAGTACTTGCTCGGTGACCTTCAGATTTATGTTGGCTTTCTAAATGTGAAGTATTCCTTGGCAGCATTCACAGATTGTGTGAAATTGCTCCCTTTGCAAGTGGACCAAATGCTCTCTTCCACAGTTGTGCCAGTTACAGCCAGAAGCTACTATATGATGAGAGAACACTGTCATTTGTGTGATGTCTGCACACCTCCAAGCAGCTCTTCGGGTCCCTTCATAAAACAAGAAGAGATCATGATTTCTATTGATCAGTTCAAAATCCAATTAGAATAGTGACCTGGCTGTTTTGGTTTCAAAACAACAGAATTAACTGCAAAAAAACCCCCTTTTGATTATAAAGGTAAAGGATGAGTAATCCTGACAAAGGCGCACAGCAAGAAAAGTAGTAAAGCACTCTACTTAACCTTAAGGCTATTGAATATTTTCTGCAGAGATCCCAGAAGGAATATACTGTGTTTTTCCTCTCATGAGTTTCTTCCTTCCCTCCTTCTCAATTTTTCTTTAAATTATTTCACTTTTGTAAAAAAATACTTATGACCTAAATTCCACTAAAGGTTCCTGGCTTTTCTTCTTCTGTGAATGTCTTGTAAGAAGTTTCAGTCCTCTCTTTTCCACGTCATTTTTGTTCAAGATTCTGTAATATTTTCCAAACCTGAAACTGGTTTTACTGATCTGAGAACTCCCTACTCTCTCCATCTAACATGTAAGTTTACCTCCCTCCTATGCATTTGAACATAGCTCATTTCCATGCTCTATCCCACCGAATAGTTATTTTGCCTTCCCCAAAACTTTTCTTGCTGCATTTTGTCATCTTGTTCTCAGTAATGTCCCCACTTTGTGATCAATGGAAGATTTGACTGGGAGAATGGGATGTCTTTTGAGGCAAGGCTCTCCACAGATGGTTCACCACTAGTCCTTCAGCTACAATTTGCGCAAGAAAGGAATTTCGGGGATTGGTCATAAATAACCAGGAAATAGCTCAGTCAATAGCTTCGTGTTGGAGCAGTTAGTAGCAGAGGTGGTTACCAGGTGACGGGATAGGCAATTGCCTGCAGCAGCAAAGACAAAGAAGAAATTTTCTTGGGCAAGACAGAGTAACTTCTACTGCTTTGTTTAAAACATTAAATAATGTTAATATATATTTGAAAAACGGTATTAGCAAGGTAAATGCTTTCTTTCAGCCCAGTGGAGGTAGGCTATACTTCAGGAAAACTGACGCCAGGAAAATAAGACTTTCAGCAGCTTGTCTGCTTTTCTCTTTCAACCTTTGCCTGTTTGCTTGTTTGTTTTTTGACTTTTCAGTGCTCATTTATAGGGCAAAGCCTCTTTGATGTCAGGCTGTTAGATTAAGTGAAACAATAAATTCCCTATATGCTAATATCTACATCCTGAGTCAACAAGGATGCCTTTTGTCAGGAAGATAGATAATTAAATTATCCTTTCCCCAAGTAAACAGAGTTTTTGATCAAGGGAGGCTTTCTCTATAGCTTTCAAAATGAGCAGTGCATTGTCTCCTACTAAGCTGTCACTGTCTTTAATGAATTCTCATTCTGAAGTGACTTTCTGATACAGTTAATTTAGCTTACTACTCAGTATGGATTTATGAAGGACTGTTTATTGAAGATAGGAAAGTTTGTAGTAGTAGAGTGACTCAGCACTAGCTATATTTTTTTTTTTAAGTTTTGAGTGATTCAATGTTAATTAGAGATGACAGATTACAACAATAGAGATTAAAGTCTTCTGTTAAAAGAACAGTAGCAAAGACTAAGCAGTATTCCTCCTTCTGGGCCAGAGTAGGGCTAGAAGGTATCTGGGGACAAAATGTTAGAGTAAACTCTAACCTAATTTATTCCAACACATTCTGATGAGCAGGGTGATGAAACTGTCTATTTCCAAACTATTTTTCTAATGTGAATATGTGAATGTAATTGAGTGATTAATTTTCGAAAATATCAAATATCAATAATATGACTGGAGATTGACATCAAAAAAAGTATGTAAGGTACTATTTCACAGGAGTAAGCATTTCAAAATCAGCTTCTTTCTTTCCCTCAGAATAATGGAAGGGGGATACCATTCTGTTCTGCAATTCCACATGAAAGTCCCATTTGGGAGTCAAGGCGTTAACCAGCATGTTGATAAAGGCTAGTGAAGTCGTCTTTTCTGACAGGCTTTTGATGATGTCCCTTACCAAAGCCTTTGGAAGTTAAGCAAAAAGGCATAATGCAGGAAGACCCTTTCCTATGCATAATAAATTGCTTGAAAGACAACTAATAAGTGTTAGGGGTATGTGAACTTTCAATGCGATTCCTGTGGCAGAGTGACCAGGGGTCCTACAGGGGTCAAAACTAGGAATTAGTTCAATACAAAAAAGATTCAGAGAAGGACAGAAATTATTAAAAGCATTCAACAGCAAGGAGGAAGGCTTGGGCAGGCAGGACTCACCAGCACCGAAAAAGGACAACCTTCCACCATGTAACAGAGGTCTGTAAAGTCATGACTGGTATGAAGTGGGTAAATTGTCTCTTCTAGCACAAAATCTAGGAGCTGTCAAACAAAAGTTTTTAGGAGTCAGTTTAATGGCAAAGAAAAAGAACTGTGGCAGAGTACAGACCTGTGGTACCCTGTGTCAAAAGAGTGTATGCAAAAAGTGTGTTCAGGTCAAGGGAAGATTGGGAGAGTACCTGGATGATGAATGCTTTGAAGGTTACAAAGCAGGCAAATCACAAGGCTCAGAAAAGTCCCTGAGCTGAAATACCAGAATGACAGGTTGTCTACCCCAGGAAAATGTCATATACACTTGCACTGCTTCCAGAAGTCCATTTGAGTCTGCTGGCTTGAGTCTGGACTGGTCTAACTGGAGACTAAATAATGTGCCAGATGGACCCATAATCTGATCACTGGTGGTTGGTCTTCTATTTTTCTATTCTTTACTAGAATTGAAATGTCTGGCTTTACGGAGTATATACTACGGTACAGTAAGGCTACTTTCTTATTATGTTCTACTGAAAACAGATATGCCTCAAATACTAGACGTAAAGAAGGAGCAGCTCTGCAGACACCAGGATTAATGAAGGAGATGGAGAAGGTGCTCCAGGCACCGTAGCAGAGATTTCCATGCAGCACACGGTGAAAAACAAAGCAATCAATAGTGATAGTCTATTACCCTTTACCAATGAAACAACAATATTCTGATTGCTTTACTGAAGATACAGGTGGTCATACTGGGAATTTTCAATTAGAGAATGGAAAGGATTTTCTTAGCTGCCACACCAAGTTTTTTCCTATTTTTACACAAAAATGCCTATGTTCCTGAACTTGAATTGTCTCACTTTTAAACTAGTTAGGTTTGTTCTTGAAGACCTTCCAGAACCTCACTCGTTCTTCTAATTTCCATCCTAAGTTTTCCCATTTATACCCATTTGTTCTTGTGTCAACCTTGTCTTTTAGTTTAAATAGCTTTCTCCTTCTTTAGCGTTTATCTCTGAAGTATTTATAGAGAGCAATGATATAACCCTATCAGACTCCATTAAGTTATTTTAGTCTCCTCTTACAAGATAAGCTCTTTTTTTCCTGATCATCTTAGCAGCCCTTCTCTGCAACTATTGCAGTTTAATTAATCTTTCTTAAGCGTGGATTATCGAAACACTGTATGCAGTATTGCAGAGGATGTCTTACCATTGCTTTGTCTAATTGCACTAATACTTCCTTATCTCTAAGAGTAATACTTTCTTTCACACATTCTAGGATTTCATTTGCTTTTTCATGCTCACACGCTGTGCTTTACACCTATAATCTGGCTGATTAACCTACACCTGAAAATTCACAAGAAATTACAAATTTCTTGTACTTCCATCTCTGTTTTAGGTATAACAATATTAGCCCTAACTACAGAACAGTGAAGTGTAAACACTGACTTTATGGAGAAAACTATTGCACATAATTGGCAATATTCAATGGTCAGCATCTACCCCTATATCTGTTGCAATCTTATGAAAACTTTTTTTTCTTACACCACTTTCCACATGATGGAACTTCTCAGTTTTGTCATGCTGCCAAGGGTGGCAAAACCAGAAACGTTCAGTGCTCTTGTGATGATTAAAGCAAAAGATCACCTGTACAGGTTTGTTACTAGTATTTTTTCATGACATCAAAGTTATGATTATTTGAATTATTCAAATATGTGCTCATTATAAAATTTCTTACTTGAATTGTGGCCTTATTGACCCAGCAACACAGCTGAACCAATGAACTAATCTCACATATATGTTATACTAGTACAGATCACACACTAAAATGTCATTAAAATAGCCAAAAAGTTATGTTAATTTAGTCTTGTTTTAAAAATTAATATAAAAAAAATTTTGTAATTGGGTCTTTAGTGTAATTTTTGTAATGGGATCTTTTGCAAGCAATACAGCAGCTACACTATTCAGCTTCTTTTACAGTCATGGCTTGATTAAATTTTGTACATACCAAGAGATCTAACTGTGTAAATCTTCATTTCTGCAAAGTACCGTTGACACAAGCCATTACTTCCAATTACTCTGATGGTCAATTACTAGCTATCATGACAGATAGGAAATTGACCCCTGTCAGAAGTGCTTGTGATGTCAGAAGTTCATGAGCTGCCTGTTGTCTCATTCTTGCTGTTAATATCACTGTGAGGAAATTATGACTTGACCCCATGGTTTCCAAGAACTTCTTTACATTTTTCTTAATAGATGCTAAATAGCTAAAGTTCAGTGTTATCTTCAGTTAAATCTGTTAGCAGAACGGATTCATCAATTGGTTTATTTATACTTCATGCAAACAAGTAGAAGATTATTTTATTTAATACTTTTAGAACTTGGACTGAAAGCTGATAACAGGAGGGAAGTTGTTATCTGGTGTTTTATGTTCACAATAACCTTTTGTGAAATCGATGAATTCCTTCATATTTAAGTCGTGGGCTTTCTTGTGCCTGATGACTTGTCTAACAACTTTGGATGAGCTTGGCTAAGCAAGGAGCAGTACACTCTGCACATACCCGAGGCTCCTGCTCAGTAATTACTGTATTGAAGTGGATTCTCTTTGATCTGAGAGGCTGTATGTGTAGGACTGAAAAAAACAGATCCAAGGCCTGGGCTCACACACCAGTCCATCATCACCTTCCCTGACTTACTTAGTAGCCTCTGGGGCACTACTTTGGACTATGGAAACAAACCGTACCCCAAGCATGGCACTGACCTAGCAATGAAGACATGGGAGAATAGAATTTGTGTGTGTGGGCACGAACAACACTGTGCCACTTGGCCCCAGGACCAGAGAATGTTATCTGGTTAATTGTTAATCTCTTTTCCTTGGGAAAGGCTGTCATTTCTGTAACATTTGACTACAATTTTTACTACAATTGTATTACCCAACAAACTACATTTGACTTGATTTCCAAAATATTTTCAGTTTAGCTCCATCACAGTAGGCTTGAAGTGTTCCACAAGACTGAATTCTGAAAATACTCTTCTCTACAGACATCTAGTCTACCTTACCCAGCTTTGAATTTGTATCCCATGTTACTACTGCCTGTTTTTTTTTGTGTTTTACTATATAGTATGTGTAGCTTCTACGTCATCCTCAGAGATTTGTGAGATAGTGAATTTTAATCAGACTCATAAATATCTAAAAGAGACTATCAAAAGCATTTGACAGTCCCTCATGACTTCCTTATCTCAAAATTGGAAAGTCATGGATTTGACAGATGGACCAGTCAGTGGATCAGGAACTGGCTGATGACAGCACTCAAAGGGTTGTGGCGAACAGCTCAATGTCTTAAGTGGCGGCCAGCAAGGAGTAGTGTTCCTTGGGGCTCAGTACTGGGTCAAGTGTTGTTTACCATCTTTGCTGGAGACATGGACACTGGAATAGAATGTATGTGTGGCATGGCTGACACACTGGACACACTGGAGCGAAGAGATGCCATGCAGAGGGACCTGGACAGGCTTGAAAGGTTGGTTCGTGAAAACCTCATGAAGTTCAACCAAACTAAGTGCAGGGTCCTGCACCTGGGACATGGCAATCCCAGGCTCAAATACAGGTTGGGCAGAGAATGGCTGGAGATCAGCCCTGAGGAGAAGGACTTGGGAGTGTTTGTGGATGAGAAGCTCAACATGAGC
>VXBW01004523.1:886568-946429 GCA_013400375.1 Thinocorus orbignyianus
TGATGCTGGGCTGCATCAAAAGCAGTGTGACCAGCAGGTCGTAAGAGGTGGTTCTCCCCCTATACTCTGTGCTCGTGAGACCCCACCTGGAGTACTGTCCAGCTCTAGAGTCCTCAATATAGAAAGGACATGGAATTGTTGGAATGGGTCCAGCGGAGGGCCACAGAGGTGGTTAGAGCGATGGAGTACCTCCGCTATGAGGACAGGCTGAGAGAGCTGGGGCTGTTCATCTTGGAGAAGAGAAGGCTCCGGGGAGATGTTATTGCAGCCTTGCAGTATCTGAAGGGAGCCTACTGGAGAGCTGGGAAGGGACTCTGTCGGGAAGTGTAGTGATAGGACAAGTGGTAATGGTTTTAAATTGGAAGAGGGAAGACTTAGATTAGATATTAGGAAGAAATTATTTCCTGTGAGGGTGGTGAGGCACTGAAACAGGTTGCTCAAAGAAGTTGTGAAAGCCTGGACATGCTTAAGGCCAGGGTGGATGGGGCTTTGAGTAACCTTCTGTAGGGGGAATTATCCCTGCCCATGGTAGGGAGGTTGGAACTCAATGATCTTTAAATTCCCTTCCAATTCTAACCATTCTATGATTATCTGATTCTAGAAAAGCTTTCACGTTGGGGAAATACCTGTTTGAAATCAACACAATTCAGAAATACATTGTATCATTTGTTTTAAGTAGGCTTTCAGCGGATTGTGTTCTAAAAATGAGAAAGACTTTACTGTTTGAATTAATTTTAAGCATACTTTAATTCACCTGTACACCAAATATACATGCATATTCTTTGCACATTTACATTTTAAGGGGATAGTTTTGAAACACATATCAGATGCTCTTTGATATCTCTTGATTCTCAAATTTTATCGAAGCCTCTCTTCTACTATGAAAGAAAATTGCCTGAGTGCAATGCTGAGAGAGAACGCTAAGGACATAGAACTGGTGTAGGGTGTAGAAGGTGAAATGTTATGTAGAGTGCTCATTTCCATTGAGCTACTTTTACATTTATCTTCTCTTAAATTTTTGATTTTTCTGGGATCACTAAAACTGTAAAACTGTGTCCACATCATTCACTTCAGAACTTTTCTTCAAATTTTTATCGCTTGGAATGTGAATACTGCTGAACATTATTATCTGTGCAGTGCATGTTGCCACCTAACCATTTCTATTTACTTAAGACAATTTTCTAAACAGAGTGTTTGGCTTTACTTACTTCATCTCTTAAAATTACTGAGACAGAATTTGCCTAAATATGACATAACTCAGTAAGATTTACAGTATTATATCAATGATAAGTTTGGTTTTGTCCTTATTATGTTAGTAAGCATCACAGAACATCAAAATGTACATATTTCAGTTTCTAAATAAATCATGTTTTCTGCCTCACTTTTTGTTTCTTAATTTAAATAGTTGGAAATTTTTATTGATAGTAACAGTTACTTTGAAAAGGATCCAAGGTCTAAGTACAGAATTGGACTGATATACATCACATTACAGCTGACATCTGGGTAATGTTTATAATAGAACAATTACATACATAGCTATTAATAGCAGCATAAAGATAGGCATATACTTTAAAAGCTAAAAAGAGGACAAGTAGAAAGAAATTTAGCTAAACCAAGCTAAGACATTTCAACTGAAGGCGGCAGTTGAAATATTTCCAATTAAAACCAACGAAAACAGGCTACAGAGATAGTCTTACAATTGCTATTATGAGACATGCAGCAAGATAGAAATGCATACTTTTATGTGTTTTGCTGAAAAAAATCCCACAGAGGAGAGAAGGGAAGAGATGTGTTTAATCTAGTGAGGCAAAAAATGTAGGAAGCTTTGGCAATGGAATCTGAATATATGAAAAACAAACAGGAAAGGGTTCTCTTTATTCACCGGGGATAGAACGTGTGGTGAAAGGCTTAAAGAGCAGCAGGAGACATTTGATTTTAAACAAGCAAAGCTTTACAACAGTATGGACAGATAAACCGGAGACTAGCTAGACACAGAGTTTCTACCTCAGGACTTTTTTAAGAAGAAAACATATAACGACAGTGATAATTGAGTTACCTTTCTTCTAGCCTTGAGAGAGAGGACAGACTAGAAGAACTCTGGAGGGTCTGTGGTCTCCTACAACTGTGTAGACACTTGAGAATCACTACTGAATTCTCTTGTCTGTTCACAGTAAACTGTTTTCTTAAGTTTCAGGAAGAGGGGGGCATTTGTAAACTGCAAGGTGTAAAATTCTTTCAAAATCATTGTGATGTTCTTGTCATTTTTATGCTTTGGAGGTAGCTAATAGTATTTGCTAGAATATCTAGACTACGCTTTTATCTTCATTATATGAATCCCATCATTTGCCCCTATGCATAGGCAACTGAGCTGAGCCTCCCACTGATAATAAGCCCTTCAACTGCAGTTTCCACAGTGACATGAAAATTTTGCAAGCTCTTAATGTTATTTGCAAGACATCCTGTCAAACCATCTGCAGAAAACAGAAGAACTTTCTCCTTCAAACAGGAAAGAGGGGATCAGTTCACTGCAGCTAATAGAATAATATTATATATATATATATCTTGAGAATAAAAGACTATGCAATTCTGGGGTAGAAATCAGCTGGACTAATACTAGAAGTGCCACACAGGTTATCTGTCATTTCTAGTCCTGAATTGAGCCTGGGAGAAACAATGACTGGAACAGTTTCTGGAAGGCAATGACAGAAGACAGGTCTTTCTTGTTTCTTTGCTCTTATTGTCTGTCTTTTCTTTTAAAGAAAACATAGAATTTCTGAAAGGGGAAAAAGATTAAAAGAACATTCACCGGAGGACAAACTGGAACAATCTGGGACTAAATGTGTCCCTGCATTCCTAAAGGTACTATAGCTGAACTCTTGTCTCATCTGATTTGAAAGAGAAGCCTGGGTGACTCTATATGAAGAAAGCCCAACTGAAGTCATGTGTAATGAGGAAAGCTGTTATTTGAACCAATTATTTTGTGCAATTCATGTATGTGTCAATAAGTATGCCTAAAGGGCCAGAAATAACAAATTTAGACACAATTAATATATTTTACTTCCTATTTTAATGTCTTTTGTTTAAACTCCTTGGGACAAAATAAATAATTCTGTTTTATTTATGTAGTCCTCCTAACATTCTTTGTTTCAGAATAGGATTAAATAAAACAGCAATCAGTGCTTACTTTCTTTGGTCTACATAATGCCGTTCATCCTGATTAACAGAACCCTAAAGATGACCAAGATGATGCCTGAGCCTTGTTATTGTCATGCATCTGGTGTCGACTCTGTGCTTCTATCAGGGTAGAAGAAATACGAATGCATACCTCAAGATAGTATGTAAAGTTAAATGCCTATTACTTGGAAAGAGGCATCCAGGGATACTAGAAAGGAAAAAGAATTATGATGATGACAAATGCTGTTCTTACCAGGATTTTTTTTTTTCTACATCAAGCATTAAATGTTGCGATATTGCTAATTCACTTTTCATTTCACCTACATCAGTCACAACTTTTCTTTAAAAATTCAGCACATAAATTTGAGTTTTCAAATAAATGGTGAATAACAAAATATTGTTTAATCTTAGGTTTTGAGATTATTAAAAAACACCTACTAACATATCCTTTTTATGAAATAAGGCTTGCTGAAACCTTAGGATAAAAATCTGCAAGACAGTAACAGACAAAAGGAAAAGTAGTTTTTTGTCTATCCTTTGCCTAGAGAATGCAGTAACAACCAGATTTCCAGTCATTGCTGAATATTGGTGTATGGGAGACCACACTAACTTTAGATGGGGAGAGAAGACTGTACACATGTTACTAAGAGAAAATCAAAACTCCTGTCAAAGCACTCATTAGGCAGCAGGCATGTATGTGACCAGATGGACTGGCAATCTCTGTCAAGAGTAATACAATCCTGCCATTTGCTGAGTAGCAGCCAATAAAAATTCACTGCCTTTATGTAGCAAGGAGGCTTTAGTTTGTTTCTAATTTCTGATTAATGCTCTGTGAATGGAACTTTGGCCAGTGTGTGCTTTGAATCACATGCAGCCATGGGGATACAACCCTTTGATCAACTTGCAGACCGATCTCATTACGAACCTGTTAAAGACGTTATTTACAAAGTACAAAAGGAATAAACTGTCTCAAAACAAAAAGATACTTAAAAAACAAATAACATTGTTCTCTGACAGTAGAGACAACAATTAGGAAGCAAACCCTGGTCTGGGCTTATAGTCAGCTGCTTGGCTTTCCTTTTCATCAAGCAAAATATTTGATAAGTGATGAAAATTGGCTCTTCAGGTACCTAGACAGTCCATTGCTTAAAAAAAATATTCCATGCCTTGACATATGGATCATGTAATTGCCAAGTACACCTCCTGTCTGGCTTTGGTGCAAGAACATACAATGGGGGGGACAGAGAGCTTGCTGAAGAACACCAGAAAGAGAAAAAGGCAGTAAACAGTTGGTAGCAAAATTGCACTCCAGATACCACTGTGCACAGTAATTGTATTGACCTTTAAGAAAAACAAAAAATGTGCTAATAGAAGTATAGTTGTTTTTTTTTTTTTTTAATTTTGCTTGGTATTTGTAGTGTCTTTATATGAAATTTAAGCGGAAGATCTGTCTATTGAATTTTCTCTAAAGGACTTTCAGCACATTAGTTAAGCATTTGTGAAGGAAAGAGTAATGGGTTCTTCAGATCATAGCAAAGTCTTACCCTCCTGAAGATAGAACGATAAATTATTATAGAATTTAGCATTCTCATAGAAACTGTAACCAGAATGGAAAATTGAAATTATGATGTTTAATTTAATTCATTTAAATATTTTTTATAAGGCATGAATTTTTTAAAAAAAATAAAATCTATTAATACATGTAGTAATTTCTATAGTTCAAAATATATAGTTTTATTATTTCATAATTTGTATACATCTTTTTATGTTACTTACAGATGTTTTGGCAGAGCATGAGCGTCTTGAATTAGAGTCATGCAGTATGAAGTGCCAAAAGGAGACTCATCTGAGTAGTCTATATTTACTTACAGAGTGCTAATGAATGTTTTGCTTTGGATTTCATAAGTCAGGTCACTTTATAGTGACAAATTAAAGTTGCTGGCTACGTTTGCAGATGCTGAATGAATTGTAGTTGCTGCAATTTCCAGGGGAAAAGAAGCCAACACATCAAATACTTGCACATGCAGTTTAGATATTGGGATATAAATTCTACATCCAGGGTTCCTGTTGAATGAGGTTGTCTCACACCTTGCAGAAGCAGCAGAATACCTCTGGCAGCTCTCTTTGGTGTAGCGGCAGAAATATCTGCTCTCCATGTTGAGTGTGGATCCATACCTTTAGTCATGCTCAAGGCTTTTTTTCTTGCCCTTGGATCAACATTATAGAGGCAGGTTTGAAGAGATTTCTAGGGAATTCTGGGGGAGAAAATTTGGACATTGTGCTTGTCAGCATGGATCCAGCCTGTCTGCAGGTTGTACAGGCCAGCCAAAGCACGGCATATCCCATCTGTCTTGGTGCAGATGTCAGGTGAGGACATGTGATGTTGTTCAAAGGACTGGCAGATGGAAGATGTAGGTAGCTTAACATTTGCCTGCTTTCCTGCTGCAAAGGCAGTAGTATCTGAAATGGAAGCACCTTACAGGCATTCGGATATGGATGTGTTCAGAGAAGTCAGGAAGCCCACCTGTTTGGTGTTTGGCCAAGGCTTCACAATGTAACTCGATCCAATCATTCAAAACTGAAGTAAGAATATTTTTGTGCATCAAACTACTGTCTATAGAAAGCTTTTATAATTTAAGAAATAAGACTCTTGACATTAGGTAATCAGAATTCTTTGATGAATCTCCACATCTGATGTCATGAAACACTATGGACTCAGCCTTCAAATTGTTTTTTTCTAAAGCACCTTGGAGCTAAAAATCTCTAAGACATTTTAAAAAGTCCTACTGAATTTTATCAGTTGGCCCAGTGACAGAGACTAGAAGAATTTTACATCAGAAATTAATTGTTTTAGTGTTGGAAATGTTTAATACCTTTGCTAAAAATGCTAGTCACGCTTTATCTGGAAAGATCACAAAAAAAAGCAGATGGTGGGATTATTTATTTCTGCTGTCATAGTTTTTTGACAGTGTTTCCTTCTATTTTGACAACAATGAAATATTTTTTTTTAAAGCAGTATGTTTTTAAGCATACATCTGTATGTATACATATATTTATGGATATGATGAATCCCAGGTGTGTGCAAATATGTGCACACATACATTTATGATTTATTCACAAGATGTTACTTCATCTACAATTTTTTCACAAAATGTTACTTGAGAATGTCTACAAGTTGACAGTTTATTAATATTAATGTATTCCAATTGCTTTGGATTATGCTGTTTATTGAACAATGAGAAGAAATAATATTCATGATCTCCAAGGAGACAAGCAAAATGATTGTTGCTGTTTTAAATGAAAACTTGTGAAATGTCCTAAGGGAAGTGTTTTGCATAGGGAAGAAAACATAGATCTTTACTATCTTGTGACAAGCAACAACCTTGTCACTTTTAGCATGCCAGTCTTGCTCAGGACCAAATAAAAATAGACTTAGCTGCACAAATAAAGAGGACTTGATGGGTCATATGAAATGCCTTCTTGTCTTAATGACACAAAATTATTTAAAGCCCCATATGTGACACATAAGAAGTTGCTTATGCAAAACGAAAAATAGTAACCTCCGAATTCCTTGCAGATGTGTCCTAAATTTTATATTAAATAAGAACTGAATCAGATTAATTATTATTTTGCTGTGTATTTATCTGTTATGCATTTTATATGTTCCATACACATGTATATGAAATCACTGGATTCAGTGAAATAAACGTAGCTTATAAGGAAATTAAGAACTGGTACAGGTGCATGTACTTTTCTAACATGCGATATGTTTAGACATTCATGAGGGGTTTTCTCCAAAGATGTACAATTGAACATTTGAGATTTTGATAAGATCTTTGCAATATTCAAATCAATTTGAGTTCTACTACCTTCGGTAGGATCAAGATTTCACCAATCATAGCTAAGGAGGAGAACCCTTGATGTTGTAGGCAACTGCAGATAAAAAAGACTGATGACATTTTCTGATTAAAAACACATTATACAAACTAGCTCATCTTGGAATATTAAAAGAAGCAAGTAGTTGGCAACTGAAACAGCTGAGGTTGAAGCAGAATGAATGCTCTCTGACTCAAGATATAGAAGCTAAGTGGATTCTTGGGACACTTAAAACAGGTGTGCTATTGTGGAAGACTTAATACTCTGTTGGCTTTTTATGTTTCATGTCTGCATTGAAATGCATAAATATTATCCTAGATTTGCATCCAGCTAGTTTTGTCCTCAAAAGGCATACCACAGAAACAAAATGTTAAGTGGGTTCATAAGAAGTCCTACTACTAAAGAAATAAATGAGTATGAGAGTTGCGTGTGTTGATTTGGGATGTACTGCCAGCGTGAAATCATAGAATCACAGGATGATATGGGGTTGGAAGGGATCTGCGGAGATCATCTAGTCCACACACCCCCCCACCAAAGCAGGTCCTCCTAGCGCAGGTTGCACAGGAACTTGTCCAAGAAGGTTTTGAACGTCTCCAGAGAGGGAGACTCTACCACCTTTCTGGGCAGCCTGCTCCAGTGCACTGTCACCCTCAAAGTGAAGAAGTTCTTCCTTGTGTTTAGATGGACCTTCTTATGTTCAAGTCTGCAGTGAATCTATTTAGGATGCTTTTGTTAGTAATGGTTTTGTGGCTTGCATGTAATTTGTAGTTAATTTCCTATCTCTGCATGAGGTAGTTTTCTGTCTTTGCACTAGGGAAAATAAAGGATGAAAAATTAACTCACTTCCATTTCATAGGAAGACTAGTGTGAAACGTTTCACATAAGGGGTATATTTTGAGAGACTAGAACTGTTGGTAGATGCTTGTGATCTGATTTGAATGTAGACTTTTGTCTTTCAGTCAGTGAAAACTGGACATGTCCTTATATCCAAGAGAAATTTCAAGGAATGCCTATGAAAAATAAAGTAGTCACATACAAAATTCACAATAATAAAAAGCAGATAATAGAAGTGGAAATGGTACATAATGCAGTATTGATTTTAGAATTTTTGATTATTATTATTTTTCCCTCCAAGTAAATATTTACATTTTCTAGATTTCTTACTCATAACAATGTCAAAATCACATCAAAACATTTAATGTGAAAAATTTGTTCCTCTTTTTCTGATTTGCAATTTTAACCATTTAGAAGGACAGATACTGTTGCTACTGCATGTTATTCTAATGCCTGTCTCAGCAAATCAGACATGTGTCTATTAACAAAGTATTATTTTTCCAGATACAATTTTCTCACGTAGAAGAAGCCTGGATATAGGCAATTCACTAAAAAATGTTCAGGTTTTTCTGTTGACAGGTGGCACACACAAATATTCTGGATAGGACCAGGTAAGAATTAATTAAAGGTTTTATTATTTGTGCAGCTGTCTATTGTGGTAGCTAACATATTTCTCCAGAGGAAGATAACTAGTTATTAAAAAAGGCCATAAACACAAAACCACCTCACAAGTGATGTCACATACCTCTCACTTTCAGATCTGTATTTTCCTGTGATGTCAGCCTGGAAATTTGCTGTCCACACTATCATTTTTGTGCTTGTTTCCATGCTCATTGGTAAAGAAACTGGCTCAAACACTGAGCTTTGCGGGACATTATTTGTGACTGGCCACCACCTGGATTTATCTCTGTTCACTTATCCAGTAGGATTGCACTGAAGGATCAATTTCCAAATATAAATAACTTTATATTTAAATTCTTCAAAGTGTTAACAATGTCAAAAATTATTACTGCAGTGCAACATACTATATTTGTATTCTACTCTTGGATTACAGAAAGGAGTTGTTAAAATAACTGTCTTCATTTGTCATTATCCTGGGGCTTGCTGATATTTGCTGCTTTTGTCATTTTGGTTAAAATGTGGTTTTGTTGTAATTGCATTTGTACAAAAAAAGCCCTGCTTCAGGTTTCAAATCCAAACGTAAGTTTTGTGGCCCAAGACGTTTTTGGGTGGTTTTTTTTTTTTTTTTTAAACCTTGCATTAAACAGTGCTCGCTTGAAACAAGCTTTGTAAAATAAAAATAAATAGAATCATCACTACTGAAGAAGTGTTATTTAAATAATCCAGGCAGCTAAATAATTCAGATAAACTGCTTTACTTTCTTAGTATCCAGAAGAAGAACTGAGAATAATGAAGACACAAATATACTCCAATAGTGTTTTTTTTAGCCCTAGATTTTAAATATGTTAATTCTCTTTTAACAAGTTTGGTTTTACTACTGTCATGCAACTATGCGCCTGGAACAGTTTTTTTCAAAGTTGCTTTTTTCAGGTTTGATTTAAATAACATGTTATGTTCACAGCTGCCATTTACACCTGAGTGGATTTATTCCTGTAAATAACAGGTCTAATTATTTAATCTTTCAAGGAAGGCATCTCTGAAGTGTTGCAAAGTCCTGCTTGAAATTTAAGATGATGTTACAGACTCTTATGTAGTGTTTTACCTGCAGATAATTGCCACAAGAATGTTGTTAATGTAAAGAAATTATTACAACTCTAGATAGGCCATTTAAATTATTTAGTATATCTTCATTATACTTGTTCTTATTCTTCAAGAACTGAATCCTTCAATTATTCTTCAAGAATTTCAAAACATATATTCCTCTTTCTGCTATTGCACCATAAATTTTATCTATACTTGAAACTTTATTTGTGTTTCATCTGCCCCACTACCCCAATTTCTGCTATTTCTGCCTGAAAAAATTAATAAACAAAAGCAGAAATCCAAATTAGACATATCATCAGGACGAATGTCTGCTAGTGCTAGCAGTAGAGCAGTGCATGAATGTTTAAGTGTTTTGTCCACTCTAGTTTTAAGCACGTCATATGTAGTATCAAATTACACAGTAGGAAAAATGAACCAAAAAATCCCTAAAGACATTTTTATAGCTTTTCTGGAAATAGGAGTGATTGGCCAACTCAAGGGGACTCATTAGATTCATGTGACTGCAACAAGCCTAGATAGTCCAATATTTTGAGATACTGCTCAACCGAGCTTTCACAGTGTCAGCTTCCTCTCTCTTTCATATTGCCCAAATAAGAAGTAGGTTAGGGATGCACAAGAGGTTGGGAGGGGACACAGCTGATACAGCTGTCATCAACTGATCAATTCAATGCTCTATAATACCTTGTTCAGCAATGAAAACTGGAGGTGTTGGTGCACTCTTTACAGAGTAGCTGTTCCTTGGAGACTGGCTGGACTTTGTTTTGCTGAAGGATGCAGGTGAGTGCCTTTGAATCAGTTGTTTGGTAGTATTATTTTTCTCTCTTCCTTCACTTGTTGAATTGCCTTTATCCTAACCTATGAGTTTTTCTTATTTTTGCTCTTCTGATCATGTTCCCTTTCCTGCTGGTTGGGGTGGGGCTAGGAATGAGAAAGTGGCTGGGCGGTACTTGGAGGCTGGGACTAATCCACTACCATTTTTTAGACACAGAGGCACTTTAGAATATGTCTAAGAAATCATGTAGAGGTGAATAAGGAAGGAAGACAGGAAAAAACAAAAACAAAAAAACAAAAAAAAAACCAAACAAACCAAACCAAACCAAACCAAAACAAAAAAACCCAACCAAACAAAAAAATGACCAGTCCATGAAATCAGTGCAAGGAAGCATTTCTGATTGCTTCAATTCAGGTATCTTTCTGGGTAATGATATAACCACTGATCTGTTACAGCCAGACAGCAGATGAGGCCCACATCTGCAAAAGTGCTTACAGTCATGTGTGAACTATCTTTTAAGAGTAGCTTCTTCAGCATCTTTGAGATCTCACAAAGATGATGACTCAGTTGCTCTCTACATTTTTTGGTTCTTGGAGAGGGGTGCTGAAGGCTAGTTTAAGGACAAATCAGCCAACACTGTTAGTGGGAAGTTGATGGATAGTCTTGCCATAGGAAAAAGTGAAATTGAGGAAGATGTAAGGATGCTGAGAAGACAGAGGGACAATTCCATGGCTTATGTCTTTCTTTACCAACTGGGTGGGATGGGACCCTCATGATTCTTGGACAGGAGTCAGAAAAGTGTGTATTTTGACTTTATTCATGGTTTAGCACAGAGCTCGGTATGAGAAGTCCTTTGGCAGTGCCTGTGCCTGGCTGAAAAATGTGCAAAACTTATTTTCAGGCTCCAGATGTCCCACTGATTTTAAAGGGGGTACAGAGCCTAAATAGCTTTGAGAACTAGGCATAAGAGAGGTGAACTCTCTTGAAGGTATGCTGACTATGTGATTTAGATACTCATTAAATGCCAAAAAATGTGTACAAATTTTCTCTTATTCCTTTTGTGAATCTTCCAGGAGGCAATTTTCCTGAGTGTCTCTAAAATAGATCAACTTTTGGAGCAAAAAAGCAATAACAGCAGGAAGGATAAATCCAACATTGAGGTTTTTTATTACTTTTTCAGGCAAGCTATTTGGTCTTACTGCTCACACAACACAGCTTACTTTCTTTATCTGCAACAGTTTCTTCTACTCAAGTCTTCTACAAACTCAATCTCTTGTAATAACCACAGCACTGCATTCTGGCATACTGGTTATTTCCAAAACCCTTTAGATGAAATATCTTTATTCTCACCAAAAGAAAAAAATAGATAAAGTTTGATAGACAAAAATGTACATAACTAAAATGTCAGAAATATAACATAAAAAATAGTATCTTGTGTAAGTTTGTGACTTTATTAAAGATCAGAAAATGTGACGTCAAAGAAATTACATCCTTTTAAATGCCGCTTAAAAATAGTTTTGAAATACAGCAGAGTCACTGTGACATATAATCCATTGGGACAGGAATAAATTTGTTTTTTATCATTGTTAGAGCACTTAAAGATTTTGTTTTAATCATTTTCAGATGAATGTTACTTATATGTAATTCCAAACATCTGGTGCACATTGTTGAGGATTAAAGTCTAAACCAAGGTCAGCACACGTGATCAAAGGTTCTTGGTACGTGCTAAGAGCTTGCTTCAAACACAAACAGCCTGTGCACTAATGGAGCTGTGTTTCAAGGATGTCAAGCTAACTGTGATTAAATGAGACATACCTCTTAGGTAACTGGATGTCCTGAGGACTTATACTTATGAAGTAGCTTCACTGGGTATTGAAGCTGGACACCAGGAAAAGATTGTTAGTCATGCACAACTGGAGTAAACTGGCAATTTTTTCTTAATTATTAGCTTAGCTTAAAAAAAAAAAAGTAAAATATAAACAATTTATTTTACTGCACTATTGATGTTCTGTGGTGGGTTAGTCAATGTGAATAGGATAAAATTGTCAAATTTTCTTGTAAATGACTTTTTAATTGAAGCTTCCAAAGATCAAATGAATGATACAACACAAAAAACTGTGGTATTTTTCTAACTGATGAGGATAAAATTTAAATGGCCATCAGAATGCAAATCTCTGTAGAATATAGTCTCTCAACAGATAAGCATTCAGAGTGTTTACTACCATTTGTAGTCAGAGCTCCTGCTCTGGATTTTTTTTCTCTTTTGTTTAGAAATTCATATTATTTAGTTTATACAGTGTTTGAAATCATATGCAATGTGTTGTGATTGGGGAAGAGAGCTAAAATATACTGTAATGTGGTATTCACAGAATCACAGAGCCATAGAATGGTAGAGGTTGTAAGGGACCTTTGGAGGTCATCTAGTCCGACCCCCCTGCCAAAGCATAATCAGCCAGAGCAGACTGGACAAGAGTGCATCCAGGAGGGTTTTGAGTATCTCTAGATATGGAGACATCACAACCCCTTTGGGAAGTCCAGGAGGAGTAATAATATTAACTGTGAAAAACGTCATGCAGTGTGAAGTGACTCACTTCGGTAATTACATTTTTAATCTTGTTAAATGAAAAAAAAAAAAAAATCTCATTTTAGGCTTGGAAATATCTCTTCTGATTTTCTGGGTATCATTTAACCACTAACATCAAAGAGACTTCAGGTTGGCATGAATGTTTTCTAGATCCATAGAGTTCTGCTTGTGTGCATACCCAGAATTATTTAAGTCCTAAGAGGAGTGAACTGTTTGGCAACTAGCCCAGACCTAACAATCCATACATTAGGCAATTCTCAACGAGGCAGAAGGGTTTGAACAAAATTGTGGTCCTACCTGCCAGAGGGTGTTAAAGAAAAATTCAATTCTGGTGGTTTTTACAGCTCAGCTGAAATCTCATGTAAAGGTGATGACTTAAAAGCTCTTTGGTAAAATCTTCTTCTGAGGGTATTGGAAGCCGTGGTCAGATTTCTGGTTTTGCTTGGATTCAGGTATGTCTTTCTGGACTAGATACTAGTCATGATGACATGCACTTTTCTAAGACATTGGTATGTGCTCACACCTCTTTTGAATTAGCTCTGTTTCCAAGGAACATTATTCCAAAATCGGTAATACTAAGACTAAGAGAGAGACAACAAATCTATCTTGACTGAATAATTTTATTGCTGAGACTTCGGTAATAATTCTACCCAGACACCCCTTCCTTCAAAGATCTGATATATTTTGGACAAAACATTAATTGGATAAAAAATAAAGAAGGAAGACTAACTGAAGAAAGGATAGGAGCTTGGAATTCCCACTGCCTTGGCATCTCTCCTAACCACTAATTTGGAGATTTTCTTTAATGTCTTTCTTTTCCTCCCATCAAATAATTTTCCTCTCTTTTTTGTACTAGGGAAAACTTTGGAAATTATGTTGCTGGGTGCCTGAGAGTAAGTCATTACAAGCTACTTACATAGTTGAAATACTGTCAGAAATAACTGGAGCTGTACTGAAATTCTCCATCCTCAGTGTTAAAATTTTGACCACTGAAATGAGAAGATAAGTGTTGCTACTTCATTGAGTCAGAAAATATTAACCTTGACAATGTTTTTAATTACAATTGAGAATACAAATCTCAAGTGGAAAGTGGTATCTTCCCTCATGCCTGAGTTAGACAATTGAGTTAAACAAAATGTTGTACATACTCTTATTTTAGAGCTTTGCAGCTGGCTAATTCAAACACTTACTTCTCTGCTCCGCTTCCCTCTGCTTTCCTCCCCCCTTTAGTTTCAAGTTCATTTTAGGTTGCAAGTTTACTTTTATGGTCTCTTTAGGGATTCTAGGCAATTTAACCTCTGGTCTGTACTGTGGGGAGTAGACACCTGGAAGCTGGATGTTCAGCTTTGCTATCCCTGCTCTTCCCTGAGTTCCTAACTGGATCCCTCTTTTTATCTTTCTCTTCTTTCTTGCTATTTCAGATGTACAAAGTTTATTCAATCACTGTTTAATTCAGAATGTATCAAATATGATTTTCATAAGAAGTATCCCACTTTGAAAAAGACTTTGGAGGGTTTTTGTGATATGTATGAAACTTACTGACTACTGCTATAGACAGTCATTAGCTATCTTTAAATCTAACAAGAGAAGAAATTATTTTAAAGTTGTACTATACAATGAAGACTACTTCTTTAAAAAAAAAAATCTGTTAGCAAAAAAAGTTATTTAGAAAAAATGAGGAAAGACTACAGCAGCAACTAAGGACACACTTGCAAATATCTGGTTGTTCAAACTTTCATTTACTTCAGTAGATAGTCTGGGCAGAAGTTAGTAAACCCAAGCACGCTCAAAATATTCAAATTTAAGAGAATTATTCAAGGGAAGTACTTTTAAATGACATTGTGAAATCGGTAAAATACACTGACAAATAAAATGTAGAAACCAGAAAAAATCATGACTATAAGAGCACTGGATGTGCTGCATATTAAAGTCAACCATAATGAATTAATTATGTGAAAAAATCCTCAGAAGTCAGTTTTACAGCATGTAGATAACAGCAAGGAAAGGAAGAAGGGCAATAGAGAATTATTAAAGTGATACTGGATGAAGATAAGATTTGGCCAGGCAAAATGGCTCTGCATTAATTCCTTTATAAATTACTTCAAACTTTTTTTTCCCCTACAGTTCCATCCCAGCTCTTATGGTTATTTTAAGGACTAACCTACACCCTTTGAAAGGGACTGAAGAGAACACTAGAAAGGACAGAAGATGAAAGAGACAGCCATTGAGAGGCAAATAACGGGATCTGCAAATCTGCAAACTAAGCCTATCACACTGTCTAAGCAGTATAGAGAAATACAAGCAATTGCTGTCATCTTTGGTATGTTCTGCTGCTGCGTTCTTGAGAAGTTTATAAATTAATAATATAGCTAGGGGCACCTGAACTAGGTTTTATTAGAATATTAAACTCGATTAAATGAACTATGAATGAAAATAACTTTAGGTCACAGACTCACTGTTAGCTCTAAATGACTCTCCCACAAACTTTAACCAACATTTACACTGAAGGAAAAAGTGAAAGCTATGCATGTACATGAAAATATCAGCTGGAAACATATCCAGAATTACATTAATTGTAAATTACCTTTATTAAATTAAGACAATGTATTAACTTGTTTCAGGGAACTTCTGCTAAATTTGAACAGTGAAAAATTTTTGATCAGTTCTTGACTGATGTAAAATTCAGTGGGTCTGAATTTTTCATACCTGGGCAGATTTGCAGCTCCTAAATTTACTTTGGACTTTGCACTTGAATGAACTCGAAATGAAGCTTACTCCTTTTAAATGTAAATCGCTGCATAACAGTAGGAGGCTGGGCCACCAGAACCTCACACTGACTCTTATGCAGAGCAGATTGGGAAACGATAGCCTATTGCACAGTAATGTTTCTAAACTGGCAATCTTTATTAGGGGAGAAAGAAAGTACAAGACTAGTAGGGAGAGCAACAGTGTAAGGAGATCAGGAAATAAATTTACATTTCAGCCACACACCCGCTGATAAGGCTGTAAAATTCATGCTGTGGGAACAACTCTTTCTCGGTTTTTGGCACTATATAAGGGATATGGGGAACCTGCATTATTCCACCACCATCAGCCTTCCAGGGCTGGCAGAAATTAATTGTAATTTTCTTCTGCGGGGTGGGAGCTCCTCACTTGCATTTATTCTGATGGATGACAGCAAATACACATCTTCTGGTATGCTGTTAACTGTGAAGTACATGCTGGAAGTGAGGTTGTTTTGCAAGCATTTTTCAAAAGTAGTTGGAAAAGGTCTGAGTTATTGAAAAAGTAATTATAAGATTGGTTCTAATTAGATTGCACAGTTCTCTGGGAAGCACAAAGATGTTGTGGTTTGACATTTTGGCCCCACACACTGCCATGCAACCGCATTTAGCAGAAAAAAAATAAACTTGCCAGGATGAATAAGACGTATTTCAGAAGAAAATGCATTGGTGAGAGAAATGTGGATTAGACTTCAGTAAAGCCAGATTTTTAATTGGAAGATGTGACTCATGACTTCAAAGCCCCATAAGAGAGGCTTATTATGTAATTTAAAGACGAGTGTTGAAATAGTAGAGTTTTATTATCTAATGAAAAGATTTTAATGAAAAAATGGTTACGTTTTTTAGCTTTTCATTACTGTTGGTATAATGTTCTTTAGCTGATTCTAACTCTTATGATATTCTTTAATTTCTTTGTGTGGATTGCAATGTATTGAATGAGAAATGCAGTACTGATCACTTTGTTTTTCATCCCCTTTTGTTATAGTCAACAGATGAGGCACACATTGTCGGTGATCAATCACTGCCAATTTTGTAGAATTATTTTGGCTGTTTCTGCAACCTGAATGCCTGACTTTATCCAGAAATAAACCCACAGAAAACAAAAGTAGATTATAAGCATTTCTCAAGTGTCTGGCTCTTTTGCACATAAATATTTCCCTTGAATAAAACAATGATATCAACTAGAAGACATAGTCAATTATGAGAACATGGATTGGTTTGTTAACTTATCCTGTCTTTGGAAAAGAATGTGTCTGGAGTATTTAAGGAATTATCTGATAAAGATGCAAGTCTTACAACAGAATTCTGGAATTTCCAAGATTTTGACTTTTCCAAGTCTCTCTCCATGAGCCTTTAAAGATTTGCTAAAAATATTTGAGCTGGTACCTGCAGCATTAACATCAATCATTGATCATAGGTAAGGTGGGTCACAAGGTTACCATTGTTCTGTCTTCCTGTGGGCTTGTATCAGTATTTGTAACAGCTCTAATAATAAATGGAAGGTAGAATACATGGAGAACTACAATAATGGTTGGCCCCAGCCTGGGAAAGTGCTGTTGCGTTAGACTGACAACTGCACTAAACTGCTTAGTAATCAGAATGAACTGAAGAGGAAAATATCCAAGAAAATGGAAATAGAAATCCCATCTTAAAATGGGATTATTTTTTTAAAGAAAATAATGTTTCAAATCTAGAGAACTCTTCTGTTAATCCTGTTTTACTATTAAAGTAAAAATCACAGGACAACTTCTGAGCCTGGTTTCAGATAGCTGATAGGAGATAATGCAGAGAACTCTGCAAAAACATTCTTGACCTTGTCATAATAAAAGTGTGAATTCCTGTCCTCCTCGGAAGCATGTTTTTACCTTTAACATTTTTTCTGTGGGAGTTCTAGACTGGCCAATTTGAAATTATTATTTGAAATTATTATTTTTCTCTCTTCCTTTCAAAATAGGCAATGTTTAAAATAGAAAAAATAGTTTGGCAAAGATGGGCAAAAAAAGATTGTTGCTGGTCAGCAGGAAAAAGAAATGTCAAGACTGTTTGCATGTCAGTGTACGCACACCAAGTGTGTCCAAACCAGTTCTGTGAATTCACCATCCAATCCTCCTCTGTTAAGAGTGTGCTTGCTAAGTTTGTTGAAAGTAAGTTGATTCCTCTAAGGCAAGTAAATACCAGCAGTATCAAGAGGTAAGTAGTCCAACACAGCCAGCATCTATTAAGTATTAGGGTCTTAAAGCCTCAGAACACAAAATAATAGTGAAGAACTAGAAAAACCCAACAACCCCAAACCAGAATCCAACAGACCAACCACGGAATGGTCTACAGCTCCATGGAGCATACAGAATTCGGAAACATATCTCAGAAGGCCATTTTTTGCTCTTTGGTTTCTGTAATTTAAGAAAAATAATGTTATTTTATGACAATAGAAGTACACGCTTTTTATTTAAACACGTTAAAAGCTGTTAGAGAATTTCCATTGCTTTGAATGTCACTGAATCAGTGAACCTTCATGAAGATTTATTTGTACTTTCTAGAAAAAAAGTAGTGCAAGGGATGCAGTCCTGAGACAAAAAACTAAAGAGTTGTTTCAGTGAACAGAGCAAATAACTTGGTTCTGGAATTGCTAGAAAGATTAAAACATGTGTAGAAAGGTGAGGAAGACTGGATAATTAATTGTTTCTAATCAACTGTGCACTGATGCCATTAACCTATTATTGAATTTTTACTAGTTATTGACACCTGATATTTATGGAAATTAAAGTGATATCTACTTACAGCTTAGGTGTTCTGGTGGTTTTTATTAACAGCTTCATCAAGTCCATAATTGCATATTTTCATGCATTCATTAAGCTTTACCTTGGTTTAAGATGACTAATAGGTGTCTGAACATAATGTTTGATGAGATAGCCGTTAAAAGACTGTCAATAAATGAGCAGACTGAGCCTGATGGTGTGATGCTTGAAGCCTAAGAAAACTAGTTTACTCCTCTCAAGAAGGAATGAAAAAAGGCCCATGATGAAAATAATCTCAGGTACTGATTTCCACCTTAAAAACAGAATTGAGAAATTGAAGGATCTCACACAGGAACACGGAGAATCATTCTGAATAAGGACTTAGCTTAAGTAGGGAATTACTTATGAGTATTTTATTATTCTGTCCATCTCACTTTATTTTCTTCCAACATAGAGACTGATACACATTGCAAAGATTAGTTTACATTTGTTTCATCTATCAGTTAAACCTGATGAGGTAAATCACACTTGCTGTTGTCTAGAAATCTGGGAAACAGCGTCTTTCTAGTATAACATTTCTATCACTACATTTGGGGAGTCCACTGCACATCAATTTTCTCTCACAGTCCTGCTGGTAAAATTCACCCTTGTTGAATTCCAAGGAGGAAATATCCTGGGAAAGCCACTTTCTTTTCTGAAAGCTGAGCTATATTCACCTTCTTTAAAAAAAAAGAGATGAAACTAGTTTTGCTGGAATCATACGTTATATTTGTAGTAGGAAATAAAAGAAGACCAGCAGCCATGGAACAACATGTTTTTGCACTATAAGCTCATTTACCCTGCTACTGGGAAAGGTCTTTGGCACATGTTAACTCCCAAACCATGTCCGGGAATTACTTGGGGAGTACAAGTTGGTATAGAGGTAAACCATACAAGTGACTGTCGTATTAATTTAACAATACAGTTGAGTGTGCCCCAGCCTCTGAGATTTCCCAGACATTGATTAGTTTACCAGTATCAGCATTGCCATAACATGAATAGAATAGTAATTCCAAATGAGTTGCTATTACGGGAAATAAATTAGACTGAGACAGTTATTTATATACAGACTTTGATGCACTTCTAGCCTAAACTCCTATGGCCACATAAAAAAAAAAAGACAACATTTTTTACTCTTGACAAGAGAAAAATTCTGGAAGAGTTGTCTTATGACAAAAATTTCTACGCTGAATGTGCCAGCAGAGGGGTGTGGCAGGTGACCTTAGAAGATGAGAATACAAAATTCAACATCCCTGTAGGAAGTCATTGTTTGTGCAAACTGTCAGCTGAGGTATAGTCAGGATCCAAGGGTTTATATTAAAAACATAGATTTTTGGTAGTATACAGA
Source organism: Thinocorus orbignyianus (assembly GCA_013400375.1). Classification (NCBI taxonomy): domain Eukaryota; kingdom Metazoa; phylum Chordata; class Aves; order Ciconiiformes; family Thinocoridae; genus Thinocorus; species Thinocorus orbignyianus. Next base: position 906,439 of record VXBW01004523.1, read on the forward strand.
ATATTAAGGTGTACCTAGTTACTTTTTCAGTCTGTGTGAAAAGAACAGGACACCACCAGAGGACCTTTGGAAAGAAACACAGCTGCCAAGCTAAATCTTTAGAAGCAGAAACTTACATTTCTAGCAGTGGAAATAAAATACTTATGAAAGAAGGAAAAATAGCATGATGTCGAGATGATTGCTCTAGTCATGACTACAGCTGCTGTGGAAGTTTCCTCCTCTAAAGGAGATTAACAGTCAGAGATTCCCTCCATGCTCGCACAACAGACCGACTGGCTGCCTCCAGGCTGCTCCAAACATGACCACATGGTACACTGTGCTGGAGCGTCACTCAGCTCCGGGGTTCTCCTGGAACAAAGCCACCCTGATTTGGCTCTGCCTGGCCACTCTGGACCAATATAACCCCACCATCTCACCTATAAAGCATGTTGGGGTTTAGCCCCAGCCAGCAATTAGGACCACATAGCTGCTTGCTCAGTCCCCACATCCCATGTCCACTTCCCCAGTGGGATAGAGAGAAAACAGAGAAAAAGAGAGGAAAGGAAAAAAAACTTGTGGGTTGAGATAAAGACAGTTTAATAGAAGAGTAACAGAATAGTAAAAGAATATACAAAATACAATGATACAACTCAACTCACTCATCATTGGTTGCCCAACCTGTCCCAAGCAGTGATCACAGACTTCCACTCCCCAGCCAACCCCTATTCATGTATTGAGCATGACGTCTATCATATGGAATACTCCTTTGGCCAGCTTGTCCTGTCAACACTTCCTCTCAGCTTCTACAGGAAACTAAAAACATCTTGTCTAATGTAAACATCATTAAGGAACAGCTAAAATATTACATTATCAACATTCTTTAGATTCTAGATACTTTGTTTAGATACTAGAAAGAAATTCTTTACTGTGAGGGTGGTGAAACACTGGAGCAGGTTGCCCACAGAAGTTGTGGATGCCCCATTCCTGGGAGTGTTCAAGGCCAGGCTGGATGGGGGTTTGAGCAACCTGCTCTAGTGGGAGGTGTCCTGGCCCACAGCAGGGGGGTTGGAACTTGATAATCTTTAAGGTCTCATCCAACTCTAACCATTCTATGATTCTGTGGTTCTTTTCACACTAAATCTAAAACACAGCAGCTACTAGAAAGAAAATTAACTCTATCCCAGCTGAAATCAAGACAAATCAGGACATTGTGACATTATTTGTCCTGCCTTCTATGGTCCTTCAATTTCCTTTCTGATCTCCCTGTATGATTTGGCTGTGATGAGAGACCAGTAATGCACTAGTTACTTTTGCTCCCAGAGAATGCAAAAAGAATATTACTTTTCATTAAGGTTATTTGTATTGCTATTTCATTAACAGTTGTGTATGCTTCTTTTCTCAACTTTCAGGAAGTTGATACAAAGGTTATCAATAATCCATTGTGTACAGTTTGACCACTGCCACAATTTAACTTGATCCTTTCTATTAAAAAGATTGCTCTGCTGAAAATCACTGCAGCAGCATTAAACTCTCACCACTGAAAGGCTCTGTGGAGGAAGGGGATTTCGAAAGAGTTGGAACCCTTCTAGTACACATTTTTATAAAGTGAACTGGAAATCTCTTTTCAGCTTTTCTGTAAATCTATACAGATATGAAAGTAGTTATTCTTTGCATAATGGCCTCAAACTTCTTAGGTGACACTTTTTAATACCAGTTAGACTATCCAGGATTGCAAAACCTAAAGGTGCAGCTCTTTTTATGTAAAGCTTTATCTTTTGCAACATTGAAGTGTTTCTGGAAAGTTAATAATGAGTCACAAATCAATGCCAAATGCATAGTCTAGACTTCTCTCTCTTCACAGTTTGTGGATTTGCAGACTGTAACTAAATCCTGCACTTTCTTTTGGTCTCTTACTAGAGCACCTTGTCACTCGCTCTACAGGTTCGACACGATTGCCATTTCTTCTGGTCTGCCAATATCACCCCTCCCTCAGGAAATGGTCTGTGTACTAAGGCATGAGCTTCAAAGGACAAACAAGATCTGGATACATCACCACAACCACTGCTCAATATTACTCCAGAATCCTCCAGAATACTAATACTGGTTCAGCAGTGTAATGAATAATTAAACACAACTGGCATTCTTTCAAACATTTTTCCAATGTCTTCAAATCACTGTAGAAAGGCAAGTATTTCAGAAATGTGGACCTTTGAAGGACCTGCATCATGATGAACATTAGTTGAAAATCACCTACTAAAAATAGGACATCACAAAAATCTCCCAGGTCTACAAGACAGAATTAATCTGCATATATTGCTAGATGGTACAAGTATTTTAGTTTCTTCTAGTAACATTCTTGTATTTTAGCTTGTTGCTTGGCAACACTATTTTTAGATATTCAAGTAATGTGTATCTTTGCAAATTAATCTCTGAAACATGGTTGCTGAATCCTTTCTAAATAGCCCCTTTTCATGACACTGAGATACAAATCAATGTAATAGCCATCTCTCTAGCATTTAGAAATGCTGAGTAGAATGAAAAAAAAAAAAAAAACAAAACAAAACAACAAACCCACAACAAAACAACAAGGAAAACACACATTTTACAGAACTGCTCTGGGACATCATTATCTGTATGTCACAACACATAAAAATTTAGAACCACGGAACTGTGAAACTAGTCTAAGGGTCATCTATTATGACTTCTCAATGTGCTGAAGAGTTTCTGAAGATTCTTAGATAAATTAACAAATTAAAATTTTGCCTGTAACTATTGATTAAATATGTGACCAAAACATCTCAAAAATTTTGAGCTGCATAATCACTGGCAACAATATATACCTATGGAAAATATTTTCAACTATCCTTTGTAGATGCACATTTCAAAGATAGCCAGGATTTTGTTTAAATTGGATTCTTTTTGGTTAAATAATGCCCATGAAATATGATATAAGCCAAAAAAAAAATATTTTGTCAGATATTGATAATTTTAAAAGAATTTGAATTGGAGTATACTAAAGGAAATAAACTGGATATTGTCATCTTGAGAATGTCTGGTTATTTTGATTTAAGTTTCTTTTTAAAAAAATTTAATTTGCTTATTCATACAATTAATTCTATGTTATTTTAGATAGTTACAGCCAACATTTGGGTGTTACATGATTTTTATCTATGGAAAAAAAGTTTACTTAAAAATATAATGTGATGAATCTTCTTTAGAATGTCTGTTTTCTGGGAAGCAGATAGTAGCAGTCAATGTATTCAAAATACAATACTAAAAATTGCATGAGTAACATTATTGTTACATTCTCAATTCTGTTTTAAATTTACTTTAGAAAGGTGATAATAGAAATGTCAGACCTTGTGATTCTTAGTGTTAAAAATCTTAGTTAATTTAGGCTTCAGTTGCGCAATATAATTTCAAAGAGATTAGTGAAAATGAAGCACATCACTGGTACATTGTTAACATAGAGATTCTATCAATCCCATCTTGTTTTACACTTTCATGATCTCTTTGCCACAATAATTAAACAAATTCAAATCACGCAAATGATAAAATAACAATCAAATGTCATGACCGCTAACTAATCTATTTATGTGAGCTTTAAGAAGATTACAACAAATGTTTTTATAGAATCAGAATGGAGAACAGATTAAGATTACCCATGCTTTAGATCAGTACAATTTTCAACACCTTATAACTGCTACAGTCCCTTTTCAAGATTTTCTCTTTGGGATTGTAAAATATCACTTAAAAAATTACTACAGCGTATTATATTAATCTGTGTATGACTTTCAGGACAGATTTGGAGATATTTATATTATGTTATTTTTGTCTTGAATCCAGAATTTGGATATGACAAAGGTTTTCAAAGAAACAGGGGAATTTTAATAAGCCTAATAAAATACTGAACTAATAAAGGAGGAACTTCGGCCCTATCATATTTCTAAATATTTTAACACAGTTTTCTGAATGTTGTTTTCACACTAAAAAAGGCTATACTCACATACTATCTTGACAGCTATATTTTACCTATTTCCAACACTCTTTGGTACATCATTAAGAAAATCTTGAAACTTTTATGAACTTCTCGTATTCAATGCAAAGAAAGCTTTATATATGAAAATACTTATTCTAAAACAAATCTTTTGTGATAATGTTGTTTATGTTAATACAATAGGATAAACAATTGCCAGATGCCCTTGGAAGTTAGGGGAAAGCTCTCGTAGCTAGGAGAGAGGGGATAGGTACTTTCCGTTTCACATATACTCTTGCCTATCCAGTGCACCTCAATGCCTTTGATATGCATCAAGGTCGTAGAATCCAGCCTTTGAAAGCTGTAGTGTCAGCTTCCAACTCTTTCTACAAATAACCACATTAAAACTAAAATAGAATTATATTAAAGGTGAATGTAGAAAGCGAGAGATATGACATGGTAAAGGGATTCAGATTTGATGCTCCCTTCTTTTAGCTACTATGTCACATTATTTCAGACTGAATGCCTTTTGGGTGTTCATTAATCCACATCTTTCTCCCAGAGCAAAGGGTACAGTGAAAATTTCTCCACTCTAATACGGCAATGCAGTCTCACACACACATTATTAGTACCTCATACTTTGTCAAACTTAATCTAGCATAAAATTTTACCATTGACCTTACACCTCCTTGTAGAAATTAATGAGCACATTTAAGAGTCACACATTACAAACACTAAAGTTTGTAAGGGTTTTTGGCAAAGTCTTACACAGCTGTGATGAAGCTGGGGTACGTATTGCTATAGTTGTATTGGAATAGCCACATATGATAGAGGCAGAAGATTAGGAAAAGTTGGAAATAAAGTGAAGAAAACAAGAAGAGAAGGTAGGAAGGCAGCTGGGTACAGTCAGGTATGGCTCACAGGGTGATGAAGTGCAGATGGGGTGCTAGGGCCTGTAAGAAATGTCATAGACAGCTTTCTTCAATTTAAATAAAAGGCAAACATTTTTTTTTTTTAATTTTTTTTTAAGCACAGAGGAATTTCTGATGAGAAACACTTTTAAATTTGAATAAATAAGAGAGCTTTTTTCTTTAGTTCTAATGTACATAGCACATTTTCCTTTTTCTGTTCTGGAGCCTAGGCATGTTCTCTGCACAATAGAAAAAGCAGGAGTCACATAGTGGATTACTGTGCATTAAATTGACAGTGTGCAGATACAGGGAGCAACAGTTTAGGCAGAAGCTGGCCATATATTCTGAAGTAACACATTTGAAACAATGCAGAAATAATTTTCTTGTTTAAAAATAGATTTACATAACTTTACAAATGAAAATTTGATCTCCTTTTCATAATCAGAAATAATATTACTACTAGAAATAGGATTCTTATGTTAAAATATAAATATAATATTCTAGGTATGCTTTTTATCATTTACTATTATTTTTCCTGTCTTCCTATAGTGACAACTGGTGCAAACTCCACTTTGAAAGGTATAATATACAGGTACAAATTCAAATTGTGTTGTTTTGCAGATCTTAAAATTAAGATGCAAAAAGTAAAATATTGCAAGATATCACTGAGGACACTATGGTTTTGGATGAAAACTTAGAATGATCAGCTAAAATAGAAAACATAAACCCCTCCCTGTTTTGCCAAAGAGCTGCCCAGCACAACCAGCATCTTTGTATTCCAGTATCCTGTTGAGATGAAGAAAGCAATCTCAGGCCAGTAAAGACCACTAACTACTAAACACTCCATTTATACCATTTTTATAAGATGAATACAAAAGAGTAAGCCAGACATCAAATCTCCTTTCATTATTCCTTGGGTCAGATGAGTTCTGAAGGCCTAGAGGTTAAATAGAAAATTACTTTAGTCCATCAAAATGCACTCACTCAAATAACTGAGTCTTTCCATAAATTCTGTTCAAATGGGATTAAAAATAAAACATATCTGACAAGAGTACATCTCGTTCACAAGGAACTTTTAAACAGGGGAGTATCAGTATTCGTTGAACTTAAACCATGAATTTATAAAGTGGTATAAAGGGGAGTGGGCACCAAAATACCTCTTTCCTCCCTCATGAAAACTCAACAAAATGAAACAAAATCCTTGTGAAGGGAATAGTAAACAGTTTCTTTGTAAGACAGAGGAAAATTTTATGTGTTTATTTCTTGTAGGTAAAAATGCTTTAGATTTCAAATATCTCCAGCAATTAACTAGGAAACTCAAAAAAATTTAATCACCTCTTTCAGCAAACATGCTATTATGATGTTGCTTATAAATTTTTTGCTCTTCCTTTCTTATTCAGGTTAAATATTCCATTATCACATACTCATATGACTGTGTGATACAGGTCTTGTGGAAAAGATAATATTTTTCTTTACCTATTTGTTTTTTTTCATAGTTGCTTCAAAATGTGAGTATTGGTCCACAAGAGGAAAGATCCAGAAAGATGGCATTAGCTGTTAGGAGGTGAAGGTTGGCAGCATTTCACACTCAGAAACCCCAACTCTGTGTGTGTTCATCTGTGCTTTTTAATGTGCACATAAAAGCAATAGATTATTAATTTGTCCAAAAACTGGTGCTTTAGAGTGGTCATTCTTTTCTGTAGAGGGGTCATTCTTTTCTTATATATAAATTTAATAGCTTTTCAAAGGCTCCACTATCATTGTTTTAGTGGAGGATCAGGAGCAGCTACTCCTTACTTTGTTAAATCTAATTTTTCAGGCATTGACAAAACACTGCAATTTCTAGAACTATGTTAAAAAAATAATCACCATTTAATAGCTGCACATGGGTGCTGCTGGCTCTAGGTGGTAATTAATCTCTCTACAGTAGTTTCTGTTGTATCAATTGTAGAAACCATGAGAAACTCACAAAATCACTGATTTGTTATATTTCCCATATTTTTCATGCTTTTGATATTCAGGATGGCATATCTTATCATACTGATGACTACCTCTACCTTCTTACTACATAAAATACTCAAAAATGGTGTGTGTGTGTTTTCCTAATACTCTGAAATATTTCTACTCAAGAATAGCCCCCAAAAGACAGGAACATCAGATATAAGGAGAGTCTTGTACATCATATATGACCTTGAAATTTACCCTGAAGGTATGATGATTTATAGGTTTGCCCTGCTTATACTACTCTTCTTCTTATCTCAATGTATCTTCCAAAACTCTGGATGGGATTCAAGTGGAGGCTTACTTGTCCTTAACATGGAGAAGAATATTTTTCCTGCCACCTAAGGTGCAATGATAAATCGAGCCAGAAACTGATATAACATATGAATAACAAATAAAAGAACTATATCTCAAAAGAGACGAAACCTAAAATCCAGAACCAGATAAAACTGTAAATATTATTTCAATAAATATACCCTCTCCTGAGATCTGCTGGGTTACACATGGAATGTTTCACCTTGCATATAAGCAAGATTATAAAAAACTTTTTATTTTTTACAAGTGTGGCCTTTATCTCAGACAATAACTCAAATCCTTGTAGTGGAAACAGCAAGAATAAGAGAACAGCAAAGCAGTAACAGGCCTTCAGAGCAATGTCTTAATAATGTTTTAGGAACTATAGGCTCAGAATTTTAGAAAGAGCACTCTTTATAAGAGTGTTCTATTAAAAGAGAATATTTTTTCTTTTTAAAACATGCCAACATAGGAAGGTCCTTCTGAATACAAAGAAAAATTTCTTTACAGTGAGGGTGACAAAGCACTGGAACAGGCTGCCCAGGGAGGTTGTGGAGTCCCCTTCTCTGGAGACCTTCAAGACCTGTATGGATGCAGTCCTGAGTAATATGCTCTAGACAATCCTGCTTTGGCAGGAGAGTTGGACTAGATGATCTCTAGAGGTCTCTTCCAACTCTGACAATTCCACGATTCTGTAAACATCTACAACCAGAGGAAGACCTTAACTTTATGTTTGACCTTGAATTAAAGAATTTCCTTTAACAATTCAAAAGATAATGTTAATTTTTGCAATACGGAATTCAAAATTAAATCACTATGAGATAAATAAAAGTTAAAAGTAGGAGTTCAGGAAAGCTCTCTCCTATGGCTATCACTGTCAGCATCAAGAATAGAATAATCCCACATTAGCAGAAAGATTAATAGATGATCCTCAGGTCAGAGTGGTGTTATGGAACTGAGTAAGCTGTTCTCAAGTTTACTCCAATTGGTGCAAATTCATCTGTTCCCACAGAAGGGAATTTGCCGCTAGAGTTTGCTGCAGTGCAGTCACATTCCTTGTTTGCATTTTATGATGTTAAATTAGAAGAGAGTGTTCCTCAGGTGGCTATGACTTCCTTTTAACATTTTCTCCACACTGGAGAGATCTGGAGACCTAATTCTGGGTAAGCATGTTCTCTAAAGCACATTGAGATGGTGTATGATATATGCTAACATATGTCAGACATCTCATTAATTCATAATTAATAGCAAAGGGATGGTGTTTTTGAGAGGTTTTGCCAGCCAGAAAGGTGGTGAGTTCTGCCAACATGCTGGGTGATATTTGGGACTGATGGTAATAGGTGTATTTGATCATTTAGGATCAGTCTTGGCTCTACTATACCGTCAAGTTGGATTGCAAACAAGACATGGGAGCCCAGTGCTGGTGTGGTTTCACTCCGGCCAGTGTTGCCATATTAAAGCTAACACTGTTTTAAGATTGTAATAACATTTGGAGATAAAATATAGATTTACCTTAGGATATCTGCAAATGTTCAGAAGCACACACAAAAAGGCAGTGTGAGAGAACCTACCAAAGCTGAGGGTCTGACCTGGTCATATTTTTCTCTCTCTTGTCCTTTCACTCCATAAGTGTTTTAAATTGATGTATTCCTTTGTCGCAGCTTGGGCTGGGTTGGCCAATGACAAAATAACAGCTGCCCTCCCCCACCTCTCACTCCAAGGAGAGGAAAAAGAGGTATAAAGGGATTTACGAGTTCAGGAAAAACTAAACTACTTTAACAAAATATTAATACTAAAATAAAAAAAAATGAAATAGATAAAATGTATATAACTATATTAAGTTCCCATGAAGATGTCACCAGGAGGCACTAGGGAACTTCCAGACTAGTCACAGCGATGAATGGAAGCTAGATTCCAGCTCTTGATTCAGGAACCCACAGATGAGGATCAAATGCAGATGAACTGATAGGGTCCTACTCAGACTTCAGTCACTGAAGACAGCGAACCATGGAAGAAGAAAGCTGTTGTTTTTGTCCCTCAGCTTTTATACTGAGCAAAGTAGATGGCAGGGAGTACCCCACTGGTCAGTTCGAGTCACCTGACTTGTCAACTGCTTCCCGCGGGTGCAACCATCCACAAGGTAAACAACCAACTCAGCTGACCCTAATTGCTACAGCAAAAAATATAAGCAAGAGCCTTTTGCACTGGGCAGAAACTTGGCTCTGCTCCACTCTAGAACAGGACAGTTTTACTCAGGAAAGTGCTTGCAAGGTGAGCTTAGTTCAGATGGAAAGTTAGCAAGCATCTCTCAAATCAACAACCACTGCCTCCAAGGAGCCAACATGCTATCCTCGCACATGAAATAACTTTTCTACGTGGCTGCTACCTCTTCTGCTGACATTGCTGGGAATCCAAAAGCCAATATTTGATGAGCTTATGATAGCTTTGCAATGTTTCTAGAGTACTTTTATAGTATTTTCCAAATGTAGATGGAAAAACAGACAAAAAAAAAAAGTAGGGATTAGGCTCCAGTAAGCATTTTGAGAGGGATCGTATGCCAGGTAAAGCTGGCAAGCACTTCTCCAGTTAGTAGTATCTTTGAGATGATAGTAAATAGGGAAGATTTTTAACAATTTCTTTATTTTGTAAACATACACAGGCGGGACACTTAAAATCTGCATAGGTACAGGTCATGCTCCCCTTTATTAAGTCAAGACAATTAAACCAGCCATTTACTCAATCAAAACAAAGCAGTAAAGTAATGATAGGAGGTAAACAGAGTTATTAACTTGTCAGTGACTTGATTGATCACCCACTGTAAGAAGCTGAAACTCAAATGGTATTCTGTACAGATAATCAATTGTATAATAGCCAGCAACAAATGTTGAGAAACTGTTAAGATGCGTGTATCCTACGTGCTTAAGGAATAAATGATGAGTGAAAAATTTCTCAGCCTAGTTGCAGTACACGTAGTCTAAACTGTATGCGTGTCAGGTAATGTAAATGTGAAGTAAGTCAAGACAGAATTTGTCAGCAACATACCATTTGACCTACACTCATGACAAAAAATGCATCAGCCTAATTTTGCTAAGACCTGCTCGCAATGGGGAGGTTGCTTCACCTTTCAAATAACTATGGTTTTTGAGTTAAAATAGCTGTAGCTCTATAAATATTAGAAGTAAATGATCTAAAATATGCTTCCAATTAACTTGTGCCTGGCTGCTTTTTTTGATTCCTCAGTGTTAGAATCTTTGTTGAACAGTAAATTCAGGGCACTTATAGTCAGTAATGTCTTTTACTGACAGTGGAGGGAATCAGTGAGAAATGTATGTACAGCCATCTTCTCAGGATCCACTTAATTTAGTCTTGTTCAGCAGTGGTGGTCATCCAGCTTTTGTTATAATTATGCAGTAGATAGATAATCCATGCAAGGAGAATCAGGGTGTGGTTCTGTTATTATATAAACTCTTAGTGTGTTTTGATATTCCCTAGGGCATCTAAGACATCTACATGGGTCTGGAACATAAAATTGGATATACTGGAGCCCAGAATCTGGAGTAGCAGGCAGAGTCCAGTTGATATCGATCTAATTATGATCTAATTGGCATTACCGAGACGTGGTGGGATGGCTCTTATGACTGCAGTGTTGGAATGGAGGGTTACAGACTTGTTCGAATGTGTCCAGCTAAAGGGCTACAAAGATGACTAGAGGGACTGAGCACCTATCCTGTGAAGACAGGCTGAGAGAACTGGGGCTGTTCAGCTTGGAGAAGGCTCTGGGGAGAACTTCTGGCAGCCTTCCAGTATCTGAAGGGAGCCTACAGGTTTGCTGGGGAGGGACTCTTTATCAGGAAGTGTAGAGATAGGACAAGGGGTAATGGTTTTAATTTGGAAGAGGGGAGATTTAGATTAGATACTAGAAGGAAATTCTTTACTGTGAAGGTGGTGAGGCACTGAAACAGGTTGCCCAGAGAAGTTGTGGAAGCCCTGTCCTTGGAAGTGTTTAAGGCCAGGCTGGATGGGGCTTTGAGCAACCTGCTCTAGGGAGAGGTGTCCCTGCCTATGGTGGGGGGATTGGAACTTGATGATCTTTAAGGTCCCTTCCAACTCTAACCATTCTATGATTCTATGAAATACTCTTTTTCCTCTACTCTAAACTGGCTTACTATGTAGACAGGAACCCAACAAGCATGGATCAACTGGAGCCCAGGCAATGTAAATGGCTGATATTCCCCTGGTGAACATGGTGGAGACAGCGGAGTGCAGGTACACGTCATTAATCTTTTTTTTTTTTTCTTTTTTTTTTCCTTTTTTTTTTTCTTTTATTTTTTTTTTATGGCAGTTTCAATTAATCTAAAAGCTTCTATACTTAAAACAGATTTAACTGGAGAAAACTGTGTCCACTTTGGTATTGGAATGAATAGGAATGTCATTAATTCCTGAAAAAGTTGTTCTAAAACAATATCTGCATGTATGTAATTAAAGATCATAAATCCACATTTTGCAATTAATCTAACATGAGGATAACACTTGTACTCAGCACTGAAGGTCAATCATTTTCTTACACGGATATTAAAGAATATAAGAAAGAAAACTTATCCTACAGAGATTGCAAACAGCATGAGCATTTTTTCAGTCTATATATTTATAAACAGAGAAAAAATATAGGCATTCTAAAAAGGTAAAAATATAAACTACTGTGAACTTCTATTATATTATTTTTTCAGGGGATGCAAGTAAATTTTTCCCGTACTTAAGAGGCTGATCAAGTCTTATATTTGCTCTGTCTAATGAGCTACAATGGAATTGTCTGCACAGAAAGATGAATTTATGCTCAAGGTAAAAATTCTTGACAAATTAATTTGGGGAGCCTCTGCTAGGACTAGTCATTGGATAAGGAGTTTTTTTTTGTTTTGCTTTGTTTTTTTTTTCAGAAAGAAAAAGGTTTACAGTAGTCAGTAAAGTCATAGGTCTAAAGAGATTAATTAAAATCCTCTACTAGAAAGTTTAAAGTTGTTGTTAGCATACCATCTGACCTTTGTCTTGGACTTTGTTAGACTAATGAGAAAAATTTCTGTGATAATGTTTGCTTTCTCCTTGTTATTTTACCCAGGGAGGAATGCAAACAAATGTTGATTAATCACTTATGTCAAAACTATCTACATTGTGCAAAGATCAGTAAAATTAATTTTCATGATAAGTCTAAACCAGTAGTTTAGGATATTAAGATTTTAGAATCAGTAAGTATCTAAACACTACACACAGTGTTTACGCCGTATATTTTATTGCAAAGCTCAGTTATTGACTTTTTAGCATTAGATAATAGCAAGCAGTCCATTTACAAGCTGAAGAACAAAATTGTGCTCCTCTGACCCAGTGTTTTACAAATAAACTAGGTGATGTAATATTTAACAGTTTGGAAGAATCCAGTATATTATTGCCAGCCTATATTATTTGAAAATAGTGAGGCAGTCAAAAGAAAATGTTTATTTTTCTTTTCAGTGGATTTTCTTTTTTTTTTGATGATGGGAAAATCTGAGGGCCAATTACTTGCTATTTTCTTTTTTGTTCATATGATATTGTTGGGTCAGTTTTAAAGCTTTTTTTTTACTGTCCTGAGAAGAAGAACTTTTAAAAAATGTAAGTCATAATATTCTTCCAGATAGTGTGACTCCAGAAGCTGGTACTTCCAATCAGAATTAATGAAGCCTGAATCTCTCATTAGATTTTCCAGACTCCAAGATGCTGAAAGTTTCTTCATTATCTTTATGCAGGATCAAGGTACTCATTAGAACCATTTGGTGCAAATCTCAGGGAAACCTAACAATAAACTGGTTTCTGTACCAAGAATATTAATTAGATAAATCTGAGTAAAACCCCCATTTAGCCAGTTGTCCTTTTTCACAAAATTTGTAGGTATTTTATATTCTTGAGCCCTCTGCTTTTCTACCAGATTTCCTTAAAGAAAACAATCTTTCAAAATTATTCAGGAAGGACACACAGATGGACACGGACATGCCCACACAAGAAACCAGGCTAATTACCCCTAAAGTGTGTTTCACTTCTTTTGAATTCTGAACAGCTTGCACAAACTGGATACCAAACACGTGTGAGGGAAGGACAAATGTAAACCTTGATTTCAGATAAATTGGCAGTGGGAAAAAGAGGTTGCTAGTTATTGCTCAGGAAGCACCTATCTCTCAGCCTTGCATAGTTGGTTCAGTAGCAAAGGATGTTCAATTGTAGCACTGCAGTTTTTTCCAGACCATCCACCTCTACCTGCTGCAAGGCTGATGATGTGTGACTGAGTATAGTTCTGCCAACATGATTGAAAGGCTTACCCTGGCTTACTGCCCTTATCATTGTACAAATAGAAGCAAAATCTGTGTCCTCAAAATATCTGTTGTGCCAATGAAGGAAAAGTTTTACTATTGAGTACAGTATATCCTCCCTGCCCCCACCTGTCTTTCTGAGGTTAAAGAAAGATCTTGATGCCATCACTATTCTAGTCAGGTCCACATTCAACCTTGATTAAAACAGCTTATTCTCAAAGCACGGATCTTTTGCCATTTTTTGGTTTCTGAATCAGTGCAAATTTTCATTAAAGTTGCCAAAGATCTATTGTATCGTCAGGTCAATCTTTTTGAATCAACACTATATTCCTCTGAAATAAAGGATCTATCTTATTCCAAAATTTAAACTTCAGTTTAAGAGTACTACTCCAAGAGCAGATCATTAGGAAGCCTTGTCTAAGAGCGACAATTATGACGAGCCCATTCATATTCCCAGTGGAAGAAATCTGTCTAGTTAAAACAGCAACAGATCTTTTCCTTTTCTGGTTAATGAGCTGAGAGGTCCAGTCAAACAGCAATCAATTATCTATAATTTAAAGTTGATCTGCACAAAAAAAATGAGTGGGAGTTTCAAAGAAGTTGATGTACTTGTCAACTTGTCAATGTAAGCTACAACATGGTCCATACTCACAGGGAAACACAAAAGCACTTCACGCTGCTTTTCTCCCACCAGGGACACATTCTGCAATCAAAGAATTTGCTCTGAGTTGGATCAGTCCCCAGCCAGAAAGACTGTGACTTCAGCTGATAGCCAGGCATGGCTTTCTGCTTTGTGGTAGCTTCTGGTGTTCACATTGTAACACAAGCTTTCAAGATGTATTTAATTGTACAAACAAGGATGAAAAAGGATTTTAATTGCTCTTTTTTTTTTTCTGATGGTATTCTCTTTTCCTCTTGTTATCTCTATCTCTAGTATTTCCAACAGGTTTATTCTTCCAGGCATTTAAGCAGTCACTTCATAACATCAATAGTAACAACAAAGTCCCGGTGGAGGTAGTGATTCCCTTGAAAATGTCTGCTTCATCGATTAGATTCTCTTTAGGGTATTAGTATGTCTACTTATTTCCAAGTTTAAAGTTAATTTCAGTGCTTCCAGTGCATTTATATAATTTTATGGGAGTCTTATAGTGGATGGCATTGCTGACTGTGTTTTTATACAGCACAAAAAAAGATCATTTTCAGTATCCAAAACCAGTTAAATCCTGGATTTGTTTTATTTCTTCTGGGAATCTGAGTGCCCCAAATAAAATATTCTGTCCCTATCTATATTACTTACCCAAATATTTGCAAATATTGATTGCAGATATTTCCTAGTCTGGTATGTGCCAGCCTAGTTAAAACAATGAATTCATTAGATGTGTTCCCATATTTACAATACCCATTAGTTAAACACTTAGTATTAAGGTTTGTCCTGTTATTAAGTGTGAGAGTTACCATAGGGTGAAAATTATTTGAGAGTCATTTCTGCTCTTCAATGCTAGTAATTGCATGCTTTATTTATATAGCAGATACAGCTATGCCCCTTATGATCTCTGCTGCAGACCGGAGCTCTGCGCCAGTTTGATAAGTTGTGAGAATCAGCTATTTTTCTGAAGTGGTTCTTTAACAAGTGGCGGTAGATTCTTAATCAGCAGACAGAGAGAAAGAGTCAAAGAGAAAATGGTGGGTGACAACTGAGTATGTTAATATTGACAATTTAAAGGAGATAATGAGGTAAAAGGGTTCAGATAATGTTATCATAACTCTGGAAATAGCATCAGCTTTTATTTCAACACTGTATGCACAAAGTGTGACCTGTGGTACCTTAAAAGAGAGGCTTATGTATTAATGACTCTTTTTACATCATAAATATCCTGCATTTTACGGCTCTTGCTCTCATTCTGTTTTTTTCCAATCCTGGTTTAAAAACACTCATGTCCTCAAGCTTAAACAAATAAATATGATTTAGAGGGGAAAAAAAAAATTCCTGGAGAAAATTACGGAAACTGACTGACTTATTAAAGCTAATTTTCTTTAGTATAGCATTTCCATGATGGTATATAATTGTTTCTTTAATGACCTTAGAGTTTCTGCCTCAACAATCTTGCCTGGGAGGCTTGCTCTGTACTTTAATATTTCTCTGTATGAAAAAACATTTCTTGACATCTGTTGAAATGCTATTTGTCTTTATATTCTATCTAACCTCTTTGTCCTACTAGTAGTCATATTAGCTGGAAAAATGTAACAAAATAACTAGTATCAGTATGCAGTACCTGGTTTTTACAGAAAGATTTAATAAAATTCCTTTTATCTGTATTATGCAGTTTAAAAATAAGCAACAATTTTCACTGTCTTATCTTTAAGTTTATACTACATGCCTTGGAACAATCTTTTTATCACTCTGATTTTTCCACAACATTAGTTATCCATGACCTTTTCATTTGAATTAGCAAGAACAAAATAGCAAAGCAAAATGGCAATAAAAACAAACATAAAATCAAACAAAAAACTTGCAGTCCTCAAATTTGTCTTTGTAGTTACTCTTTGTAATTCTTTGATACAGTTACTTAATGAGGTTCCACATTTTGCTATATCCTGAATGGTGTGTGTTTTTGTAGTACAGTTGCATTCGATTTCCAGTTAAAATGTTTGTTTGTTTGTTTCTTTTTTTTTTTTTTTTAAGGAGACTGTACATTGCTACTTCCAATAATCTGCAACATCACTTGACAAAAGTTAGTCCGTTCTTGATACATTCGCATTAAAATTGTGATGGACCAGAACTGTTTACATTCACCATTGCTTCACAGACTTGGAAAGATACAGACTTGAGTAGCTTATGCGCTTTGGTGGCTTGAACTGTCGTTGTTAGAAAAACAGTCTGATCTTTGAGGGGGAGATATTTAAGAAAGACCTGTTGTATCAATGCATATCAATATTATACCTTCCTTCTGCTTCCTTTTACCATACTTCTCTGTGAGGCAGTTTGAGAACTGAGTTTAAAAACTCCACTAGCAACACAGAGGACAAGCACCATGTCACTTCTCTTCCTCATGAGGATAGAGCCTACGTGCTTGTGAATTTAAACACGTACATCTCTGAAATGCTTTCTCAGAAGATGCTTGTGAGACATGAAGAGTTGCCCTATACATATCTAACTTCCTGTTTCAGGTTCAAGGTAGCTGCTGAATTTTTCCTGAGAGACAACTGTATTTTGTTATCATACTGTCATAGAACAGCTTCAGTTGGAAGGCACCTTAAAGTTCATCTAGTTCCAAACCCCCTGCCGTGGGCAGGGGCACCTCCCACTAGACCACGTTGCTCAAAGCTCCATCCAGCCTGGCCTTGAACACTTTCAGGGATACAGCATCCATAACTTCCCTGAGCAACCTATGCCAGTGTCTCACCACCCTTGCAGCAATGCATTTCTTCCTAATTATCTAATCTAAATCTACCCTCTGTCAGTTAAAACTCTTACCCCTTAACCTATCGGTACTCCGTGATGAAGAGTGCCTCCCCATCTCTCCTGTAGGCCCCCTTTTGGAAGGCTACTAAAAGTTCTTTCCACAGCCTTCTCTTCTCTGGGCTGCACAGCCTCAATCCTCTCAGCCCATTTTTATAGAACAACAATATCGATCGCAAAACTACATTTAAATCTAGACTTCCTATTCCCATGGTTTTCTAGGGGGCTGAAATTTTGAGGACAATGATTTTAGCTTTACTTAAAATCTTAGGAAGATTCAAAGAATCTCTACAAAAGAATCAAAACTGAGTAAAATTTGCTTCTGAGTACTTGAGAGACTCCATGTAGAGTAACAGAATGGATAGAGCAGGCATGAGGAACAGCTGCTGGAGCTAATGTTGGATGAATAAGGTTGTTTAAATGAATAAAATTCTATTTATTAATGGCTTTAGACATAATTTCTTTGGTCAACACGATTGACACATGGAGTAGATCACCACCGGCAGCAGAAAAACTAACAAATATAAAAAGATTTTGGTAAAAAATAGCAAAACTGTTAGAGAAAAACTAAGTTTTTGACATTGTATGCTGAAAAGATCTAGAAACTAAACAGATAGGTGGCTTTTATATTTACCTTAGGTCTTACAAGACATGCTGTTGTCTCTTTTGTGTGTAAGTTAGGTAACTGTTTTGTGTTGATCAGGTTATTTTTTGTTCTCTTCAGCAGTGACACAATTCGATTTCTCAATACCTTACAATTTTGTTTGTCTGGTCTTTTCTATTTTTTTCTTTAACTTTATTAGTACTGAAAATAAGGTGAAGGTACCTTTACTTGTGTTTTATCTGAGATTCCTCTTCAATGTTTGTTCAGATTTAAGATCCCCATTTGTATTCTTTTTCTGTTTTAGGATGTTTTGCTGAAATACTTCATTTTAATTTAATGTATAGATATGACAGTTACAGTCTGTTCTTAGAGGATGAGAAGCTACATCTATAATGTATTGGTAAATATATCTACAGTAAAGCCTTGTCTTCTTCTAATGGGAAGCAACTCCTTTGTTCAGATACCCACCATGGTACCTGAAAATCAGTAAGATTGGTTATGACATGGTACATAGTAGTCCATCAGGAAAATATTTGATATTTAACAGATATTATTTTATTTTCAGTTGTTAAAAGTAGCACATTCTGAACAAAAAACACATTTCAAAACTATACTTTTAGGTCCTACTAACCCAGAATAAGTCTGCCCTCACCACAGCATAACTTCTAGTGTATTTTTTACTACTCTTTTTATACACTCACTCATTAATCTACTGGGAGTTAAACAATTCTTCTGTGAGCTCAGATATAAACCCCATCTCAATTAAATGTCAAAATCTGTAAGTTTGCTTCCAACAGATAGGCACAAAGGTAAATTCTCTCTTTCAGGGAGCTCTTGAAAAACCTAGAGCAAATACCCCAGGAAGCCTAATAGCATCCAGAGCTCAATGAACAGTGGATCTCATTATACTGCATGGACACTAGTGGGGCTTTAGATGTTGTGAGCTGACCTAAACTGGGCTTTTAATAATGTGGGCTAAATTTTAATATCTTTCCAAAACAGATATCTGTAAAGTTTTTATGCAACATGAAGTAGCTTCAGTCAGAGAGACTGAGAGGGTCCCCACCTCCAATACTTGGTTTAAAATAAAAATAAAATGTGCAAACACAAGCTTGAAAAAATATTTACATGAAAAGTGGTTGAATTTCTTCTATTCTTGAATGAAGAACATCTGTTAAAACCATAAATGTTTTTCTTAGGGTGCCCAGGTAGAGAAAATTATTTTCCTGCACTATAAAATAAAGCATAAAAGTCCCTGTGAAAAGTACAAAGGCAGACTTCATGTCTCTAGCCTTATCACCCTTAGCCACTCTGCTAGTGAGGAGCTCTTCAGCTTTATGGGTCTTTTTGCCCTCTTTGGAAGACTCATGAAAACTAGTATCCTACTCCAGTCCATATATATCATTACAGGGGCCAGGCTCCCCACGTTTAGTGCGTAGACATCCTTAAGGAATTTGACCACATGCTAAATTGCACCCTTGAATTGGGATCTTAAAGGTGACTCAAACCCAGGAAAATGTTCTTAGATCAGTCCTTAGGATTAATCAGTAAAATGCAAATAAAACTGTTGTATATCATTCTCAAAGAATGGGCAGCTGGTACACAGATAATATATAGGTGTATAATGATAATACTGGTGAGACCAGTTTCTTGAAAGATTAGAAACAGAGAATTACTTATTATCTTCATTTCAATCAAGAGTTACTTATATGATCAATCCCCAAAATTATTATATTTCTAAATTTCTGCCTACATTGTTTTGCATGAACTATGTGACAATGTCTTCTTTTATTGAGCCTGAAGATATTAATTTCCATAGCTTTCTAGCAGCTGCTTTCATTAAGATGTTATTATTCATGATAATTTATCAAGACTGGAAAACACCTGGCTTGGAGCAAAATTCTGCTTCTGGAATGAGATCTTTGACTGTAGTAACCAGTTCCATAAACTGAGATTTACACTTAAAGTTCCAAGGAGAATTCAGAGATTAAAAAAGTCCCACACCTTGGAAAAAAAATCACCTAATTCAGAACATTATCTGTTCTATCAAGGTCAAGTAATAATAGCTAATTACTTAGAGAATACTTACTGTCATTGGTAACTCTTGGACTGGAACAACTTCTTGACTTCAAGAAGTAGAATAGTTAGGTCTCCTTTGACAGCTTCTTTACAGTCTTATCTTTATACTCACCAAAATAAGATTTTCAAATAATGGTTGTATTTAGAAATAAATTAATATCGACTGACAAAAGGTCAAGCCTATAGCTATAGATTTTCCAGAGAAATTGCATTCTTGTTTAGACAATGGGAAGGAAAATTTTTGCAATAACACTCTTTTGTTACGATTCTTGAGATACAAAGAGTTTCAAAGCTCTGGTTTCAACACTTAGGTACCATCAAAGGTCTGTTGTGTTATTATCATGTCACAGATTCTTAACTACCCTTTTGCTATTGAGTCATCCCAAACAAGATCTTTATTTGAGTTATGACAATAAACCAGTACTTCAGCTTGTTGGTACCCAGCAATGACAGGATGTTAGAGATTTACTGTTTTGCAAACCCTCCTTTATTGATGTGGTTTAAGTCTATCTCTGTATCTAGTCACACAGGGATACAAGAAAGTAATCCTGCTAATTTATTTCAGTTCAAGACAGCTCGGCAAGAAGCATGTGAATATACAGCTTGTATAATCTAAAGAGGTTCACCTACTCTTCTATTTGATCCTGTCATTATCTCAATTTCCTTTCTTTAGTAATCAAGACCTCAATGCTGATTATAAAATTTAAATTATAATTTATAAATTATACAATTTATAATTGATATTTTTCATCATGCTCTGACTTCTTTATTTTTATCGTAACAGACTAACAGGAAAAGAAACAAACCTCAAACTTCATTGGTTTTGGTTAGTTGGTTGTTTTGTTGGCATTTTTTTCAGTTCCTCTACCTTGAATCTCTATGTGGAATCTGTCATTTTAACTAAGATTACAATGTTTCTTTATTTTGGCTTTCAGCTCCATGCTGAAAAGACAAGATTACCTGATTGCAAATTGGAAGTCTAAAAAAGATGTGGCTCTCAGAGTTTCCCACCCCTCAGGACTCCGTAGGCCGCACTGAGAAAGAGTGTCTTCTTCTGTCATTTCTTTTTGAGCTGTGAGTGATTAATAAGAGGCTAATCATTACTTCTTTAGCAGGGAAAGGAAAACCTTCATGTTCTAAAAAACATCTATATTATCCCTATATAATCTGATCCCGGAAAGACTTTAAAAATTGGCATCAATTCAGATATAACCATTCTGGAAACCTAGTAGTACTTGATGTCTATATTTTGGACTGGAAGATTAATTACATATATTACTAAAATATATTTTGGACTGGAAAAATAATTCAATAATGCTCTTTGGAAGACTGAGACGCTTTCACAGAAAGAAAAATAAATTTGCCAGACAGTGGACAAAGCAGAATCATAGCTAAAAGAAAAGAATATGGTTATGTGAAGGAACAACAGTATCTGCCTTGACACATGTGAGGGCATATAAAAAAGCATCATCACATTACTCACTGAATATATCACCTCATCAGTTCCAGAGGGTTTAAATCCTGGGATTGGAGGTTATCTGTAAAAAACATGAGTTTTGAGTTTCCTGCTTCATGTGAAAGTTGCTGCAGTACAATATTTTACTGTACTTAGTAATTTTCAATTTGATTTATACAGCCTCATGACTTAGTTCAAAAGGCTAGATCTGGCCTTTCTTGTTCTAAGAAGAAAGGATATTCCCCTGAAACAAGTGTATTTTTCTTCTGAATAACACTTTTTGTTCAGTATCATAGTTCATTCTTCGATCAGAAGCTTTGGTGTATCAATGGCACAGCATCCAGATAAATCTTGTTCTATTAATTTACCAATATAACTATTCAAAATTTGTATTTCAAAGCCATTATTCATCTATTCTGTTACACAGCAAGCATTATTTTAGATTTTTGTCTAGTCTGTTCGGTAAGTCTAGTTATATATAGAATCTAATGTAAGAATATAGCTTGCTTACTTGGAAGATGTAGGTTTATTCATACAGGCTACAAAGTCATCTATGGTCTCTTAGGCCTGTAATATTAAGAGGTTCTTGCAACTACTCTGCCCTAAAAAGCCTAGCAACCACATGATAAACATACACAGCTGAAACAGTTTCACAGTCTGCTAGCTGCAGAATGAAAGGGTAAGCAGTAATTGAAAGTAGCAGGCATAAAGCACAAGCAGTGCAGAATGGAAGGGTTTGCATTTACTTTGCATAGTTGTAAGTAGAAGCACTAGTTACAGGCAAAAGAGAATCATGCCCAGAAACTACATATGCCAGCCCCTCACCAAATATAAATTTTCCCTGGTCGACGGATTTCAATGGAGGCAGACAAATTTATAGTACCGAAAGCCCTAGGCCATTTTATTGCCCAGATTATTTTCTAGCATATCCTGTGTACAGTAAGGATGGATATCATAGACCCTGGTTCAGCTCTGACCCTGTAGAAGATGAGATTGTTCCTGGACAGTTTTAATGTGTTTCACTAAGGGAGTATGAGCGGTGGTAGGATGGGTGCAGCACCAGCACATTTCACCCATTGCTTTGCATTTTCATCTCATCTGCATTTGTGCTGGACTGGTAGGGGAGTGCAGTATGTAAGCAGAGGCATGATCAGCAAATACTTTTTGAAGAAAAAATCATCTGCGTGGCCTCTGGGATTCTAAGAAGCTGTGAAAATCCAGCCTTTATCTACTTGCTATTACATAGTTTTGATTGATGGGATTAAAAAGCAGTTTAAAAATCTCGGGGCACTATTCTGCATAGGTTTGCATGTCATATCACATAAGGCCAATTTTCTCATAATTTATTAATTTTAATTCATAATTTAAATGAGAAAGTTGTAAAACATGGCTCTAGCTGAAGTTCTGAAAAATCAGCATTCTCCAGCATGACTCCCTTGTTCAATTCCCTGCACCATGAATATGACATAAAGGTAGAGGAGACTTAAATGAAGGGAAGATTTTTTGCCAGAAAAAAAAGTATAGCCAAACGAAATAATGTGAGTTTTTACCTAAGATATATCTTCTTTAAAAATAAGTAAACAGCTTTTGTTTGTCAAAATATGCTGGTAGCCAAATGAAGGATTCGGAAATAGATTCCTGGCAGTCCAGGAAGTATGTGACAAACTCAGCTGCACATCAGCTCAACAGCCCTTGGCAGCATATTTTTAATTGACTGAGTGGTACAAGGTGAGCAAGGGCAATGTCACAGAACTTGTAGAGATGTTTAGTAGTACCTTTGAAGAGTTGTGAGTGACAATATAGGAAACAGTTAAAGGTACAGAAAAGGCACTTCATGAACTCCTCCTCACCTCTTCTCATTACACAAATACAAAAGTATACTGAGTAAAACAGAATGATGGGAAAGTAAAAAATGTAATTATTTTCCACAGCATATAATTAGCCTGCAATACTCGTTACCCCCAGCATCAGCAAGAGTAGGGGTGATAGTTAATAAAATAGTCAGGTGCTTAAAAATGCAGCTCCATTCCAACAGGATTTGCAAAAGGAACATGGAGATTATGTAGTAAATCCCCACTGGTTTTGTTTACACTCCTCTGAAAGCATGATCTCTGGAAAACAGCTTTACATAAGGTGTGTTATGTGCCTATCTGCCACTAATCTGCCTTACAGAGCCACAGAAAATACACAGACTGCCCGTGAGACATTCCAGAGTATCTGGCAATACAGGAGCACCGTGGATATGCTCCAGTACAAAGGACCCCCACTTTTTCAAGGCTGTTCTCTGGTCAACATGAACACCCAGCTTGAAAGCTCAATCAGCAGCTGTAAGGGTGGGCTCTAATATCTAAATCAAACAGTTATGTGCCTTTTGAGCATTTCAGTAGATGTTAGACATCATTATTTTAAGGCATTTTAGTGGTTTTTTTTGTGAATCGGATCCCATGACCTCAGGAGGATTTGAAAAAGGGACAGACTTTTTTATGGTTAGCTGAGGTAAGAAGAGGGATATTAAAGTGAAATATCTAAACCAAAATAAAACAGGAAAAGAAAGAAAGCACTTTGGAAGGAACAGATATCTTTTTGATTGAAGGCACAAACCATTTTCTAGCACTGGATAATAAAGGCAAACTCTGAGGTGAGAGGGATTTTCCGTCAATGGTGTCTGGAGTGTTTTCTGCACATGGTTTCGGAACAGCAGGTAGTGCTAGTGTCAGTAAATGAGGCTGTATGATGTGCTGATCTGAATGAGAGCGACCACAGCTGTGTTCATAACAGCAAGAGCCAGGATCTGCTAGTTAGCTACAGTTAGCCAGGCTCGGACCCTTTTCTAATGAGGGCCATTTCACCTGCCAAACCGCTGTACTTTGCCACGTTTTCTTTTGTTTCATTTTAAACTTCTCTCATCATCTTTACTTTTTCATGTCATTTTTTCCCACTCTGAAAGGATATCCAAGAGAAAGGACTTTAAATTAATTTTTTAGAAGTGCTTAATGTAGGTAGTGCATGAGGGCAGACAGAATTCAATTTAGTTAAATGTAATGCAAAAAATTGTCTGAATTTCTTGTGCATTCTCAAGGGCTGTGACATCCTGATTCAGTGAGAGCTTGAGTGCTCCTGAGAGAATAAAGCCCCTTAATTTCCTTGTCAGGAGTTAAGGGTTCTCTTTCTACTCAATCAGCAATGCAAAGACCTTAGCATTGAACTTTGTCCCCTCTTACGAACAATCTAAGTGATTGTTGTTCGATGAAGATGGTTTCTCAGTGTATTGCAGCAAACAGTTTGCTTGGATGAATTACATGGACAGAAAAATGGCATACAAATACCATAATCCTGTTATATGAAGCAATGCTATGAGCTGAGTAGATGCCAAGTCCCACATTCATAGGATCACTTCAAAAGATTTAATACTAGAATTTCAGAGAAGGTTAATGAAAGCAGTAAATGATATGCTAGAATTTGCAGGAAACAAGGCATTGCAAAGAGCAAGGTGCTCGGTTCCAGCCTTCCTGTGGCTTTTTTATGATGGCAGCAAAATAGTCAAACTGACCATTACCCAGGAGAGAGAGAATTTAAAGCCAGTATATGTGATTTTATTACATTGCCCTCTGCAATCTTCAGGATTGCTAGAGCATTGCTGGAAGTGGCCCTGGAAAAGGAAGGAAAGAGCAAGACCTCTGTGCTGCATATGCCTAGCAGACCATCAGCTCAGTGGACCCTCTGAGCAGCCACTCTCAGCATAATGCTTAGCTGAATATAGGCAGGAACTGCCCTCTCTTGGTGCTTCAAAAAGCAAGATTACCTCCCTCCCTGTCTCTGCACCTTGGTAATGGCAAGTATGGATTGCTGAAAACAAATAGGCAGGCAAGACATTGAGTTTGCCAAAATTTTTGACTTCTTATCAAAGTTATTTCATTTCCTATGTATTTCAACATAAAACGAAGCATTATTGAAATTCCTTTGCCCTTTACACAGTCATTTTATTAGCAATATACGTTTCTGCAGAATGCCCCTCTCTGGTTGAACATGGCAAATAAGCTTACACCGTCTTCAGACTTGCATTCGCATTATGAATGAAAAGTTGCATATATTTACATTTATTTCAGAATTTGTAATTTATTGCATAGTTCTGAGTGTGTAGAAGAAGTATGAGAATTACAACACCAGAAGATGTGTCAAAGATTCAAGACGTTTTGCTGGGATTTCAATTGAATTTAGTTTCTTAACACTTATAAGGAGGTTGTTATGGTTTTAAATGAGATCTGTTGCTAATGGCAACTGTTTCAGTAATTGCAAAATCTGTAAAATAGACAGCGCTATTTAAGCTTCTTAAAAATTTATAGCATATTAGATTTAATTAATACATTCAAATATGAGAAGGCATTAATGATTTAAAATCTGAATCAATATTTTTCTCCATGTGTGTGTTTTGTATTACAAATAATGTATGCAATTCTCTCAACAGTATTAAAATGGAAGTTTTGTCTGAAATGGTACAGTGACTATACCCATTACTGTATTCCTTGACCTCTGTATGCCACAACTGAAATCTGGATTAGGTAGGAAGAAATTACTGGGGGAGATTCAACAGAGCTCTTTGTCAGCAGGTAAAAACCAAGGTTTATAAGCAGGGTTATACTTTGTATAGTCACTGTAGTGTTTTAAGTGCATTCAGCTCCAGGTACAATTACCATATCTAACCTTACACAAATTAATTGGTTTTATTATAAACTACCTCCCCCCTCCTAATAAATAAAATTCACAGTTATTTTATTTTCTTCAGCATAGTTATGTTTTAAAGTGGTATAATTTTATATAGAGAACTCTAGTGTGCTACTTAAAGTGGCATTTTCAAAGCTCCTTGAGGTCACCAGATAAATGGAGCTTAGTAAGTATAAAATTACTATTATTATTACTTTTGCACAGAAAGTGTAGGCAAGACTGCAAATACAGTATGTATGTACATGTATGACTATATATTTGTACTAGTAGTGTCTGTAGTACTTGTAATTACATTTCAGGGTTATTTCATTCTCCTATAAAGACAAATAGAAGCCTATTCTTTTCCTAAACCACATTTCACTTGAAAGTTGGCTTCCTTAACTATGAAAAAGGAGCCAATCTCCAAAAGAGTGAGTTTGTTCTAGCAGGAGATGGCAAGGAGACTTAAAGCTGTAGTATTTCACTGAGTTCCGCTTGGGAAAGGATTTGCAGGAAAATTCTGTAGGGTTTCACTTGCTAATATTTCTCCAAAACCTCCAGCGCTGAGTAAAGGATGGGATTTATTTTTCTCAGAGACCCACCATTTCAGACTGGAAGATCTCTGGAGATTTGTATCAACCTCCACCTTAGACTGTCTCTAGGAAGATTCAGGACTGAAAAGACAGAATCTCTGTTTCAATCACTTCCTCTGCTGTGATTCCAGGTTAAGCAGAGAATTCCTGTCCTAAGATGCTCCATAAACTCCTAAAGGGAGATATTTTTCATCAGCATGGGAATTGTACTACTTTTGCTTCTCTCAGACTTAGTGGGATGAATTTAAAAGATCTGTGAAGAACTATAAATCCATGGGAGTGTAACAAGCTATATCTTAGAGAATTTCTGTAGTGACTACAGTTTTTAGAGGACTAACTTTAAACTAGACATTTCTAGTCATGTAGTATGTTACAACACACGGTTCAGCAATTGACCCAATCCAGAAAGCTTGTGTTGAATGCCTTGTTGCAACTGCACTGCTGCAAATATCTGTATTAAAACTAGTGTGAATATGTTTACGGAAGCAGCAGAACCATCATGTGTAATCACAGCTACATACAGATTGACCCTATCAAGTTGTAAGTGTATATGAGTTAAACATACATCTCTAAGCTAATTACTGTTATCAGTGGAGAAAAGTAGACCTATGGAGAGATTAATTGATTCGACCGATTGCTGACTAAAGGACACTGGTCGTAAGGGATGGGAGCCTACACACCTACCTTATACTCAAGACATCTAGCTTCTGGTGCTTCATTAGAACAGAAAAATCCCATTCACAATACTTAATGGATGAGAGAAAGATAAAGTACATTCTACTTAAGATTCACTACATAGAAATTCACATCAAATCCAAAGATAAATGAGCTAGAATGTCAGGTAAGAAGAGGAGGTCTTGAGACAACAGGTATTCCTGAAACTTGTAAAATGTCTGCAAGCCTATTGCAGGAAACCTTCAGACACAGAACAAGGAATATAACTAAGAAATTTTATAGAAGGATAAATACCTGAGTGGAAAGGGTCTACACAACCTCTATATAAATCTCTAAGCATAAGAATACAAAAATATTGTCTTTCCAGCCTCTAGGTCACTGAAAGGAAATTGAGGGAGATCTAAGGAGAGAACTAAATTTAACAGAATAGCTATAGGTGACCGTGGCTGTCCGCATATATGCTGGCGAAATGTTACAGAGGGGAAAAGAAGGGAGACACTATATCGACACTTCAGATATTTCCACTTAGGAAAGCATTCTGTATCACATAGCAGAAGGTCATAGTCTTAAATTCCGGCTAAATAAGATGAAAAAGCTAACAAAAGAACTCCTGTAATTTGCAGGTCACATAATGCAACATCAACTCAAAGCAAGTTTAGCCATGAAATCCCATCTGAATAATTTTAAAATTTTTGTTTTAAGTGGTAAACTTCTGTTTTCTAGCCGATTAAACTAGAGAAGCAGTTTTCTCTGTTTCTATGGATTAAGTCTTCCAATTTTAAGGCAGCCCAGCTGTACCATTTACAAAGGACCTGCTTAATGAAAGCAGAGGTAAGAGTTCAAATGGCAGAACCTGCAGTACTCAGTGACTTCTCACCAAGATCAAGTATGACAGGCTGTTAACCTAAGGATATTTGTGAATGATAATTTCTTAAAAATAATTGAATGGATTGCTTGCTTGCTTGATTGATTGGAAAAGGACCCTCCCAGGACTCAACAAGCAAGGCATACTCTTAATCTGCAGTGGACACAGACTACATGAAGTTGAACACGTTTCCAGAAGTAATATGCAGCACTCCATACAGCTAGAAGACAAAATTGCCTGTCCATGGAATTTAATGGGTTGAAAGTGGAATTTCTGGTGGAATATAACTACCAGTTCTTAGTGGTGTTCATTAACCTTTTGAATTTAATTTCTTGGGTATGTGTTCTGAGTGTGTACAGCCTGTTCGTTGGCCTGTGTGATTCCACAATAACACTTACACGTGTTTTGGTTAACTTAAGTCAGTTTTGTCATAGAGACAGATATTTCAAAAATAAACAATGTTTTAGGAAAACAGATGATTAGGCAGAAGAGGGAATTCTGAGCAGAATCTCTAGGGGGGGAGGGGAGGTAAATCAGGAGAAAATGGTGTTTAGCCTGCATAGAAAATTATTCAAGGATCAGGACTTTTGGACTGTCACATATTCCCTGTGATTTTGAACATCTCTTTTTCCTTACTCTGAAGAAGCTAGTGTTTTCCACTGCCAGAGGTCTGGTACTGGATTTAGCAGACCAAGAAATACCTTCCGGTTGTCAATTCCTCTGTTATAATAAATAGGTGCCAAGCTGCCTCTAGAAATTGTGTTAATCATCCTGCTGGCTCTCTTCAGACAGAAAAGGTTGAAATAAAAGTATGTTAATTGACTGAGCAAAAGAAAGTTTAATATTTTCTGGTATCTTAGCCTTGAGACTCTCTCATCATGCTTTTCCTATCTTTCTGTAAAAGTGATAGAAGTTCTTATTTCAGACCTGATTTTCATTACTGACTTAATGTCAGGTGGTTAAAGGTAACAGCTGCGAGAAGAAAGGTATCTATTACATTTGCATTCAGACTATCTTCAGGGTTGTAGAAATCTGTAACACTTCAGGGCTAATTTGTGCAACCCTGTTAACTAAATTCAGAAGCAGGTTTGTGAAATTTCCATGACAATTTTGTAGCAGTAAATGCTGCATAATTTATAACAGCAGGAAATATAATACGTGTATTTTAAAACATTTTCTTATTTGATTTTATATCCAAGTAATAAATCACACAATGAAGACTGGTTGGGCTAACAAGAAAACACCTAGCAAACTTAGTATTCTCCATGCAGCCTCACAAAAGAAGAATTTTTTCCTGCTGGCAGCATGTGGTAGCAAGCTGTTTCCCTCAAAGTAGGACAAATTTATTATTTTCACTGCAGTAATTTTTTTTGTTCAGATATTTATAATCATGTGTGTGTATATTCCATTATTTACTTATATGTGTATTAGAAAACACCACAAGAGTTTGATGGAAAATTGTCCTGACAGAGAATGCAATTTTTCAAAAATGAAAATGGGAAACGAAAATATTAGCAGTGTTATAAGAAAGCACTTCAAAGTTTTAAAAAAATGAAAAAAAAAAATCCAAATTCAGTCAGTGAATTCAACGGAATTGTTCAACTGAAGTGTTTCAAGCTGATATTGGTGTATTCTAATTTGCATTGTTTCCTCTATGAACTGAACATGCATAATATAAAATCATCAACAGCTGGGAGAAAAATCTTTTTAAATTGAAATATTTAAATATTTTTAGAATTTTGAAAAAAAAAATATATCTTCAGGCTGTCTGAACTACTTATATACCCAATGTTTAGTCTTACATGCTCAAATGCTTATTTCTTAGCCACTGAAAATCAAGCACTGAAGACATTTGCATGAAAAATGCCGGGTTGAGCAGCTGGTGATTTTCTTTGGTGTATGTGAAATAAAGAATGCAATAGCAAGGGTTATCTTCTGGGTTACTTCATTTTACTGCTTCCATTGATACAGATCATGCCTTTTCATCTATTTAACCAAATTAACAAACAAGATAAGCAATTAGGTAGTGAAAGGGGACCTACTAAGACAACTGGACAAGTAGCATAGGTCGTATCTCTGGACTTTTTTAAACTGAAGGAGGGATATATGCCCTCAAACTCCATATCACCAAAAAACAAAGAAACCAGGTGATAAGGAAACTCTTGATTAACAATGGTAATTTTCTGTATTGAGTTTGTTACCTAAATCACATGTTCTATTCTGATAAACAAATCTCCCCTTTGACAGACGTTAGTCTTCTCTTTTTTGATACAGGAAAAAGTCACACCAGAACTCCTAACTCATGTTTACTGACGACAACTGATGTTGTCAAACTGCTTCAGCCTGAAATAAATTAACTGTGTCAACATGTTCCACAGAAGTAAAATTCTGCCTCTTGACAGGAATATGTAGGTTTCTGACAGTAAATAGCAACAGATTCAAGAAAATTGCCTCATTGGAAAGAAAATGGGATTAATTTTACTGCATGTCTATGATTACAGTGGTAACCACATGCTGAACATAGAAACACACAGATCCAAAGATTTGAAAAGTGTAGTTAATTATCAATTGTGTACATAATAATTGTTACTTTTACCTTTACAGTTCATCCTCATTCATAGGATAATTTTGAAACATTAAAACTTGGGGCTAATTACTTTCCAAATAACCTCCAGTGGCAACATAGCTCAGACCTTCTGAAAACAAAACACACTGTGTCTGACACTTCTTCCATGCTTGCTGATGTGCTCAAAGAATACACAAAATTTGGTATGTATGATTTTCCTTTGAAAAAAAATACCTCGTTCATGCCACATTTTTTTATTGTTTCAAACCAGTGCTTCTGGCTTTAAACCAAACTTAATTCTCTGCTAGTCTGCTGAATTACCTCTGATACCTTTTACAAGTCAGGTCCAGATTTACTATCCTCCATTTGTGTGGCAAATTACTTGTTCTTACTGAGAGAAGGCATATCTTTGGTAGTCGCTCAGCCATGTCACTTTAACAGTTCATTTAATTTCTCTACTCTTTTTAGGTTAGAAAATCCCTCAAAAACTAGTATTGCTTTGAAACTGTAATTTAGTTGTAGGGACCTCAGGCTGCTTATGAGTGGGTGCTGGCAAAAAGTAAAGACATCTCCTTGCTAATGTATGTAAATTAGGAAAGCAGACTTTGCTGCTGATCAATAATTTCCGAAGACAACTCTTACATCAGGGACAATATAAACCCTCTGTAAATTGGGTAATCTTATTGCCCAGCATTCTCTGCATGTTGATTCGTTAAAGCTAGACAGCATAGCATATTCTGTTCTAAAATGCTGTAAAGTCAGACAAACATCACTGAAACTGTTAATAACAGACGAAGGAAATTAAGGGTTTTGTTTGGTTAATTGTTTTGTAGCATTTACAGAATCAAATCTGTAATAAATATATATATGTAAGCATATCAAGATCTATTTTCAAGAAGTTTCTTGTGTATCCATCTATTATTTCCATCTATTATTCTCGCAACACAATAAATATTAATTACCTTTCACATTTCTAGAGAGAATTTAGTATTTCTGAGTTGGCAAACATACCTGATTAAAATTCCCTGCTAGAGCTAAGGGATCAGATTTGCAAGCTTTCCGGCCCTACCAGTAGCACTGTGACACCACCAACTCAAATAGGAGGTCAATGTAGCTGTCTCCAAGGCTATTTCCTCCCTTGTCACCCTTTCTAGAGGGTCACCAAACAAACTGTTTATTATGAGGATATTTTTAGTGTACTGAATACCTCCCTTCCAGGGCATAGCCTCTAAGTCATGTATGTGACATTAAAACTCCATCAGAGCATTACAGTAAATAATTGTTTTGTCCTTGCTCTATCTGTGGAATTTTTATGGACATGCACATGGACATGAAGAGTCTTTGTTTGACTTTGTGGCTTTGCAGATTGTTGTGAATACTTCAGTTTGCATTCATTCATAAATACAATTGTCATACAGATTTAAGACATTTTGTTTGCCTTAGTCGTCTAAGTTGCCAAATTTTTAGACCATATTTGAAACACACTAAAACAAGTGTTATCAGGCTCTGCAGAAAATACAGCTATCCCTACCTTTTTCTTAAAGGCAAATCTGGCAGTGTATATACTGGTAACGATTTCCTTACAAGGGCCTAATTGCTTGAGTACGAATTTAGGAGTGAAATGTACCCTTTTTGAAGATTTCAACATGTGTTTATCTAAAATATGCCCTAGCACACAGGCTGTTAAGCATATGTGGCAACAGCCTCCATTCATCCTTCTTAGAAATCTATTTTATGCCCAAAATTTAGATTAATAAATTGCATGGAATTAATCTTACCCTATGCCTTCGCTTTTTTCCCAATATTCTGTCACTTCATATATATATATATATATGTATTTTACCCATTTAACTTGTATATAAAACAACTTACTTTCAACCTCTGAGGCAGATCCCTCCTGGGCAACTCCAGGGGATCCTCAGCCCATAGCCCTGGGATGGCATCCACCAATCTCAGCCAGTGGAAGAGACACTCTCATTCACCTTACAGACTGAAGATTGTCCTTACTGCCCCCGGGGACATGACAGTGAGTATGGGATGCCAGGAAGGTCCTTTTGATTGAACCCAACTTATTCTGGGATATTCAGAGCAGTAACCAAAGTCATGGGAAGAAGTGAACTGGGGATGTACAAGTGTGGGAAGAAGACATTGAAAGGAACCAGTTGTGTATAGTCACTCTCCTAGTCAACATGCTTGTCTGGCCAAACCCTGCACCCGATCCCCACAGCCTGTCCTGTCTTCTCATTAAATTCCTTTTCTAACTCTTTTCCCATTTGCAGGGATATCTTCCCTGTGTGCATCTATTGTGCCTGGGAATTTGAGTGCAGCAGCTGGAGTGGGACCAGTGGTCTCAGGGACCTGTGTGTCTGTGGTGGGAGGAACTAGAAAGACCAGAGCATATGTGCATTCTGCACCGATGTATACATCAGCACATCATCACTGAGTGCATCAAGCAGGACTAGCAGCAAGTTGGACAAGAGGCTTGATAGGGCAGTATTAGAATGTTCTGTGCTGGATCCTAGAGAGATCCAGGGATCTAAGAGCTGGATACTGGAGGGACCACAGGGTCCGTGCCAGGTACTGGAGAGACCATGGAGTCTGAGCTAGATCTGAACTAGCTACTGATGGGGCCCATGGTTGCGTTTGTATGTCTGTGTGTGGCAGCTGGGAGACCAGAGGGGCCAGAGCAAGCTAGTGAACAGACTGAGCATGCTAAGCTAGTTAGCGGAGGGATCCATACATATAGAGGTATGTACATATGCATATATTTTTCACTACAAACTCATCCTGAACAGTCAGAATGTATAACTATAATTTGGCTGGCTGTGCCTATATGTATATATGTATCTTGTGTATATGCCTGTTGGGCAGAAATAATTTAGACAACTGAGGTAAATGTTTAAAACCAAGGGGAATGAATCTAGACTGTTGTTAATACATGTAAATTGTAAATGTATGAGCTGAGAAGGTAACCATTAAAATCTTCAGAACAAAAAGGTACATTTGTAGTACCTGTTTCCAGAAAACTGGAAGTCAGGAGTGCACCAAGACCATAAAAAAATAATAAGCTGTGGAACCGTCAGGCTTGGAGAAATAAATATACACTATTCTGGATGTAATTTATTTGGCAGCAGCAGGTAATCTGAAAGACAATATAGTGTAAATAATTCATGTGTACTGAGAAAGCAGGTTTAATTCACCTCAGGAGAAGCTGTCTCAGTTGCAGCCATTAAACCCGACTGAGTTCAGCCCTGTGTGCTTCTAGTACAGCTGTATGTCTATTCTGCTTCAAATTCTGCATCAGTCCGAAGATAACCAAGTAACAAAGGGCCTGTCTGAAAAGCTTGTTCTTTGGTACAGGCTATCAGCGTCTTTATATCCTGCTTGCTTTCCTAGGGCTTTCAGTCACGGTGAGGTACAGTAGTTACTCTGGGACCCCTGATACCTGTGTGGCTCATACAGAATTGTCAGCCTATATTTTGAATGTTTTGGCTTTGTTTTCTGGTAGCAAGGTGGTACATTCCCTCATGAAAAAGGAAGAATACAACAAGCAATGATGTCATCTTTGTTCCCGGTGTGCCTGTGTTCTGCCCAGTTGTTCTCTCCCTTGGATGAGGAAGCAATAAAATCTATTTTCTTTACCCTGTATGTTTTCAGCATTCTAGAAATGAAAAAAATAATACTGTAAATAAATAGGCTCAGACTTAAATATACTAAATGGACCTCGGTGCCAAACAATTCAAGCTGCTAGAAGAAATTAAATGGATTGCTACAGCTGTTTTTTCATTAGTTGTGGCCATTTTCCTTCTCTGAATGGGTTACTTGAACAGCAAACTCATCCTTTGAGCCCTAAAGGTAGAATTTAAAATAGCGATCTGGTACTTTAGAATCCAGTCTGGGCTGGATGTTTTTGCTTGGAAATTAGGACTGTTTGTTAGATCCTAAGAGATAATTTGAATCATGTAATTCCTTGATAGGGCTTCATGTTTTACAGCAGATCTCTGCTGAGAGTTCTTATCTCATTTCACAATTATTAGAACTCTGATCACCGGCTGTGCTTGTGACACAGATTGGAGCTGATAGTGCTGTGATCAGTGATGGCACAAAACAGTTAGTAATGATCAGACTTCTCTTCCCACTAGACTCACCAATAAAGGAAATTGTGAAGAACAAATATAGGTGATGGCGTTTTGAATTTGTGCAAGACTGAGCAATGATGGAACATAATCTTCCATACCCTTTTTGTTCCCCTTAATTCCTCTTGAACAACTATGTATCTAATCTTATAACAGTTAAGGAAAATGGTAGATGAGGTAGGTGATGCTGGTGATTGAAAGATGAAACTGACCATTGATAAAAATGTTGTCTGTGCAAAAAATAAAATAAATAATCAGAGAGGGAATATTTAGACCTTATAAAACCTATTTGATTTAACATGATGAATTGCAGGTATGATGACACATGTAATAGACTTTTTTATTTCCTACACAAGAAAGTCTTTATTTGCATAAGGTGTACTGGAGAACGGGTCATACAAACATGTATATATATATAAGCTTCTAATTTGAAATACAGAAACCATGTATAAGGTTTGTTTTGGTATCTGTCATCTTGATAGCACGGAATTTTGAACTGTATAAACAACACACCCATATGATCATAAATTCTGACTGAGGTTTGATGCAAATGTGCATAATTTTGGGTAATATATATCAGTTAGTCTATTGCACTCACCAAAATGCTTTAGAAGATGTTTTGAAGATTGTATATTCATAAAACTAATATTCAACATGAAAAGAGTGCTTAAATAGACAGTTCTTCTCAGTTTTGCTCGCATATTGTTTATTGACTCTTCAGTTCTCTTGTTTCACTAGGAAGGTTTAAGGGTAAAAAACTAGGTTGCGTATGGTCATATATAAAGCCTGAAGTAGGTCTTGCTGGATAAATTTGTTCTGTGCTTTGATGGAAAAAAAATGATTGATTTAGTAATAAATGGTATTAACATGAATCAGTTTCTGTTGTACATTGTAGTAGTTTCAGTGTGATTGATCAGAGACAAGCTAAATAAAAGTGATGGGTTTACTCAAACCTAAACTGATTGTTACTAGCATGAAGGTAGTGGAGTGGTAACAGGAGATGGTGTGCAGGGAAAGTGTAGAGAAATTTGGAGACAGTTGGGAAGAGACAAGGAATTTCTTAATTCGTTTTCTCATTAGACTGGAGAGAAACATACCAGAGATGAATGTTTGACCCTGGTCTTGGCTGAACTTCCATAGCAGACCATTAGTTTGATGATGCTGGAAGAAGTGGGTGGGCGCTCCTTAGAGCTGTGATACTTGTTCAGTAGAAGTGCAGAATTTTTACCCAAAACCACCATGGAGGTGGATATGCTTTCAATACATTGATGTTACTTTGTTTTCCTGTCACAATGTTTGCCTCTCTTTGCCCCAAAGTACCCATTCTATCAGGCAAACTTCCTGATTAAAAGAGGAAGAAGTATGGACTTTTAAAGTTATTCAGTGGAGACACTTTGTTTTCCAAAGTGGGAGCTCAATCCATTTTTTTTTTTCTTCTAATTTTTCAAAGAAATTCTGCATTTTTGAGGTGGCTGCAGTTACCACCAACTTTGGCTAGCAGAAAAGTTACTCTGGCAGAGTGAAATGGAGCAAGAATAGAGAATGGACTTCTAAGGCAGCTATTTTTGTTGTGTACTGCATTTAGTCCTTCCATTTGGCAGTGGAGGTGTTTTAGCTTCTGAAAATAATGTTTAAAAGCTACCAAAAATCTTCTATAAGAGGAACATACATTTCACTTTTACTGACGTTTATACATGCTAAAATTTTCATAGCTGAATGAACTAGTATGGGATTATTTCTGCCAAATTCTGAGCTCTTCTTGAGTGCTGCTGAAAACCACGAGTTTGCACTGAGATGCATGTGAACCAAAGCTTCTGTGTGGCAACATAAGGTGCTCAATTCATCTTGCAAGTTCAGATCCTACTTGAAGTGCTTCATTACAAGAAAAAACTTATTATCCTTTGATGGTCTTCCTTTTAATCATAGTATTTCTATCATTCTGGTATTGTATTTCTCACTTTTATTTCTCACCCTCTACTGGATGAAATATTTTTTTTACTCCCCACTGTAGGTAGGGGAAAATAATTAGACTATCATGGGATATTCTAATTTCTTCTAATCTTTTCCCTCAAACTTTAATCTCTAAATTTTAATGAGGATCTGTTTGATCCCTGGAATGCTATAGTAAAGTTTTACTGCTTCCAATCTAATTGATAATTTTGTTATATTGTATGTGCAGAGATTTTATATCTACTTAAAATGATCTACTAATAATAAAACTATCAAGGGAAAATTGAGAAGAGAGATGACAATCCTGTCTGAGACTATCTGAGGGATACTGCACTTCTGGTATACTAAAGGCTGTCCTGTGAAACTTGGACTTGTCATGATGGTCTCATTCATTGCAGCAAATCATGTCCAAATATCTTTTTTTCCTACTCAGTCATCACAAAGTGCTGAGTTTGACCACTTATTATGGCATTAATTAGGCTATCACTAAGTTTAATATCATCTAGAAAAATTTCTTGACAAAAACTGGCAGACTATAAATTCTGAACATAAGTAGGTTTAAAAAAAAAAAAAAGCAAGCTGAAAAGGGACCTTTTATTTATAGCTAGTGTTGTGCAAGTCTAAAGGGAGATGCACCTATTTCTAGTGGGATTAAGCATGAATTGGGAAATGGATCATTACAGTGCTACTCTTTCTTTCATCATAGTTGTTGCGCAAAAAATTTTAACACTTGTAAGTTATGGGATAAAACATACTTAGTTTACATGGGCACATATATGGGGAGAAATGGCAGAATCTTGACAAATTATTTCTAACTTTCTCTTTTACCAAAATTTCAGAGCAGTCATCAGCTCAGTGTAAATTGTAATACAGTAGATAAAGTTGATGTTTGAGTTTCTGCCACTTCTGCGACTTGTTTTAACTTGATCTGAGTCTCCTCTTAAAAGCTATAGAACATATCACTTTGTAGATGTTTAAATGACCAAAGAAGGAGAAAATCAGAAGAAAATCAGGCCCACAGGCTGTAATCAGGCTTGGAAGGTATCTCACCAGGGACCTGCAAAAAGGAACCAAAGTAAAAAAACAGCAACAAACCCCCCCCCCCCCAAAAAAAAAAAAACCAAACCAAACCAAACCAAAACAAAACAAAACAAAAAAAAACAAACAAAACCACCAAAAAAACATTATGATGTATTTTGTCATAAACATAAAATAAACTATTCAGAAACATTCCTGGAAGCTATCACTGGAAACTACTGGAAAGCATACTAGTCAACATCATTCTATTTTATTTTAAAAGCATAGTGTATAAACTTCTGTGAAATCACCATAGATTTGAGAATCAAACTAATTAATTAATTTTTTATTAAACAATATTGCAGCAGAAAATGTATTTTTCTCTTGCAACTGGTCAGCATTATTGCTGGAAAATATCCCACTTTCAGCATTGTCTCTGTTCAAAGAAATGATGCTAATGGTGTTACCTCTTTGACTGAAGAAGTCCTGTCTTACTTTGAAATAACAATATATAGAGGATATTCCACTGAACTGAACCATTATGTAAGAATATCTTGTCTAATCAAGTTAACATTAATATACAATGAATAGTGTTACATAAGATAAAAATCAGTGTTAAATGAGTTGGAGTGGGAGGAATTGCATTGTGAAGTTGAGATGTTTGCTTCTAGAGGCTGTGATAGGGGCATTTGTGAGTTGTAGCACAAAATATGTTTACATTGAAACAGTCTTGTGTAATGTATGTAGAGTTATGAGACATGCTCTAATTTTTCCAATATTATTCATGTGGTAACAACTAAGGGCATTATTGCCACAGAAGAGGAAATAGATTTTTATAAGAAACACAAAGAGAAGAAAAATCCCCTTGTTTAAGTTAATGTGTTATGAATTTAGAAGAAAAAGAGAAACAAGAGGGTTTGTTTTTACATTCTATTCACAAAATATCTTGCTTGTTTAACCAGTGAGATACAAAATAAAGTGTGTGTTACTATGAGATAACACTCACCTCTGGGGCTGTTGCAAAGGAAAAAAATACAAATTGCTTTCTAAGGAGAGCTGGTTGTCTTCAAAGAACTTGAGAAAACTGGTGTTACAGATAGAAACACTTTAAAGTACCCAATTAGGATTTTGGGAATGGGATTAATGAACCATTTTTAAGAAAAAGGATCTATGCTTGTTAAAGCAGTGATAGATATTTCCACTTACTCAAAAAAAAAAAAAAAAAAAGATTAGTGAAAACATAATGAATGAATCATAATGCTTTTTCTTTCTTTGCCTATATGTATGGCTTTTTAAATACACAAAAAGAACACCAAGGCTTCAAAGAGGCAAGCGTTCAAAAGTCACTTTACTACAATAACTTTAATTTACTCCTTGTGCTCGTGTCTTAGAATTTCTGTCTCAGTTTGAGATATTTGTTTGTTTTACCTGTAGTGGAACAGTGCTTTATTATCATCTTCTCAGTGCTATTTGATACATTTGAAGATAGTTGTTCTCTCCAGTTAGCTCCTATTCACACTAACCAGACCCAGTGACAGAATCTTTCCTCCCCAGCCTTCCTATTTTTTTAACCATACTTACTATTTACTTCTCACCCTTTTGTACATTCATCTCTCTTTTAAAAAATGTTTGGTAGTATTCAGAGCTGTAAAAAAATGTACCTGTGAATACTATTGACACTGAGGGGAGTGGGCTTCCTGTACCTTACATATGAGCTCCTATTTACACATTCCAGTATAATAGTAGTTCCCTTTCTGTTGGCAATCACATGATATTGTTGGCTTGTAGTCAGTGTACTCTCAGAGAATTCCCATATACTCCCATGCCAAACCACTGTTCTGTGACAAGACAGTTGTTTCCCACCTTGTTTCTGTAGGTGATTAATCCTATTGTAGGAGGCAGAATATGAAACTTTGCAATACGTATTCCTGACTAGAACACGTTCTCCAGATGATACAAGTCCTCTTGGGATTCTAGCTGTGGAATATCGCCTGTGCTTATCAGATCAATTTAATTTGCACCTTGCCTTTACAAATGCTCGTTGAAGATTTCAATGTTCTTTATAGGTTATTTGCGAGAAATATAACTTTTTTCTTTTGAATTAATTTAATTTTTTTTTTTTGGCATAGGTACCGAGACTGTTGTATGGGAAGAGTCTAACTAGCTGGAGACACCAAGGCTTTCTTAGTCGAGCTGCAGTTATGAGTGCACTGAGACACAGCAGTCATTCCATAGCAGCTTGTGGTGTTCAACAGCATGTGAATTGTACTTCTCCCAGTATCTTCCTGACTGACAGAGGTGCCAGGATCATAATTAAGTCATCAATACTTTATGCTAGTCAGCTAAGAAGTTTTAAGCCGGTGTAGGTCACATCCTTCTCTGGTCCCGTCCCCCCG
>VXBW01004523.1:946436-1014664 GCA_013400375.1 Thinocorus orbignyianus
TTTTTGGCTTTCATCATTAATGTAGATCTATTAACACTTAACAGAGCTAAATTAATATTATTCCCCATTACAATGATTCAAAGAACTAAAAGAAAAGGAAAGCATAATAAACAATGACTCAGTCTGAAGAGAATGGACATTCAAATAAGCATGTCTTATCTGAGGTCCCACAAGCTTCACAGATTGATCGTTCAGGGAAATATACCAACCAGCAACTTCATCTGACTGAGACAAGTTACATTTTTTGAGTCAGTACCTGTGTCTTTTCTTGTTTGTATTGCCAACAAAGCCCAAAAGTAGGATTGTTGTCTTCAGTTGTACTGAACAAAGTTTAGTCCAACATGACATGCATTGAGTGAACTTTACTGTAATCATACAAAGGGAATATGACTAAATAAAGAAACAGTTTTAAATATCTGACCTACAGTTAAAATGGGACAATTTGAATACCAAACATATAACATATATTGAAATACACATATGCCTGTCATGTTTTATTAGTTTTTGGTGGGATAGCATGACATTTTAATTTTTAAATTTTATTAGAGTTTGGTTAGTTGGTTGGGTATTTTTTTTTTGTCTGGTGAAAAACTAATTTCCATCAATTAAAAAAAGTAGCTAAAAAGGTTTGAAATATCTAAACCTGTTCTTTTCAAGCTTTCTCTTGACATTAGTGTAGATTTATAGATAAAATACTAGGCTACATGACAGGCAAAATCAAGGAAAATTTTAAGTAATGCACATATGAAATATTCCTTTTTTAGACATGCTTAGGAAGTGAATATTGTGTGAGGAAACACAAAAAATTTGCTCTGCGGGTGCATCCTGAATGATAGGTTGACTTATATTTTCCCCAACAAAATGCATCAGCTCTGTTTTTTTGGGAAAATAATTCACTTAACTATGAAAAATGTAAAGACTGTTCAAAAGCTTCAATAGATTTTGTTTTGTATTAAAAATCAAAAAGCAGACACAAATTTCAAGAGAGTAATACGTAAATTGTAGGAAAATATATTTGCTTCATTACGTTAACTATAGACTATTTTAGTCTTTCTTATCAGGCCACTGTAGGAAAAATCCCCAACATTAACTCTGATGAGTTGCTTAAAATTCGGCATGCATTATGTGTCTGAACTTTTGCCTGCTCTTGAGACAATGCTCACATTACTGCATACAGCTGGCAGCAGATGCTGGTAACAACCACAAGAGAAGAGAGAAATAAAATACATTGCAAAAAGGTATTTTTGTTAGTAATTTAATTTTTTTTTTTTTTTTTTTAATCAAGAAGCAGACTCACATTAAAGAACTTAGTAAACTTTCTTACTTTGCCTTTGAGGAAAAGTTGTGTGAATTCCAGAATTCCAGAGCCAGGTATGGTGTTCAAAAGAGATGAGCTATCATTGATAATAGTTACAGAATTTCAGACTCCATTCTTTTTAATAGAGACAACAAGGAGAAAATTTTGCCTAATATTATAAACTACCTGAGGAATCTGGAGCAATCAAATGCTGTTTGATTTAAAAAATCCTCAAGCAATATTTTTCATGCTTATTTTTGAGCTAGACAGCAAAGTCCATGCCTCCTTACCCAGGGAAGATGGTAAATTTGGTCTTGCAAACAAGAAATATGAAATGTCATGAAGCAAGTTAACAGCATCACAACAATTTAAGCACTGTTTCCATTCAGTGCAAGATGTTGCTCAAAGAAAATCCTCCACAATGTAAAACTGATTATTACTATATATAACTGGAATCTAGGGGCTCAAATGTACCTCACTCATTGCTAGATGCAGGAAAACAAATAAGACTTTCAGAGATGGGTGTGTCAATTTGTTTTTAAATATGCTTCTGATTTGATGGATTCAGTTGACCCCTTTGACATTGAGAACACTTGTGAATACATGTGAAGTGTGTGAATATACAAATGCCTCAACCAAAATCAAAATGTTGCTAGGAATTATACATTGACTCCTTACGGTATTCTTGCTTCAGACAAAGTTAATGATTTATCACCTGCATTTAATGTTGGTTAAACACAAAACTCATGAAGAATACAAGTATCCTACATTATCTACCAGTCATTATGACCCCTGTATGTGCATCACAGCATGGAAAACCAGTATATATTTATATATTTTAGTATATAATTCATGAGCTTGGCATTATACAATGTACCGCTTTCTAGTTCACCAAACAGAAGATGTTAAAGTTTATAATGTGCAGAATAAGAGACTGTCCAAAGGGACCTTGCCTTCTTGGCAATGAAACCAATGCAAGATGTTTCTTAATGTGTGCCCATTATGAAGGCTGTCAACTTGCTGAACTAGTGACTGCTTGATGGGAAGGTCTTACGGGTTTAACTATTTAATTTTTTAATTGCTATTTATGAGCGTCACATAAAGAAACTGAAAACTTACATGAGGAGTACCTTTTCCAAAAGAAGTATTTTTTATTAGTTGAATATATATTGGTCAGGTGAGAGTCCCTTCTAAGATAGCATACATAGCACTAAAGGTATGTGTGTATCCCAAAATGTGTAATGTTTTTTTTACAGAAGTAATCTATTCCTGTCTCTGTCTTTAACCACTACTGAATTATCCAGTTAGTCTTACAGACTTTCAAGGTGTTTCCCCAAGACATTTAAAAATTGTTTCTTATTTTATGGAGACAGTGGTGTTCTAGTT
Source organism: Thinocorus orbignyianus (assembly GCA_013400375.1). Classification (NCBI taxonomy): domain Eukaryota; kingdom Metazoa; phylum Chordata; class Aves; order Ciconiiformes; family Thinocoridae; genus Thinocorus; species Thinocorus orbignyianus. The sequence goes on from VXBW01004523.1 coordinate 949,120, forward strand.
TGTAAAAATTCTTCCAGATAATTGGAACAGCGACAAGTTTTTCCATGCCCTCCTGTCTTAGCATCCTGCCTTAGCCTCTGGGGTTGGAATTTATCTCATGGAACTTGAGACATCTGAAATTCATACATCTAAGATAGTCACCTATGCCCCACTCATGGTCAATGAAGAGAAACACACACCTCCAGAGGTCTATTAATCTGAACCATTTTATATAGCTATAGCAGCACAAGACAAATGGTGGTCTCATGCCTATTTCTCTTCACTGGCTCTAAAAGGAGATGCATGTGAGTACAACAGACTTCAATGTATAACTTTGAGATGCTTAAGCTAGGGCAGATGTATTCAGCTCTAGATTCTCAATTAGTTTATTTTTCTTTGTATTTATTTATTCAAAATCAAATGGTTTCAGCTGAAAGGACTGAGAAAGACCTGCCATATGCAACCATACTAGATTTGTGCTCTTCTTGAAGATGTGCATTGACATTCTCATCACTGAGACAACAATCTGAACCTGTATCTCCTGACTCCCAGAGCAATTTCTATCTGGCTGTAAACTGAATATAAGGCATTGTGTTATCTAACTGACTCATCTATGAAACCTGTTTTAAGAAAGGGGTTAGTGCCTGTGGTTTCAAAAATAGGAACATGGAACAGCATTTCCTAAGAAGAAGCTGTGGAAAACCTACAGACCTAGTAGGTCTTGGATTTTCCTGGAGTTTATTACAATTCATTGAATATTACGGTATAAAAAGTGATTTTGTGAATCTCATTTTTTAGAATTAGTATAAAATATATTTTTGGTTGCTTTACCTTGAAATGTGTTATTAAAAAAAACCCGGATTATTCCCACTCTGAGTTTCAGACTGACACTGAATATTACAGCCATGAACTCTTCAGGTGTCCAAATAGCTTCACTGAGATTTTTTTTTTATTTTTTTTTTCCTGTTATTAGATATTCAATTATACTCCTGGTCATATAAAAAAAAAGAATATATTTTCTCTTAATACCTATCCACTTGCTTATTAACTGTTTTAAATTGTGGTGATTTGGTATTTATTCCAGCTGAGAGGCTATCACACCATGTATAAGAGATGTAACTGGCATTCCAGTTTCCTAATAAGGGGAGCTTGTTGTTGGAAATAGACACTACAGTTAAAAAAAATAAAGTCAGATAGAAATGTTAACTCAACCTAAACAATTTGCACCGATGATCTGAGTTTTACAGTTGGTAAAATGAATGACAAGGCTTCTACTAAATTCCAGCAGATCAAAATTTGGAACGAATAATATCATGATTAAATATAAACAAATGTACAGCTCTTAATAAAATAATCAGAGTTGTCAGTAGCAATTTGGAGTAGTGTAATGACTTATGTTTTGTCTGATGATGAAGAGTCTTAATGGCATAAATCAGTAGTTCATCAGAAACAGATAAGTTTTCCTACTCAGATTTTGCATAGTCCTCTTTTGTTTGGCAGACAATTGATAGCTCAACATGTTGTCATCCTGGTCCTTGAGAGATTTGGCATCCTATAATGTTTGGAAAAATTCAACTTTAAAGATTCATCAAATTAAACATGAGCAAGAACGGATTATGGACCATTAGCCAAGTGAGCTTTTAATGGAATTTAAGTTTTAGCTGCATCTGGACTTAAAACTTGTTTCCATTTCTCTGTACATTCACTGAATATTGAGAATGAGTAATGATGTGTTCACTTTGTGAAATAAACTCATTACATTCCATGACCCATGGTCAGTTTACAGCCACATAAAAGACAGATTTTTATCATAGAGATGGCACCTGAAACAAGGAAAAAAACTATTGACTGTATTAGATGAGGCACTTGTAGAAATTGCAAGTGATTGACTATTAACACGCTGTCATAAAATCCACCCCTAACAACTGAAGAATTCACTATTTTAATCAGAGAGGGAAAATTAAAGAAGAATAAGGCTGTCAGTATGTACTGCAACATAAATCACTTCAAAGTAACAAATTAAGCAGAAATAATTGCTAATCTTTGTTCAAGCTGTTTTTATTGGTGATCTAAATTAGTTCAGATACATTTATTAAGACTTGTATGTTTCTTCACACTGTAATTTTAGAAATCCTTCATTCAACCTACTAGAGGAGGTTTTCTTCTAGAGGACTTCACAGTTTTGTTATTCAGTTCAATACTCAGGGACATTATTCAAGCCATCAGATGCCCTTTCATTAATGTTCTTTCTAGCCTCACTCTAAAACTTGGCTGCTACTACTTCTTAGATAAATGATGCACGCAATGTATAACTGTGCTGCTACAGAAATACTGAGCAGGCATTTGCTGAGGAGTGGCTGCCTTGATTACAGGAAAGATAAAATAACTGCTAATGGTATAACCTCTTAGTGTTACTCTGGGCCCTAAGGGTTTTCATAGTAGATAAATCCTCTTTCCTCTGTTTGGGTGTCTTCGAAACAATGCACCTATGTAGAGTATATTCATACTATCTGCTTCAAAAGATGGTGCATCCCTGCGGACAAGAATTAAGGAATTAATGTCTACAAGAGCCATTTCTTTCTAATTACTGTGAGATATTTCCTCTTGGCCACTGTGCCAAGCACCTGGCAAACCCTTGTTTAGACTTGGCTTGACATCTTACAGCACAGTTGTGTGGCTCCGTTTAGTTTTCAGTCATCACAGAACTTTGAGTTTGCCCTGGCTAGAATGAGTGGAAGTCTATCTTTAGGTACCCACTGGGCATCACAGTTCAAAAAAAAAAGTGTCATACAGTTTTAGCATTGCCACTTGTGTTGGTACATAAAAAAAAAAAAAAAAAGCCTCTACAGAGGAAAGGTCCTAGCTCAGGTTATTTGAGAAAGGAAGTTAAATTAGAATATATTTGGTCTGGATCTGTTACCACATATTCTTGCAGAACTTTCACTGTCTATATTAAAGTGGTAAAATTTATTGAATAAACAATTAGAAAAGTAAATACGTTTTTCTAGAGGTCATTCGAGAAGTTACCAGATACCTCTATGTTTACAACATATCTTTAACAGAGATCTTGCCCAATCTGAAGGAGATGGAGATCAAAGGACTTGTGTGGATCTTGCCCTCTCTCTAGAATTCAAGCTAAGCTAAGTACAAAAATGTATTAACTGAGATGAAATTGAAAGATTTGTAGGAATTTATCATGGAATTTGCCTTTGACACAAGACATTGATTTACAAATGAGGTCCTTCTTGATAAACCTGATAAAGTATATCAAACCAAGTAGATTTGTATGATAATTCAGCCCTTTTCAATACAGTACTGTAAAAAAGGAAGCGTTTTCCTCTCCAAGGAAGATTGCTCTAATCATTCATGTAACCTAGAGTAGGCATCTTGATGCAAACTCATTTGTAGCTCAATGTCTAGAAAATTAATAATATATTCCATGTCCCGTAATTTCGTTACAGATTTAGACTTTGAGAAAAAGAAATTATAGAGAATCAAAGGTAAAAGACAATAAAAGAGACATCCATTAGTGCTCCTGTACTTCACGGCCTTCACTTTTGATCAGTTACTGGCAAAAATAACAGGGAAAGAGAGGGGAAAAAAAAAAAAAAAAAGAGGAGGATAGAGGAAGCACAAGTGTCTTGGTCTACTATACTACATCTTTCATTTTTAACTAGACAATGGAATGAAACAGACTGTAAAATCCACCATATAGGGTCCATTTTACTTAGTAAAAATTGTACAGTCAGTTGAAAGAGCAGCTGGTGACATTGTAGTCAATACTCTCCAAAAGCTAATTGAGAATGATAGAAAAAAAATCTGATGTAATATATAGCTGAACAGATTTCCATCTCACCCCAGACACTCATTACACACATCTGTTCTTCATTCCCAATGAACAACATAACTCCTCTGAGTTTCTTCCAAAGAAACTCATCAACAACCCAGAAGACAAAGAGGCGTATGTGAAACACATGTTGAATATTATCCACCCTGGATTAACAGTTGCTCTAATCATTACCAACTTCCAATGTAATTTTAAGTATATCACCAATGTACTCTTTTCCGTTAAGTTTAGAAATATTTTTATGACTTGCATTATTGTGGTGCCTACAACATGAAAAATGCTGTTCATAAATACAGTGAAATTGTTGCAATGAAATAGTTCGCAATCTAAAAGCTATATTGAATAAAAATGTTGATTTAAACCTGTGTTTTGAAAGAACAGAATCTGTTTCGATAAGTTGGTGGGGCTCTAAGGGTTGATGTCATTTTCCTGAATATTTTCTGGTGTTTAAATTCCCGCAGAGCATTTTATACTACTTGGGATATTAAATCAAACAGTATGTTAAAAATTAAGAGAAAATACTTTCACTTCTCACATTTTCTCAAAGGTCACATGTGCTGAGTATTAATTTATCATGTGGTTGTTAATCTGGTAGACAGATTTGAGGATTCAACAAGTTGTGTTCTACTAATAACATCCTTCTTAATACACCATTAATTGTATTTTTTGTCACCTGGTATTAAAAGTCAGGTTTTCTGCTTGTACACAATCACGGAGTCCCATCCAGATTGATTTGATGCCATTTTATGCATGCTAAGAATCCGGCCCACAGACAATGGAAATTACTTTTTCCTTTGTATAAGATTCTACTTTTTTTTTTTTTTTTTTTTTTTTTTTTTTTTTTTTTTTTTTGTAGGTAGGACATTTAATAATANTTTTTTTTTTTTCCAGTGTAATGGGAAGCACTAAAATTAAATGTGTCAGGTGAAATGGAATCCAGAAATTGAAAGAGTCTTGTTTCCAAATGCTCATCTCTTTGCAGTCAGACTGTCAGTAATTGGAATTAACTGTAACATGAAAGTCTTCCTACATGTAGTTGTTGGAGGCACTAGAGCTCAAAGATGTCCTCTCTCTCATACTGAAAATGAATTGGGACTGTCTCCCATCTTTTACTCCTTCGCAGCTGGGCCAGTACCATACTGTTTGCACTGCTGCATCATCTCCCTGCAATTCTGTAGCCTCACCTGTCTGACATAGCTTAATGGACCTATACTGCAATTTAACATTAATTTTGGGAATCCTGTTGGGCACAGATCCAGAGTAGAGGCTTGCAGATGTGAGGAGGCTTAGGCTGCTGCTTTGCAGCTTTGAGTGCTGCAAACGAGTGCTATTGTAATTCATGTTTGTAGTTTCTGTTTAATGCCACAACCTCTTCCCAGTTGAATGAACTGTCAGTAACAACTCAGTTCTTTTATTGTTTCCATAAAATAACATAATGCATGGGTTCTTGTCTTTTGGGAGGAAAGAAACTTGAGAAGCCTACAGAGTAGTAGTGGATATACTGTATGACATTAACAAGACAGTACTCAAATTCCTTTAGGCATGTGTAGAGGAGCACATGCCCACTATTGGATATTTACCATCACCACTACACCATAATAAGAAATGATGTTCTGAAAAGGAGGCCCAGAGGAGTAATCTCATGTCAAAAAGTGATGAGAACTCTTATTCCAAATACCAGAAACACCGCTGAGACTTAGTTTTTCCTCCAATGTAATGTGAGAGGCTAGTTAATTATTATATTTACCAAAACAACCTCACACAGATAATCTTTGAAGAAACTCCTTGGAGGGATAAAAATCACCAGAATTAGCAAATTATATAATGTTTCACTGGGAAATACAGATGTGAGCAGTGCTTTTAAAGCATACAGAAAATGACACCAGTGTTCTATACATCAAAGGAAGTGTTTTATATGTGTGTGTGACTGTTCCTGCTTATATGCTAAATCTGTGGAAAAGTCCAGAATCAAAATGTTTATCTCTGCAGTCATACAGTAAGAGTTCAAGGAATAAACCAAAATCCTACATTGTCCTAAGGATTTTCAGTCATTTAGAGATGACTTAATTATCCTGTCTAATTCAGTAGGGCTCTAAAATTCTGAAGACAGTGCATTACTTACAGTGAACGCTCATTTACTAACTTCTAATCCAGTCTACAACTGATAATTATGTCAGACTGAAAAGATAGAACAGTGTTGTCCCTTTTATCTGGTAAATATATAGGAGAATGTAGAATTTTGAAGGAAGGCAGCTCTATTTCATCCTTGGGTAGCTAGCATCCTCAATGAGCAGTCTCATAATGCCCCTGGAAAGGATAAAACTTAACATCCTCATTTTACAAGTTAGTCCTCCTACGATAATACCACTTTTTCCTATGCTAGGAACACTGAAAATGTTACTGCACTGTTTGACAGAGCATATTTGTTCTGTTGTACTAGTCAATATATTCTACTGAGAGGCAGAATGATAAAATTCTAATCACTTAACCTTATAGAGTTATGATCTTATGTTTAAAGCTTCCACCAGCTGTCATCAAGTGTGGTTATTGCTTGGTAATCTTGTTTTTCTCATTTTGTGTCTTTTTGATAATGTCCATTTTACTTGGGGAATGGTAAGAAAAAGGAATCCTGAACTTTTCCTTTTTCTGAATCACCAGCTATCTCCCACAGACCATTAGCTCTCCTTTTCATGTATGAGCAGAAGCAGGATCTTCTTCCTTGTCACACGATTTTTTTGTATTATTGCTTTGATCATGGAGTCATGAGGTCCACTAGGAAAAAATATTTTAGTAAAACCACTGAACATGAGAAGTTTTGTCTATGTCACTAGGTTTAAAAACCTGTAGAAATAACAGGACAGGCTCAGGCTGTGCCAGGCCTAACCAAGATAACTTTATTATGTGGCTGACAAAGGACAGACAATTCAGACTAGTGCCCGTCTTAACAGGGTCCCAAACTCAAATACCACAATGTCAGCTAAAGCGTTAACTTCTGTTAAGAATCTGCTAATAAAGCCCACTGCACATCTTACAGCCAGCAGTATGGGTGCATGATGATGGGCTTGGGAGCCTGCCAAGCCTTAATTATAGCCTGGACTGTGGGATCTCCATAGCAAATAAATTAGCAAAGCTCTTGCTGAATTTCTGTTCTCTGACCGTTCATAATCTCCCTACAACATATTTTTAGAGTAATGGCTACAACTTTTATCTCAGTTGAGACATCCACAAACGTCCTCATTCCTTTAGATTTCTTGTTTGGAAGTTGTTTAATGCTTGAAATAGAATACAATATTTTGTTTTGTTTTGTTTTAGGAGCAATATTGTTCTTCATGTGGCAGAATGTGAGCTGACAAAAAATTAGGGTACAATTCAGTTCCCTAAACATGTGTTTCTTAAACCACTTTAGGTTCCTCAACTTATATGCACAGGACTGGAAAAAATAACACAAGGACCTTGACCAGACTCTTGACTTTCTTGAGCAAAAGCTGATGGCCAGTGAGAAACTGCAGAGCAGCTCAAATTGTAGCAATGCCTATATTAAAAAATCTATGTCTCCCTTCTAATGTTTGATCCCTGCTTCTGAATTCATGGAGATTGATAAATTGCAATCCTTCATATACTCCCAATCTGAGATGCCATCAGCAACACACTTATATTATAATCTCTTTGCCTCTACTATTTTTAGAGACAGCAGTTCATCAGACAGATGGAAGTCTCTTGCTCTAGCCAAGCCTGTTTTGGAAAATATTCTGTGACTGTAATCAGTTGGGTCATAATGATGTTTGAATTGTAAGCTCTCTGGAGGACTTTTCCATAAATTATCTCAAGTTGTTGGCTTTTACTGGGCTAATGTGTACATGTTCTTCTTGAAAACAAACCAACAACCTAGATGACCAAAAGGAAGGCTAATACTCCTTCAGATATAGCTGGGAAAATGCCATTATTAAGCACCGGTTTCATCTATCCACAGTTTATGAAAGACAACATCTATATTGGATAGTTTATCTTTTTCCTAAGGTCCATATGTTAAACGGAGACGGCTTTAACTCTGGGGTCCTTCTGGACATCTTTATTTAGGTTTTCAGCTGAATTGTCGTGTATTGGCATCATAAAGTCTTCTTGCTTCCACTAACTACTTTGATTCTATTATTCTGCAGTTATAACAGGGTTGCATCATTGCAGCTGACAGGATTATGTCCTTTATTTCTGGAGTTCCAGATGCAAACCATTACTTTTTTTCTCCCCACCTAATGGAAACAAATCTAATTTAGAAACTATATCAAGATGGCAGAACTGAAAATTCCCTTTCTCTTTGTTCTAAGATTTGATATGGGGTAGCATAACCTTCAAAACTCAGTGAATGCAAGCCTTTGAATTCACCTTCCTTCCAGATTTCCACTGCCTGCAGAGACCAATCTGTACTCCTGTAGGCTTACAGGATGCAAACCTTCTTTAATGAAGGAAGGATGACAAAATTTTGCTGTCCTCATCAGACAAACTCTTGAGAGAACTGTCCTCTGTCTTCCAAAGGAAAAGAATGGCTTGCATATTCACTCTGCTCTCTGTGAATTAGAAAAATATTTTAATATTTACTAGTTCATGATTAGCAAGTGGGCTGTGAAGAATTGTCCCTAGGTCTGACTGCACAGTTGAACATAATGTTGGTGTAGATTTTGTTACAATAGAAGCTTTTCTACTACAATAGAAGTTTTCTGTAACTTTATACAATCCACTTACTAAAGGTGCACATACTACCAAATTTCTATTTAAAGGTGATCCCTTCCTCATCGTAACAAGGTTTAACTAAATGAGTTTCAACTCAATGCATCACCTAAATGTGTAACTCTGGAGAGAAACCAGCAACACTGATATAAGTTGAGAGCCATCCTAGTCCTCCTTTAGACTACAAAGAAATAAAAGAAATTAGAAACAATGTGTAATAGCCTCAAAAAAAACCCCAGCGCAAATCTCAAACGTGCCAGGTAGAGTAAGTATGCTTTCTTCTTAGATATCAAAGAGATATCAGAGAACAGATGGTTTGATCTTCCTTCTCAAATAGGTCAGCTACTTATGGTCTTAAGTTTGTATAGACTCTGGTAAACCATTTGTTCATTCTGATGAAAGACAAATGTCCTACTGTTTACTTATTTTCCATGAAGTAAAATGGGGCCTCAAGACAATGAGAAGAGGACTTCAGGATGATAATCCTGTGTCTCTAGATTAGAAAATTCTGGTCCAGGTTTTTCATAAATTAATATGGTGGGGGTTATGCAAAGTGAAAGAATTTTCTGTATTGAACACGTTCTCAGAACATTTGACAATATAAATTTGCTAGTTCTTGAAAATTCGGTATACTGCTGTGAATGAGCAATTAGATATAATTGGATAGCAAATTAATGAGCTGAAGAGCTTAAAAGCAATGAAGAAAAAATATGGCCCAAATGAATTACAGTAAAACAGACAGATGACAAAATGAGGTATGCAATACTTAGTCATTTGCAAATATTTTAAAACACAATAACACATTTTTAATTCCTGTGGAATGTTCTTTTATCTATTTAGTAGGAAAGACATGATTTTTGAACTGCTATTGTATTCTTTGCAGGCTTTTCAGTTGAAAGTCATGGTCTGCTCTATCTCTTTGTGTGACTTGCACGAAATATGCAGGATATTTCTTGCAAATGCCTAAGCACGTATGTCTCTGTGTGTGGCTGTGCACACGCATGTGCTCACACACATATGCAATCACTTAGATTTCAGTGTTGTGTCTCTTCCAGCCCCCATAGATGTACTCTTAGTTCTATCTTCCTAAGTAATGACTACATTGCTCTAACGTAACCGCTATGCATCTACTGCTATTTTGCTTCGTTAAGATCATTCATACGTGCTGCATATTAATTCAGGGAGTGTTTGCCATTGGTGGTGAACCAGTAATCTGTTTCAAGATTTTTTTCCTCTCACTGTAAATGTAAAAACGTTTTACTAATGTGTTCTGCTAGATAAGGAGACATTTTTTTCATGTAAATTGCTCTTTCATTTCCCCCCGTCCCTCCCCCCCCCCATTATTTTAAATGTCAGTAGGTAGAGAAATAATATCCACAGATATTGCAAAATTTCCAGGAATATTAATGTTGTACCTTTCACAATAGACTGTTTATTAATTGAAAATCAAAAATAAATAGTACACAATGTTGAAATACAGGGAGATGAACAGCATCCAAAATCAATGCATACAAATACGGGTTGTGAAGCTGATCTAAGTCAGAACTGCCTTTTCAGTTGACTGAACAGTACCAATATTCCCATCTAATACCAAATTTGTATTAGTATTCAGAAATGCAGAATAAACGTAATTCCCAGAAAGGACATCCATGTACATTCACACATATTCATATTCATACATGAGTATAGCAGGATACATTTTTTATTTTCATACTTTCTAGGCGTTCTTCCTCTGAGTTGCCTTTTATTGACTTCCTCAAAGGAGGGGTTGGTGTTTCTCCTAAAACTCGCCTCTATGTCTTTTTTTCAGATAGTAACTTATTCACCTGTATGCAGTCGCTTACTAGAACCATGGTTGCCATTACTCCTGGACACACTGCAAAGATGAACAAGGAAGAAAAACTAATTTTAGAAAACATCCCCTGTGTTAACTAGCAGCAGGTTAGAGGTCTCACCCTTTCTTTGGAAAGAAGCTTATCGGTTTTGTATAGATGGTAGAGGAAGTCCTCTTATCTTACCTCTTCATACCTATATCTCTTCCTTTAGTTTAGAGTTTCATGGATCATCTGTAAACTGACTTCTATGTCATTCTTCTCATTGGATAGAAGTTTTGTGGGCCTTTCCTCTTGAGCTAAATGAGAGAGAAATGTTAGCTTGAATAATTGCTTTGAAAAAGTGAATTAATATTTTGTGCCATATGGCCACATAAGGTGATTCACTAAATAAAGGTGTGTATCTTCAAGCATTAGACATTCTTATCAGCATCTGAATATCAAAATGGCAATTTAGCTGACATGTTTATGCTGCAAGTACGTAGATTAGTTGGAAGGGTCTAAAAGTATTTTAATTTGACATTATGCTCAGTCATATCACCTCTTGATAAACAGACTTGGTAAATACGTATTTTAAATCAGTTAAAGGGAATAACGTGAAGGTAATAAAACCAATACATTACAAAGGTAGGGCCCATTTTCTGGAAGGATATTTTAAAAAGCTAGAAGCCACCAACATAGACTGGACAAATACTCTCAACTTGGCATCTTTTGGCAAATAAGCTCTCACCAGAACGTGATCTGTAGGGAAGATGACCAAAGGTGTCAGGCAAAGACTGCTATTCCCCACAGGCAAATGTTCTCTAAAAATCTCATCTGGCCCCACCATGGAAGCATACCAGGCTCTAAAAGGTTACCCCAAGCTACAAGGAATTATTTTCCTCTGTCATTATAGTATGTCAGTCCAGTGAGTGAAATTTTTAGGAGATTTGAAATGTAAGAATGCAGTGGAGTTTAAGGCTGATAGAACAAATGACTTCTTGGACATTCAGTACTGACAATACTAGTTTATCGCTTGGTATCCTTGAAAGCAGAACTGTTACATGAATGAACACAGACATTTGCAACTGATAAATAAAACTTCTCAACCTATGTCAGAAAGGTCATTGTGAAAGATAAATTGTTCTTAAATTTTGCCAGTGTGCCTAACTGTAAGGCAAGAATACTTTCTATTTATGTGCTATAAATGATTTTTATTCAGTATTTCATTAAAAGACAGCAAAAACAACTACCCTTGGGCAGAATTTTCTAAAACATAATCATGAAGTATAAAAGTGAGATATGATTTGTATAGGGAGATATAAGGAAGGCTTGGCATAACATTCCAGAATTATGAATTCTGTGGCTATGTTTAGAGCAGAAAGTTTAACGTTCTACTAATTTGGAAAATAAAATAAATTAAAAAATCACTATACCTGTAGGTTATGTAATTGTTCTTCAAACAGGTAGGAAACATTAGGAAAAGTGTAACTTTTTTCTTGAGGGAAAAATGGTTAAATGATGCAAGATGCTCTTTGATAGTCTATTATTTGTTAGAACATATTTGTAGTTCCTACTGTTGCCCTTAGATATCGAAACTAATGTAATATTAATAGGAAATGCTTTACATTTTTTGTTAAGTTCTAATTACTGGGCAGCATAGCAATAATGATGCACATACTGTTTTGCAGTACCTTCTGAATGACCCACCCCAGGTTATTCTGGGTTTGTGGCCATTTTTCACTATTGCAGTCGGGTAAAACATTTAATCCCTAGTCTAAGAAAGCAAACAATTCAAGAGCAGTTAAATGTTTAAATGCTTTCCATCACAAGTTTAAACTGCCCAAAAATATTTCACTAATTTGGAGACCCGTGGTCCGTTAATAAAAGTAAGTCCTCAAAATTGGGCAATATTGCTCTGTTAAAGCACAGCTTATTAATGAGGCGCAGCAAAACCGAGAGGATGATGTGGCCATTGCTTGTTATTTCCAAGGTAGCCAACTTGTTGATCTCTGTCATTGTTCTGATATTGGGTAACTCTAGCAACAGGATTGTCACCTCTAATTCTTCATCCAGCTAACCAACAATTTACACCAAAAGTCAGAGAAGACTGATTTCAAAAGAGGAATCAAATTGGCACAATATATTTTTTTCTTTTTGTGAGTCATCTGAATTCTAAAATATTTAAATCATGTTTCTAGAATGGTGATGAGACTCATATTTTCAATGTAGCTAAAATCTGGGGTGTGTGGAGGGGAATGTTTATCTTTGATTTTCTAGAGAAATGACATTTTGGGGATTTTTATTATGGATGTGTGCATATTCGTAGGCATTACTTGTATGTTTTTGAATCTGCTTAGGTACTATTTCTGAGTCTCCAAAAACATGAACAAATTCAATTTGTCTGATGGACAGAAAGAGTCATAACTTCATGTAATAACCTGTCAAAGAAATGGAGAAAAAGACAAGAAGTCGTCCAAGTTAAAATAAAAAGACCATGTATGTATGTATATGAAATGTATACAAAGGTCAATTCATTCAGAAACCAGTAGTATTATGCAGTGATACAGAATGCATAAATGACCTAATTTCAGCAGGACTAAAACAAAATCTTTCTGTAGAAGTCTTAATCATCCTCTGCAGTCAATGGAAAAGACAAACTTCTCCCAGGAGCAACTCAGATTGGAGGAACCTAAGTTGCTGCAGATGTAAGTCTTTCTTTCTTCACTAGCTAACTATGGAGCCAGGGGCAACTAAACGCTGAAGTGTTCAGGTTTAAATACATCTAGTTCATTAGAATGAATTCAGAGTTACCATTTGAAAAATCTTCTTTCAAAAAAAAAAAAAAATCAACATTATTTTGATTGTCCAATAGGACAATAGAAATTTTGTTCTACATCAAAAAGTAATTTCCTTTATTATAATAAGTTGACACTAGTAAATTTACAAAAATCAATGCAAAAATGTGATAAAGATTGTATGTACTAAACATCCTTTCAAAAATCTAGATGAAAGAAAACATACTAGATCCTATTAGATCATTTCTGGCTGCTAATAGAAATTACCTCGAATTGCCTACTTAACAGACTGAAGTGAATATTTTCATCGTTACCTACTGTATGTTCAAGTGACCTCTGCTTGAAAAGGGAAATTTCTCAGTTGTTACAAAATACAGAGGAAGTATTTGGTGTCTGTTGCACAATGGATTGGAGAATATTTCAGAGTCAGTGAAGAGCTGGTAAGATATGAATAAAGGATCCTTTAAAAATATTCTGCTTCAGTCAGACATTGGACTCTACAGGAGTAAAATAGAAAACCAGATTGACTTTCTTTGCTTCCACAAATCCATCAAAATGTCAGTTCATCAGATGACTGCATTTCTTTTCCTTCAACCCCAAATGGAAATCCAGGTAGGTGGTTTCTTTATTACAGTGGTATCTACAGATGTCGTTGGTGCATTAGAACAGGTTGCCTTTGACTTTTTGGTTTAGTTTCACCATCCATCTTCATGTTCCATAGAATCACACTAAAGAAGGGTGTTTGTGGGTGGCTGGTGAAATGAATTTAAGGATGTAGTGCAAACTGAAATACTGTCATGAATGTAGTAAGTTTTGCACTAGTGGTGTAAAAGATGATCAAAGCACCCACTTAAGACATTAAAGCATTCTGTCAAACCATTGTGTAGAAGTCCAAAGGGGAGATTTTTGCATTTTATTTGCTTCATGATGGCATGAGTTTCTATTTTTCAAATGCTCAGTACAGAATTTTCTCTATAGCAGAGACAATCTCCACCATTTCAAGTACACTAGTGTTATGCCCTTTACCATTTTCCATCTCTGTCACTCCCCACCCAGCATCCAGACACTGCCACATTGTCAGCGCTCTGCTAAGAAAGTTCTAATAGCTCAGAAAAACACCACTCTCTCTCTAAATTAGACTGAGAATAATCTGAAAATTAAGGAGAAGGAACATACCTCTTTCTGGATTTGTTTTTGTTTGCTTGTCCTCCCCTCTCCTCTTATGAACAGATTTCTGCTTGTAGAAGTCTAATCCTACGTATTCAGATGGGTCTTTCCAAGAAAAATGCAGATATGAAAGGAAAAAATTTCTTCCTAGTAACCTTGTTATGCCAGAAAGCTTATTTGGGCTAATAAGAAACCTTGATTGCTTTTCCAGATGTATATAGTCTTGCCTAAAAACATTACGGGATTGCTGAAACCAGCTATGAACCTATCATGCATGATGCACAAAGGGATGAATTAACTTGTAGGCTGGACCAAGACCAGGTCATTAGCACATAAGGGGTGATGCTAATCAGCTGTCAAGAAAGAAAAGGATTTTCTCTCAGATCCTTTTACTTGACTCTTTCTCTCTTTTTTTTTTTTTGTTTTTTTTTTTTTTTTTTTTTTTTTTTTTTTTTAAGTTATAATATCCATTATAACTTAATGGATGACTTTTATGAAAAGTTCACTGCTTACTTGAGCCCTTAGCAAACTTTGGATAGCTTTCGATAACTTGTACCTGGCAACACACAGCTATACTGCTTGTGTCTAGAGAAATTAATCTTTCATAACCCACATCTGCTATCTAGAAGATGCAAAAGACATACATGTATATAAATGTATATAAATGATATAATGATAATGATTTAAAGCACTCTCTAAATTACTGTGACACAATTTCCCCCAGTTTCTCAGTAAGGATCATCAAATGTATCTCTTGCAGACAAGAGTAATTTAATCAAAACAATAAGATGGGAAGTCAGCTTGCCCATCACCTCTAAATTAGGTCTTCATTGGTGAGTTTAAGAAAATCAAAATGAGACAGGGAAGAATAAATCAAGTTAAAGAGAGTCTAAGCAGTTATGACCTGCATATTAAGTGCCATGTAAAAAACATGCTAATATGTCAATTTGTATTTTTCAGTAGTTTCACTTAGAATTTTTTTTAGTTCATTTATAACTCCATCTAGGAATTTAATCACTGTCATTAACGCATTAGTTTTCATTTCATACTTGAAATTTTGCTTGTTTATAACAATTGATGCTCTCAGAAGCAGGGTCATTTTTCTTATTCTTTTTCTACAGAACTAAAATAGGGATCAGTTCTGGGGAAAGCAATGTGAGTTTTAATCTCAGAATAGCCATAAAGGGATAACAGTACAGATTTGCATGTATATCAGTATGGTAATTTGTCACAATGCTTCTGAATCAGTCTTTCATTTAGTGGGGATTATATATCTGATTAGAAAACGTGAGCTCCTAACCCTTTCTCTTGTGATAAGAGATTCTACAGCAAAAGGGTTACTCTGATTGCACTATAAATTAGGATCAGCATTGTCGTGTTAGAGAATTCTTTAGTTTGAATAACAACCTTCACTTGTAAACAAATTGCTGAATCCAAGTAACATACAGTAGTTTTTTTAATGAGCTGCTTCTTCATGCTGGAGTGTTATATGTGCCCATTTCTTCAGGATCAATTCAGAAACTCCTGAAAACTATCTTAAAAAAAGATTGTTTGTTCATTCCTTCTGCAAGGTAGAGCTGTGCAGTATTATATGGGTCTGTCTCCAGTGACATCACCAATGCTTTTACTTTTTGGAACAAATAAACAAAAACTTATTTCACTTACCAGCGTTTTCCTTTAAAACATTAAAGTGGCCAAATTAACAAAATGTAGTTGAACTGAGAAGTCACATGCTGACAAAAGTTTGATAGCTAAGTGTTCTGGGATGTTGGCTCTAATGTTTTGTGTCATTAGGTCTCAAAATATTTTAGAAAGAATAATGCTGAGAGTAATGGCACAAAAACTGTACATAATTACAAAACAGCTCTTAAGTCTAATTCTTAAACTGTAGTAGTTGATCCTACAGTGAGATTTATTCCATAATCATGGAAGGCAACGGCACTTACAACTAGAATAAATTAAAGTAAATGAAGAGGAAAATTGTATTCTGTGTAACATTTAGTTCATTATAGGCTTAAACAACTATGCCAATCCATGTTCATCAATATAAGTTATGATGCTCACAGACATAATTAAATAAAAATGTTATCACCAAGAAACAGTTCATGTTACGCAAGCATAGGAATTGTTACATTATAAGAGATTCACTTTTTTTTAAGATTCTTTTAGCAGTGCTCAAGAATATGAGCAGTAGACAATAGCATAAAAGGGTTTTTTGTGGTTTGTTTGTTTGGATCTTTTTCACTAGAGGTCATAATATATAAAATTATAGCCTTTTCTGCACTATCTGCTGCTGGGTCTTACTCCCTACTGCGTTGATGTTAGATTGCATACCTCATTAAGTGCCCCTGTGGCTCTTTATTTGTTCAGTTAGGGTCTCACTGGAGTTAATTAAACCACATTAGATATTACTGATATTCCTGAGGGAAGAGCAGCATAAGGTGTACAAGAGAAAGGTGTACAAAAGAGAATTCTGGAATTTTGCATGGTACATACAAACAAAGAAGTCCATAAGGTGTGGGACAAACTGCCTCATGCTGTCTATTTATCAGTTTGTTTTATTATCTTCCCAGAATCCTGAAACAAGCAAACTATGCAGGCTTAAAAAACTTTCTGGGATATCATAAAGGTTCCATTGAATTTTTTGTTTATTGCATTTTTCAGATACAAAGACAGAACTTCAAATAGCATTTCAATGTCTGCATACACTATCAAGTGGTATGAGACTCAAATAAAACAAACAAACTAATATTTTTCCTGTAGGTAAGAAACTGGATTAGATCTGTTCTAGTTGTCCTGGTAGTGTTGAGTATATGAGGCATATTCTGAGTTTCTGGTAAGATATAGGAAAACAGTTTTTAGTTTGGTGGTGTTGACACCTTTCTGTGGACTGGAACAACAAAGAACAAGTAATTATGTTAACACCATTTTCAAAAGAGAGGAATAGTGAATGGCAATACTCAATTACCTATGTGCCTGAATCTTAAAACATTGTCCAGTCAGGTGATTCAGACATGTTTGTGAGAGCAAAGACCTCAAAAGATCCTCAGGTAGAGATAAGAATTGAAACAATGTTCTGCTAATCCTTGAGGAATACCTCTAGACTCTGCTTATGAGTAAAATTATTCACATGGCTTTTTGGTGACACTAGTGATTTCTCTCATTTGTTTCTTTTACAAGTACCCACTATGGTATTTTTGTTTCAAATCAAAATTATTTATTTTCTGTTTAAGTAAATAGTCTTTTTTTTTTTTTTTTTAAATTAATTACTTGCAAAAAGAAAAAGAAAAGCAGATCAAAAAGAAATTTTGGCTAATTTCAACACATAATCCTCCTCTAGTTTTCCGCTTTTGTTGCTGTTGATGAATTACAGGAAAAAACAATAGTTTTCCCTCAATCCCTAGAGATTCTATGAATTATATATAATGATTGGCTTTACAGGGAATAGAAGAATTTATAGAAGTGCAGTATAGCACTAAAGATTTTATCAGCCTGTTAGTGCCATTGACAAGTTGCAAAGCTTCTTATGACACAGGCAAGTTGTTCTAAAGAAAGCACTGTATGACATCAAAGAGCCACGCTACGTATTTCACAAAAAATTTCATGACTGCATGAGGGAATCACACCCATGTGTGTTTGGTCTCAACCAGCCTACAGAGGTTATAAAGATTTTCTGAGGTAAAGACCTTATGCATTTACTTTAAAATTTCTGCACGACCTGACTCCCAGCTCAGATTTAACCCCTCTTTAGGTGCAATTAGTGTGCAGGGTGAGTGGCAGTAATTTAGGTTTTGATTGATTGATATTTTGCTACTTACACAAGCAATCATTCTAGCAGAGAGGTATACTGAGTAGTAATAACAATAAAACCAAAGATTAAAGAGAATACCAAAGTTAATAACATTATTAAGAAGAAAGTTAGAAAAATATATTAATGATTAGATAATGGCTTTACTCCATTCTCTTCACTGGGCTTAAAGATATATAATTACTTTTTTTTCTTTTCTTTTCTATATGAATACTTTAATAATGGTTTTGTGTAAATACTGTGTATGCAGATACATATACAAAAACATGCTGTAGACAGTACCCACCATCCCGACTTTGCTGTTTTGATCATTAAAATGTAACGGTTTATAAAAAAAGGTAATTTCATTATTTTTTTCCAAGTAAATATAGATTTACACTTAGAAGTAAAACCAGAAGGAAATGAATCTCAAAATGCAACCTCATTTCACCTTTTTTTTTAATTTTTTAGCACAAAAATGAGGGTTATTCAATGAAACTGAAAGTTAATATTCTTACTAAAATTATAGTTAATGTTTGGAACACACTGTAAAAAGACTTTTGCACTAAAATGAAAAAATGATAACACATTCCCTTGTATGAGGATAAAAATATATGGAAAAAATCTTCATACTTTTGGACACAAAAAAACTACTAGCAAATGGAGTTTTGAATAAACTTCCCCTTTTGGCAGATCAATAAAACTAATGAAATCCACATAACTATTACCTGGAGTCAGAAAAACTGATGCCTATCCACACTAGCTACAACATAGAGACATTGTAGAAATAAAAATAAAAACAATAATTAAAAAATATTTTTATTGAATACAACAACTGAAGAAGAATCATACTACTATGACAAAGTAATTGACAAAATGAAGCCATGCATGATAAGAGAGTTAATAGATGCCGAGTTCAGACATGGACAAAATAAATTTGGGCCCTGGGGGAATCTTTGTACACTTGGTACTCACAACAAATACATTAATAGAAATGCACATAGAGGAGGTCCAACTCACCATCAGTTTCATTGATTTTCTCAAGATGTGTTTGCTCAGGCATTCAGTGTAGTGTTCACTTATCACCAGCCTGCTAAAAGAACAGCAGACAATATCCATCCTTGAGGACATCATGTATTACAATGTTTAGGAGACATAGCAATATTTAGTTGGTGCTGGAAGATAGAACTCCCAGATTGCACTGAGTTTCTCTCTAAATTTGAATTTAAGCGTTCTGGGTCATGTCCCATGAATTTACTGAAAATAAAAAAATAGACTTATCGTTTATAGTAGTAGTGATGGAGAAAGTTCTCAGGAGTTTGTGCTTTTTTTCTTATTTGGTTTTTGTTTGAGTTTAAAAAACGAATTGTTTCAGGATAAGTAATAGTGATACAGTCTTATTCCCTAGTTATGACAGAGGATGAAACTAAGGCTGAAGTTTATTTCTTTGTTCCATTCATTTGATATGGGTTTCAGATTAATATCTCTGAGGCACTTTTTTACTTAGTGGAAACTGTTTGAGCACTATTATATAAATCAACATGATATCATTTAACTATTTAACTATTTCATTTTTGAGTTCATCTGCAGAAGACAAAAAAAAAAACATTTTTAAGCAATAGTGATTGCTTAACTCTTTCTTATCTGATTGCCTAATTAGGAGATCACTGGAGAAATAAATAGATTTGAAACAATGTTTATTCTTTTTCCATAGAATATGCAGCATAGCCTAGAGAATTTCGGATAACTCAGAGTCTTTCATCTATCCAGTGATTTTAAAAATTGCACATCTCAAAAATACGTGTTTTCTGCTATTCGCTTGCTTTGCTCGGTTCTTACAGATTTGAACAGAATAATTAAATCCCAGAGGATACAACTGAACTTTGGCTAACTGCAGTTTGTTAGATTACATTACGCTGTTAGAACTGAAAAATGCAAATTTTTACATTCACGAGTCTCATTTCATTGTTATTAGAACTGAAGGTGGAATACTGTGATGATAATTAATCAAGGATGGCTTAAATTCAAAATCTCTAGCAATGCTAAACTTGTTAACTTCAGAGAAGCAGTAATGAGAAAACTAGGATACAGAACCTTTAGGGGGAATACAGAAACTTCTAACCTATGTAGTTTCAGAGCTAGAAGTCAAAGAGATGAGAATCACAGAAGTTCTTCACTCAGAAATGTATCTGGTGCATGAAAAATGCCTTAGAATAACCCTATCAAAAATAACAGTTTGCATATCTATACCTAAGCAGTGAGCACGAGACAATTTTTTGGTAAGCTATGTATAGCCATTTTAAAAAAATCCCCCAAAATCAAAACAGGGATAGTAGTTTATACTCTACAGAAGGAAAAAAAAAGTTTCTTTGAACAGTTTCGTAGAATAGAATCATAGAATCATCCAGGCCAGAAGGGACCTCCAAAGGTCATCTGGTCCAGCCTCCCCGCAGTCACACGGACACCGCCAACTAGACCAGGTTACCCAGGGCCTCATTGAGCCTCACCTTGAATATCTCCAGGGAAGGGGCCTCAACCACCTCCCTGGGCAACCTGTTCCAGTGTTCTACCACCCTCAGAGTAAAGAACGTTTTCCTAATATACAATCTAAATCTACTCCTCTCCAACTTAAAGCCACTGCCCCTCTTCCTGTCACTGCAGGCCTTTGTAAACAGACTCTCCCCAGCCTTCCTGTAGGCCCCCTTCAGGTACTGGAAGGCTGCTATCAGGTCTCCCCAGAGCCTCCTCCTCCCCAGGCTGAACAACCCCAGCTCCCTCAGCCTATCTTTGTAGCAGAGGTGCTTATGGCCCAGCCATGAAGACTGCAATTCCCCACCCCCTCTTTATGATTATCTCTCTGTAATTTGCTGTCTTGAACTGAGACAGTGTTGAGTTTCAGGTTCAGGGTAAATTTTATGTTCATGGTAATGATAAAGGAGCCATCATTAACTTACCACTGAGCTCCTCATACTTTACACTTTTACCTGTGGTCTATCTTTATTTCTTTTTTCTTGTCCTCTGTCTTTAAAACTTCTATTTCCCTCACAAAACTCTTTCTTGTATCTCATTATCTTAATGAGATATTCAACATTTCTTCATTGATTGGCTAGCTTTCATTTTCACTCCTGATTTCACAAAATATTTGGGGAGGGGAGAGGGATTACTGGCAAGGGAAATGTAGAACTCGGTAAAGTACAGAGATGCCTCAGTAAGTGCAGAGGATCCAGGGAGTACATGGGAAATGGACATGGAACCAAGCTTATCCATTCAGTTAAGAAGTACATAAGCCTGTATCAGAGGTTGTATCAATGTGGTTATGCTCTTGTAGAATCCCAAACTACCTAGATCAACAACAACTGTGATATGATAGGCTATGGTGCTGGAGTTCCCAGATGTCATAGAGAGGTTAGCTTATCATCCAGTGTGTCTCTCCTAAATTCTCTTCTGGCTCCTTCCCTGTTAACATCACTAAAAAAACCTCTAAGTTTATTAGAAACTCTGTCACGTCTTACAGTTGGCTTCTTTCTACCAGTGGTAGTCTTTGAATTCAAGACACAGATTTCTTCCTATTTTTGCCATACATGTTAATATAAACAGAACATTATGATGCTTACAGCCCTGAAGTTGCCTGAAAAACTTATAAGCTCTTAAAGCTCCCTTTCAGGACTTAAATCTTGTCCTTCCTACAGGAAACAAAATTCTTAATATCCAACTTCATTTGAAATGTAATGCAGCTGAATCAGCTGAAATGTGGAAAAAGTTAGTCTAAGATATAATGTAGACATTATGGAATTATAAGAGCAAGGTCACTAAGGGACATGCTGACCATTCTCTACCTGGCCTAATCTGTACTGTAACTCCATGATCAGGTGAACTTTACTTGGTTTAGGGATCCACCACTGAAAATTTGAACATTTCTAATCAGAGAATCTCTTTCTCTGGTGCCTACGTACTAGCTGGCTCCAAGCAAATGTATTGTATGTGTAACTTTATTAAAAAAAAGATCTGCAGTAGCTTCTTTTTAAAGATAAATAAATCTGCTTCTTAAAGTATTTCAATACAGAAGAAGGAAAGAAATTCTTATTTGAAGGTTTATGGCTAATTGCTTACCATTTGTTAAAATTGTTTCGGGAGTAGGTCAAGCAAGCATCTAAAAATCTGTGAAAAGGACTTTCTGGTTTTGGATTGCAATGTCAAATAGTATGCTTTAATCATCTTAAATAAGCCTTTTAGGAACAAATTGCAACCAAGCTGACATCTTGTAAGCTGAGTTCCATTCCAGTGGGAATTAAATTCACTGAGTCATAAAGTCTTGAAAAACAAGGTTTATAATAGAACTGTGCTAGCAGGCGTAGCTATAATTACTCTTTAAATAATGACAATGACAAACTGAAATAACAGGTTTAGCACACTTCTTTAGTAAAAAGGGAAACCCAACTTCTCTGTACCTAGTGATAATGATCAAATTAAACATTGAAAAAAAGGTTGAATATATACATATATATATATATATATATATATTTTTTTTTTTTAGCTGAGTCCTAACTCACTCAGCTTTTCCTCATGAGAGATGTTCCCATCCCTTAATCTTCTTAATGGTCTTTAGTTGAACTCTCTGTCCAGTGACTCCACATCTCTCTTGCACCAGGTAACCTAGAACTGAACACTGTACTCCAGGTGTGACCTCACCAGTGTTGAGTGGACAGAAAACATCAACTCTCTGCTGGCAATATCCATTTTAATGTAGCCCAGGATACCATTCAACTTCTTTGACACAAGGGCACATTGCTATCTCATGGACAGCTTGGTCCACCAGGACTCCTTGGTCCTTTGCTGTAAAGCTGATTTTCAAGATAGTCAGCTCGCAGCATATACTGGTGCAATAAGACAAGAGGAAATGGCCTCAATTTATGCCATGGGAGGTTTAAATTGGGTATTAGGAAAAAATTCTTCACTGAAAGAGTTCTGAAGCACTGGAACAGGCTGCCTAGGGAAGTGGTGGAGTCACCATCCATGAAGGTATTTAAAAGACATGCAGACGTGGTGCTTAAGGACATGGAGGTTTGGTGGTGGACTTGGCAGTGCTACATTAAGTGTTGGACTTGATTATCTTAAAGGTCTTTCCCAGCCTAAAAAATTCTGTGATTCTACTATTCTGTGTTTCTACTCTGTGTTCAGATGGTTAATGTGAGGCTGTTGAATGTAAAGGTAAAATGTTGGCACATCATGGGATAATGCAATTAAGAGAAGCAGAAAGTCAAATCAGACAAAGGCCTGTCAAAGGTCTGGAGGCATCATTTTATAAATCTTCCACAAGGCCTTGACATACAGGTTGGTCCTTTATTTTAATTAAGAAAAAACAACTGTAAGAAGGATTTGTTTATATTCTTTGACTGCAAGCAACTCTACTGTATTCCTACATGCAGTCTGCCATCTTCCCAGTTTGTCAGTGTCCTGTTGATGGCAATATAACACTATCAGGAGGTTTTAAAAAAGTGAAGGTTCACTGATACTGTAAAGAATAAGCATGCTTAACTTCACTTCTCTGTGTGTAGACTACATTTAGAAAGCCCCAAATCTTAGCAAATGTATGAACCATTGCTTTCTTCAAGCACGTTTAACCACTACTTCTTTCCAGTTAATTTTATGCAAAGTAATATTTGTATTGTAATTTAAGATTTTACATGTGGTTTTCCACAGTTTTACTTTGAGTCACTATGGCATTCCTTTTAGCATTTGTAAGTCCCTTTGTGTGTGTCTTGTTCTCTTTAATGTCTCCTACAGCTTGTGAAAGAAAGCATTTGCATACCAGCATTGGTATTTTATTTGAATGAAGTTGGCATCAAGATTATATATCTATTTTGATTCTTAAAAGTCAGGCTGAGAGCATCTAGGCTTCTGCTCTTGCAAATCCCTAAATTTTTAACTGCATTTTGTGATAACATATAGAAGAGCCACATAAGTAGGGTTAAAACTGACCATTATCAGAAGAGCTCAAATGATTTAGTGACTCTGTAGATAAGTTTGATAAGTTCACCACTGACATAACTTCTCAGAAAAGATACTTATAGGAGACTGAAGTCTGTATATTTGTGTTATGCGTTAATCAACCCTTGCATAACTATTCACTTTCTCTATTAAAAGCTATTTTTATACTGTAATAGTTATTTTTAGTGTATCCAAAAGAGTTCAATTTTCCTTCATTTGTCAAATAGGATTTCTCACTTAATGTAAAAGAGCTAGACCGAAGTTGAAGTTAAAAAAGATTCCTGTGCCAGAGTTATTCTTCTCCAAAGAATCTATTTAACATTCAAAAGGGTATCACATTCTTTGAGGTTAACAATTTTACTTTAAAAGATGTACCTATGAATGATCACTAATGTTTTACTCTCCTTCCAATACAAAGTTTTATCAATACAATATAAAGGTTTTTGGTATTATTTGACAGCTAATTCTGGCCTAGGGTTTCTTTCAATTGCTACAACTTTTTACATGTCCTTATGTTGCAGAAAACAGTAAGAATTTTCTTTTTTGATCTTCTGCAGGGAAAAGAAGAACAGACAATATTAATTTCTTATATTTACTAATTCCCCCCCAAACCTGTCATGAAACAAAGCTGGATCAAATATAGGTTATATGCATAGTGTACTAATAGAAATGTTTGTTTTCAATGATTGGCAGCCCAATATAGTACCTTAAATACTTCCAGAGAGGTCCGTTGAAATAGGTATTTGTTTTCTGTCATGGTTTTGAAAAATCAGAAAAGACAGATGATGGCCCCACCTCCCCCCTTTAAGAAAAATAGGGGAGAGGAAGAGATTAAAGAGATTCAGGAGTCTAGAAAAAGACCTAAACTACTTTAATGAAAACACAAATAATAACTAAAAAAAATAATAAAAATAAAATAATTAAAAAAAAAAAAAAGTAAAAAAAAAGAGTATACAGCATATACAAAACCGTATCAAGCTACCAGGATGACAATCACATCACCAGCAGGCATCGGGAAATGTCCCAGACTGGACTCGGTGATTGACAGGAGCTGGATTACAGATCTGGAGTCAGGAATGCTTGGATCGGGATCAAAGGCAGATGATCAGGCCGGGTCCTCCTTGGATGCTGGCCATCAAAGAAAGAAAATTGATTCTTTGATCCCTCAGCTTTTATACCAAGCATGATGTGAGTAGAATGTAATACCCCAGCTGATTAGTTTTGGATCATCTGTCCTGTCTGCTCCTCCCTGCAGATGTGACCCCTCTGCGCTTTTCTGCTTCTGACCCTCCAATGGGGCAAATAATGAAATCATCTGACCTTGGTTGTTATCACAGTAAGTATAAGCAAGGGCTTCTCTCCACACCATTCCTTGGTATAATCAGGTCTTACCACTGTGAGAGTGAACAGTTTTCTGAACAATGTGCTGTTAATTTCAGAGTTTAGTTAGTTAGAAGAGGCCCAGCTAAAAAAGTAAAATTGTAAAACAGAAAATTGGTTTGTTTTACCTCAAACCAGGACATTTTCAAATCAAATATATCTAAGTAAAATAGGAAGTGTAATACAACTGTTTTTTGTACCTAAATGAATCCGCACAAGAAGCTGGTGGATATTTGTAGGGACAAAAAACTTAAAAATGTTGGGGAGTTTTAGCAAGTACTACTTAGCTGATTTATTTTTTTTTTTTTTATCAATGGGCATTTTTCAGGACAAATTCAATCAGTTATCATCATATAAATAAGGGTGATATAGAAGAATAGAGGCAATGTACCACTTCTACTTTTTGCTTTCTCAGAACTAAGAAACACTGACATTCAACAGGTCAATGGTCTAAATAACCTGAACGCTTGGATGCTTAGCTAAACCTAATCATTAAGATAAATCACATTCTGTCCTACTTTTTCCTATGCATATACATTAAAAGGAGCAAATTCATACCACCCCATAAATAAATCCTTGCATGGGTCACTCTCTCCATGTTCAAAACAGCAAAGCATTATGTGCTATGTAGTTATACTGACATGGTGTGGTAGGCACCATCTGCTGCCGCAACGTCAAGTGCAGACTAGCTTCATGTAAATGAAAAACAAAGCTGAAACTTACACATCAAAAGTCACACTAAGACACCTCAACCATTCTGCCATCTCTCCCACTCTGCTAGGTAGCAGCAGATCTGCAGTAACAGATTCCAATCCTTGGAAGAAGGAACAAAACTCAAATCTGGTAACAAAACACAACCAACAAGTTGTACAGAGGAAATTAATTTTACATTTCAGATGTTAACTTACTCTTTGAACCGTTCAGAAAGAAGGACACTAACTGCTGATTTTCCAAAGCTACTACGTAACATTATAGGACATATGCTAAATAACTCCAAATGGAGGTAGACATCATTCTTAAAACTTGTATTGACTTGAATTCTCATTTTAGCATTATATACCAGACAAGTGAGTCCCTGTATACCAAATAATATGATGGAATTCAAGGAAAGGCCTTGCCAAATCAGGCTCCTTTAGATCAGGTGGGATCTAACGTGACTTTATACAAAAATGGCATCCAAAATTAATAGGCAATTTTAAATATGTATAACAGAAAAAAACTATCTTCAGTACCACAACTGACTTAGCTATAGTGGAAAGGGAACATTAACTTTGTTTGCTCTTCTACTGATGGTCCTGAAGCTAGCCATGTCCTCACTTAACTTTGATCTCTTTTTCGTAATCAATCAGCTAAACAAACTCTGCAAATTATTTTGATATGACAGAAAGCATTAATGGAAAAAGATAGGACAAGATTTTAAGTATGGAAAAATTATATTTACTTTTATAGACCTTATATAGAAAGACAGCTGACAGAATCCATGAAAATACATTATTTTAATGCTGAGACAAATACCAAATTCCCCTGATATGCTCTTTTTCATATTTCTGCAATAAGAATAACTTAATATGTATTTTGAGAAAAGTCCTACTTTTCAGTATTATGAAAGAAGGAAGATTGTTTTGTTTTTCCATTTAAGCTACAACTTACAAGGAAAGTTGGACTTTTAAATCTAAGGCAAATTCTTCTGGGTGAAAAATGTGTTACTGTTAACATTGGTAAATGATGTCTTTCTTCTATTAGCCACGTTCAGTAGACTGGTATCAGGTGTAATATATCTGTACTGTATTGGTGGTTTCCAGTCCAAAATGAGACAAATAACTAATTCCAGTTAGTCAGACACTCATTTGTTTCAGATATTATTGAACATTAGCAGTGAAAGATATTTGTAGGCTGCATTGCCAGGAAAAAGTGTAGTGACACTTTTGAAGCACTTTCCATAGCATAGAAGTTGAATAGAGGACAGAAGTTTGGTAGATGAGGGGAGAGCAATGGATATTGTCTACTTGGACTTCAGCAATGCTTTCAAAACTGTTTCTATAAGATCCTCACACGGAAGTGAGGAAGTATGGTCCGGATGAGCAGAGAGAGAAGTTGATTGAAAACCAACAGAACAACCAGGCCTAGAGAGTGCTAATCGGTGACATCAAGTCTACTTGGCTTGGAGGCCAGTAACTGGTGGTATACACTAAGGATCAATACTGGGTCTGATCCTGATTATTGTTTTCATTGGCAATCTGGATGATGGGGCAGAGTGTTCCCTCAGCAACTTTGGCGGTGACACAAAACAAGTACAAGTGGCTGATATGTCAGAGGGCTTCTGCTGCCATCAAAGAATCACAGAATTGTTTAGGTTGGAAAATCATGTCCAACCCTTAACATAGCATTGCCAAGTCCACCACTAAACCATGTCCTTAAGCACTACATTTACATGTCTTTTAAAGACTTCCAGGGATGGTGAATCCACCACTTCCCTGGGCAGCCTGTTCCAATACTTCACAACTTTTTCCAGTGAAGAATTTTTTTCCTAATATCCAGTCTAAACCTCCCACAGCATAACTTGAGGCCATTTCCTCTTGTCCTATCACCTGTTACTTGGAAGAAGAGATCAACACCCACCTCACTACAACCTCCTTTCAGGTAGTTGTAGAGAGCGATAAGGTCTCCCCTTAACCCCCCTTTCTTCAGGCTGAACAACTCCAGTTCCCTCAGCTGCTCCTCAGAACAGCTGATCTCAAGACCCTTTGACAGCTTTGTTGTGCTTCTCTGGATATGCTCCAACACCTCAATGTCTTTCTTGTACTGAGAGGCCCGAAAATAAACACAGTATTTGATGTGGGGAACACCACTTGTCATCGACCACCAACTAGGTTTAACTCCATTCACCACAACCCTTTGGATCTAGCCACCCAGTCGTTTTTTTTCCTAGCAAAGAGTATGTTCGTTTTCTATCCAAACCATGAGCAGTGAGTTTCTGCAGGACTATTCTGTGGGAGATGGTGTCAAAAGCTTTACTTAAGTCTAGGTAGACAGCATCCACAGCCTTTTCCTCGTCCACTAAGTAGGTCGTTTTGTCACAGAAGGAGATCAGGTAAATCAAACAGGACCTGACTTTCATGAAAGCATGATGATTGGGCCTGTTCACCTGGTTGTCCTGTACAAGCCACATGATGGCACTCAAGATGATCTGCTCCATGACTTTCCCAGGCACTGAGATCAGATTGAGACGTCCATAATTCCCCAGATCCTCCTTCTGGCACTTCCTCTAGGTGGGCATCACATTTTCTGTCATTCAGTGAACTGGGACCTCCCTGATTAGCTGGGACTGCTGATAAATGATAGGAAGTAGCTTGGTGAGCACTTCTACCGACTCCCTCAGTATGGGTGGATCCAATCTGGCCTCATAGATCTGCATGTGTCTAAGTGGTGTAGCTGATAACTAACCATGTCCCCTTGAATTATGGGGACTTCATTCTGCTTCCTGGCCCTGTCTTCCAGCTCAGGGAGCTAGGTACCCAGAGAACAACTGCTGTTACTACTAAAAACGGAGGCAAGGAAGGCATTCATCACTTCACCCGTTTACTGATCCTTTGTCACTATGTTTCCCCCACTCCCCACAACAATTAATGGATGGAAATTTTCCTTAACCCTTTCTGAAGAGTTTATAGCCATCCAATGCAGCAATCCAGTTGTCCAAGTCATCCCATTATGTTTCTGTGATGGCAACTATATCATAGTGTTCTTGGAACATAGAATGTCACTGAAAGTGACAATAACGTCTCATACAACAGGAGGTAGTCACGGCTATAAATGGCCATAATGTGAACAAACAAAATTAGCATTTATTTTCAGATTGTAGTTAAATCAGCTTAATCAAGGTTAGACAAGTTTGGTTTTTGAGTTGGTCTTGTTTGGTTTTTTGTTGTTTTGTTTTTTGTTTTTTTTTTTTTTTTAATTTCTTAAATGAGCATTTATAAATATTTCACTGTAAAATCTTTCAATTTTTTTCTAAGTAAGGTAAAAGTTCCTTTACTTTCCACTGAACATAATAGTCTCTAGCAGCTGGTGACAGCTGATCTGTGCATGAGTCGTATTGGATGTAAAGCACAATTCATGTTAAGAATGAATTATGGAATTAAGCGCACAGTGCTTCTTTGAAAGTGAGCTGAATGAACTTCAAGTTGACTTTTCCAGTCAAAGTTAACTCTAAACATAGACAGCACAAATGACGCACAGTCTTGGAGAGGAGGATGTTTCTTTAGGGTGATATGGTAAAAAAGTGACACACGATCTGAAGTCAGATTTTCACTGAATTCAGTAGCCAGTTCCTGGTAATAATGCTGGTACAAGAAGCCAAGAAGATTTGAGAAGCCCTGAAAGAAATTACAATGCTGTAAGAAATAAAGCTCATAGCCACGGAGATGGCAGCTACATTTAAAAGTACAAATCTATTTTATTTTTATACTATTTGGCTTCAAAACATTGTTGTGTTACTGGAATAGGCAACCTGGTAAATAATATTTGTATATAATATATATATTCAATTATATACAATTTGCATACAATAGAGATACAATTTGAGTGGATTACATACACAAATACAGACATTTACTATGTTCACAAAAAAACCCTGAAAATAACAGAAGAAAGGGAAATTACAATAATCCTTTTGACATTGTTACTGTAGAGCGGGTTTCTCTTCAAGATGTGTAGGAAAGCCTGCAACATATAAGGGGATATGGATTGCAAAGTATTTAACAGCAAGAATGCAATTTTCACCCAGGCTTACTACATGCTTGCCAAGAACTCTTTCAATTATTCCACATAAATAAATAAAGAAAAATATCTCTGTTCATTCTCATTGTTCTCAAAGTAAAATGAATTTCTCAGCCTTAACATGTTGTTAGTCTTGATCAAATACCAAGTCGAAGGCAATGCCAGATTTTGAATGCTCATTTAGACTCTGCTACATAGCATTTGCCTTTGATGAGTAAATGACAGGTGACCCTAGTTAAATAGCCCTACCTTCTGTTTCCTGATCACACGGCTGAAATGTTTAAGAGAAAAAAAAAAAAANNNNAAAAAAAGAAGTTACTTTAATAGAAAATAGAGGATATGAGAGGGAGGTAAAACTGCCTTCTAAGGTGTATTTGCAAAACCTGAAATTCATACAAGAGGCTCATTTCTCCCACATTCCTTATGAGGAGTAACCAAGTAAACCGAGACTCTCCAGGCTGAGAAGAACTGAAAAATGCTGTGATAAAAAAGCAAGAATGATAGAAAGTGAACAGAAAGCTTGTTCTTGCTCTTCATCTAATTAAGTGTCTAGAAGTGATCACATCAAAATGTCTGTTGACAAGCGAAATAAGATGCCTCCTCAGTCATTTATTTATGTTTTAAGACTCTTTGCAAACCCCAACTGGACAAACAGGGAAAATAAAGATCACTGAGACAAATAAATACAAGTTCTGAACTGAGAAGTTCTTTGGATAGTAATGGCATGGAGCTGGTAGAGGGTTCTGTAATGTACTGCAGCGTCCTGTTAACTCTGACCCATCATTCTTCCACAGACATCCTGTACTACCTGCTTCTGGAAGTGGCACACTGAAGATGGTAATCTCTTGGTATGACCTGAAATAACTGTTCTTTTTAAACTCCAGCAGACTACTGTCTTTCTTCAACGAGATTCAAAATTTTCCTCTTCATCTTTTCTCCAAATGCTTCTATATTTCCATTTCTTCATTCATTTCAAAATGAGGAACTGATTTCAAAATTATAAATCCAAAAAGCCTATTTCTGTCCTGGTGTTCTTTATCTATTACCTCATCTCCTTAATTACAGTCCATGATCTATTGCAATTGGAGCTACATTAGGGACACCAAATGTTTCAAACTATAAAAGTGATGTGACACTGTGAGTTTTATGTCATTATTTTTCACAGTATTTTCATTTTCCAATATTTTTATTTTTAACTTCTTAGAACTGTCTTCAACATAAATTGAACTATGTAGACATTTTGCTAAATGAACAACACATTCACTACGCCAATTCAAACAATATTTAATGTGATTTTTTCCCCACAATTGAGAATGATAGAATACATCCCCTGTAATCCCATTATTTCATTATGTGCAAAGTCCACAGAAAAAATCTTGTCTGGGTCTCTTTGAGTTAGCTTAGCAAACTTCCTTCCCACTTCTGTAGGCACGTGTTGAGAAGCACAAGCCCCCCAGCAATTCTTTTAAAGTCTGTGATTTTACAGAGAAATTTGGCTCATACAAGACATGGTTTTCTTTTATTCCTAGTGTCCAGAGAATGACACAAATTATTAAAAGCTCAGTGATAACAAATAGAAAAAAAAAAATCACACAAGCTTCTTTCTTACAGCATTGAACAAGTAAAGCAGAAGTATCTGAAAGATATTTTTGTTCTCCACCTGATTCACTGTGTTTCTACTGAGTATCTTTCTCAGATCTCTCATAAAAACCCCTAAAGACACATACAGTTGAAAAAATGATCATAGTAAGCTAACAGCTTGGATCAAATAGTTTGTTTGATAGAGTTAATCTTTTATTGTGTTTAGGCATGGCTCTTGAAGATATCACATTTTTCTCTACTTTTTCATTATCTGAAATTACAGAGCCAACATAGTGACTGAACTATACTTGGACTGCTGAACAATCTTGCTGAACAATCTAATTTCAATATCTGACACTGCAGCATATTTACTGACCTCTGACACCCCCAAACCTCTCAAACTAATGTAGGTCTACCCATGTTCATCAATACTATCATGATTTTCCCCCATGTTACTGTCTTTGAAAGATGTTCACACAAGGTGGTTGCATACTAGGAACTTTGCATTTGCTATTATTGATGATTTATCTATGCAGACATCATGATGATTCCCCAGGATGATAAGACACTTATAGCATCTCAGCCGTTGATGAGTCTTCCAAAATATGGATGTATGATCTCATAAAACTCAGTGATCAGACATCATACAGCCAACTGAACCTCAGAGCTAGAGTCACGTTTATAAGCGCAGTAAGTCTTGGAGAGCACATTGGGAAGTGGAATCCATATGCATGAGTGTTTCAGATGGATAGTTTACTTCAAAGCTGTAAGAAAATAATTTGTACTGATAAGCATTCCAGTGACCCCAGCTAATCCTCTGCTTACTCCCACACTCATTGTAGATAGCCCCTCCCCCCCCCATATGCAGGTGAAATTTGAGTGAAAAATGAAGGACATTTATTTTGTGTTCCCAGAATTCTTACTGAAGAGTTTTGGAATTAAACCTGGGGTTATAAGAAAAGAGGGTAAGAACAGGTTGCTTTTTCCAGATGTGTCAGCCAATAAGTTCCTAGCAAAGACTGTAAGAAATTGCTGCTTATACTGACATCAACAGCAATTAAGAGTTTCTGCTCAGGGATAGAAAATACATGAACCTATTTAGATGCAACTTCGATTCAAACCTGGAATTTGTCTTTTTCGCTTTATCCCTTTCTTTTCCTGTATTCAGTTAAACGGAAAGCCCTTTACTACTCTGCATGTTTTCTTAGATGAATTGTCTGGATGACTATGAGCACTCTCAGCAAGTGAATCGTTAACACAAAATTAATATGCTGGAATTATTGGGTTTTTTCCCTTTTTATTTAACTCATCTGCTCACACAGAGGAGAAAATTTAATTGTGTTGCTTTTAATTGCTTTAGCTTACCATTACTACATAATAATTTTATACATTGAATTAGTATTCACTCAAATTCTGCTTCAGATTTTTAGATGTAGTTCTTAGAGGTTTTAGTAGGCAGTTTAGTTACCTGTCTTTGCACATAATTTTGTACTGTCATTACCACACATCATTAAATACAAATGGTGGAATAAAACAAATCTTACACTTCATACTTTTGCATTCTAGGTATTTTTGCATTCTAACAAACTGCAGTTCTGAATAGTCCAGTATAAATTTTCTCAGTGTCAATCATGCAAATAGATAAGGAATCTCAAACATTTTTAGACATTTGAAGAACTTTTCTGAATTTTAGGCATGCCTATAAAATTTTAGACATCTTTACAATATAGACTCTCTTAACATTTGTTTTGGGAGGAGATACTGTATTTTTAAAACCCCATTAGCACCAGTATGCTAGAAAATAAAGACAAATGTAAAACTCAGGAGTAAATACTAGTTAGAATCTGAGACCAAATCACATTCCCTAGGTGGAATGCTTGAGACATACTCATAGACAAAATGCTTCTATCCTAAAAATATCCTACCTCTCAACAATGTATGTAAAGCCCCATAACATCAGGATACATTTTTGCTGTTTTTAATAGGCAAAGTCACAATTCAGCAGTGTAATTTCTTCTTTTTTTTTTAAGGGATATTTTTCATGCTTAAACAATTCTGATGAAAGTGTAAACATTTGTGTGCAGGCACGTGTAGAAATGCATATTTAATATAGATTTATTGTTTCTTATAAGAACATTTTCAGTATTAATTCTATTTTTTTTCACTTGGTTCTGTGATAATGTGATTTTTCTTTATAAGTGGTGATAATCGTCATTATAGCATCATTATAAAAAGATTTCATTTTCTTTCCAACACATATCAGATCATAAGCCATATATATAAATATTAAACTATATTTTTTACATAGGTATCACACACAAATTTTGAAGAGGTAAAGAAAACTAGTTTAAACTCTTGATCTTCTTGTATCTGAGATACCCTAGATGTTTCAGGGAAAGGGAAAATGGGTGAAAAAATTTTCCCTATGAACCAAGAGCTTCCTTTCTAAATTATCAGACCAGAAGCATATAAAGGTTTCAAACCATCCGAGCAAAAAATCCAGCTGCTGTGGTTATTTTAAAAAGTACAACAAGATAGAAGACAATTCTTCACATAAGGAGTAGTTAGAGTGTTCACTTGTAGGGTTATAATTTGTGATATTCACACTTTTGTCCATCTTAACTTTCTCAGTTTCAAAAGCAATCAAGATTTTTGGTGAAGGTGGAGACAAAGGAGTTCATCCATATCAAGGATGAAATGGAGAATTGGAGGTCATTATTGCATTGCTTATAGACACTTATGAAACAAAAGGAGACTAAAATTTAAATACATCCGGGGAAGTACTGCAAGGTATTACAAATGGTATTAGAAATTGAGAGACAAACAAAGAAAAAACATTATTTTGATGATTATAATAATAAGGTCATGGATGAAAGCTATTAATTTTAGAAAACTAAAAAGAGTTACCATTTTCTCTTAAAATTGCTTATGTGGAAAAATTACCTCTTATTACAATATTAATTATTTTATCACTATAATATATATTTACAATAACTGTAATGCACTGTTTATAACTGTGCAGACATAATTTCAGAAAAAGAAATAAAAGAAAAAGAAATACTCTGCTCCACTATGAATCAGCTGTGGGGTGAAATCCCCAAGCTGCTTTTTCCAGATCTTTGTAATAAAACTCAGTCATGTGAATTGAAACAGTTAAGCAACTAATTATATGTGAACTTATAAATCATGAAGCTTGAACCTTAAAAAGTTCTAGAGCTCTTATGAAAGTCTTCAGATAGCTTCTTCAGCTTTCATTGTTTTTGTTGTACCAGAATAATGGCCAGTCTCCAGAAACTCTGAGAATTATATTCTTTAAAGAACACAAAGAATATATTTGATGGGTTTTTTTCCAATTCTGTTCCAATTTTTTTTTTTTTTTTTTTTTTTTTTTTTTTTTTTTTTTTGGCAGTCAGTACTATTTCTCTCCTTTACATCTATTTTGGATGGGCATAATCTGAAATATTTCAAGTGACATCTTGGATCTGTCATTTCAACGAGGCAAGAATTTTGCTTTTCTGTTCAAGAAGAAATGCGTGATACATAACTGTACATGTCATTGCACTATAATATCTGAAATTCCCATTCCTCGGCATGCTTGCAGACTTCCTTTAGTCAAAAAAACCCCAAGAGATTGCACATACTTCTGTGTTTCTGGAAACTAATTACAAAGCAGCACAACCTCATTTGGTGAGAATGAACATGCTTCATATTTTACATTTTTTACAGAGTTTTGACTTGAAGTATTTTACTCACATATTCTTCAGAGATGTATAAAAAAGGAATATAATCCATTTTAATTTTTTATTTTATTACACTGTAATATATACCTAGAATTTTATCATTTTATTGCAATTTAAATCCTACATTCCAGACTAGTTGTGACTTTAGTAAAAATAGCTGATAAAAAGATTACTTAAATGACAACTTTAGAATTGGATTTTTTAATTTGGATTTCTCTGGAAGACTCTAGAAGTAAATACTTTATCTTTCCATTTTATGTAGGGAAAAATATGTCCCAGGACTTTAATTGAACTAAAGCACTTCTTTAGGTTAAAATTATTTTTTTGTAGAGTAAATATAGAAATATGCATATATCTTTGCATGGTATGAAGTAAATAGATAAATGTTCCTAAAAAACCCAGGAGGGTCAGCACTGCTGCTGAATTAATGAGTTGCATTGCTTTTCCATACTGATCTCTGTGAAGCACTAACACTTCCAGTCTTGGGAATATAATGTTTTCACACCTGGAATCAGAATCATCAGGTCTATCTTAGGTTTCTAATATCCACTTTCTTGCCCTACATGCACTTTCAAGTCAATAGAGAGAAAGACACTCAGAGGAGTGATGATCCAACTCCTGCTAAGAGGAAAAATAACTCAACTTCAAGGGTGGTCTGTTTTTCTGAGTTTACCATAAGAGGAACGTGAAGTGTCTTGTTTGGATGGGACATAGCCCATGATACTTGTACGTGTAAGATACCAGTGACCTATGTCGAACCTGATTGACATTATCTACATTTCTAAAAGGTAGTCTCCTCTGGCAGGCAACTGAAAGAACACAAGTAAATAAACTAGTTGCCTAAATTGTGGAGTGCATGAGCATCCAATTGTTTATCAGTTGCCCCCAGTGTGTTTGTCTGGTTAGGAATTTCTGAAGACTCATTTCTTTTCTTAAAGGCATATAATTTTACCAGAAATGAATCTCTGAGAAAAAGGGAGATAGAAAATGTATATGTTAACATAGTACTTATCAAATACTGGAAAACCATATTGCAATTACCTCTTTTACTCACCCCCTAGATATGTACTCTGCAGAATAAGCCTTGCTTTCTTAATATTTAATCTTGCCTAGTGAGAGTCTTGCTAGAATTGCCTTTTAGCGGTCCAAACTAGTACATGGATTTTTAATTTAGAATACCAAAGTTCAACTCACTTCCTTCAGAAAGGCCTTGGAGGTAACACTGGTCTCCTTTTTTGCTGATTCCCCTCTAACATCCCAAACAAATGCAAATTCTATTCAAATAACTCATTAATGGTTGCGTTGAAATTTTTGCCCTTTGGATGGGCCCTAGTCATTTTTCACTACCATTCTTGCCATTTCTTTCCACATCCCTACCCACCCTAACCTCACACAAATGAAAAACTAAGTGTCCAATAAGTTAATATTCTTTGATATATATAATGAATTGGTGTAGAAGGCAAGAAAACCATGAACAAAATTCAGAGCATTTCTGGAAGTAATGTTTTATCTACCCAGTGGTTCACTGGTTAACATATTTACACAGGATTTGCAAAGATACTACAAAATAGAATTTTAACAAATACATGACTTGTCTTCAAATGTTGCTTTCTAATTATAGACTGTCAAATTATTGTAAGTGAGAATATGCACATTCCTCAAAAAAAAAAAAAAACCAACAACAACAACAACAAAAAAAACTTGTTCTCTGAAAAAAAAAAAGCAAATAACAGGTAATATCACTGACTTAAAAAAATCAGAATGGCAGAATGGATTTTCCCATGTCTCCTATTTAGAAAGGATTGGAGTAAAAGATAATTAATGACAATGTACTCTAATAAAAGTTCAGTTTAACTATTGTTTTAAAATCTGAAAAGGAGAAATATTTGGTTTATGCCCATATTTTAATTTATTTCATTACATGCATTGATTAGAGGTGTTTGTTTAGTCACTATTCTCTAAGTAATCACCTTAAACTCAGGATTAGATACCACAATGATGAGAGTAGGTTTATTTTACAACTCAGTTGTTGCCTGCTCAGTATAAAAGCCAAAGCCATTCCTTTCCATTTCACCTACATGCCTCCAAAGAAACCAGTCCTAAGATTAGAAAGGCAGCTGAGTCAGAGGCTCTAGACATCTCCACAGCCATCTTCATTCATAACTACTTTGATGTCTCTGGATGCATTTTACTACTAAAACCCATTCTAAATCGATCAGCTACTTAGAAATCCACAGCTGGGCAAACAAATTAAAGGGATCTGAATCTGCACAAAGTCTCCAAATAGCTTATGGTGAAGAAACACTTTGGGGAAAAAAAAAAAAAAGTCATTTAACTTTTCTTTAAATATCTCATTACACCTTTGTAATTAAAATACCAATTCTTTGGCTTAATATCTTCATTCTTATTATATTTTCATCTTGGGAATTAAGCTACTAGTCCTCAAAATCCTTCAGCATAACCACTCCTGAATCAGTTTAAATCATGTTTGGCATTCAGAGAATCATATGATCTCATTCTCTGCTTTGAACTAGATCATGAGCAGAGCTGAAATTAGTGAATATAGTCATGATAATCTTATGCTGCCAGAAAATGAATTTATCCCAGTTCTTTGTTCCATGAAGGATTTTACGTTTGTTTAGTTGTTCTTAAATAATCATTCATGGCTTGTAGTTCACATCTGTATTTGTAGAAGTAAACCTGTCAGAATAGAAACAAGAATATATTTTAGCGGTTAGATTTGAACTTAAATTAACCTTTTTTTTTTTAAATTTTCTCCCAGCTTTCCAAATTGGTAACAGACAGATTATACACAATAACAGATTGTTTTAAATTGGTGGAGTCACTTCAGATTATGTGGTTTACGTTTTATGATGTTGCTAGTTATTATCACATGATGTAATGTAATTTGTCAAAATGACGTATCAGTAACATGGCAGAAACACCAGATGTCACAGGAATGTAAGAACTGCCAGCCCAATTTAGTTAATTTGTCCTTTCCAGCCAACCCATCTCTAATAGTGGCCAGTACCAGATGCCTCAGAAGAATCAAAAAGCCTTCTACAATAAAAAAAATTTGAAAAATCCATGTAAAAGAACATTTTTTTTCTTTCTTTCTAAATCCTACTCAGCAAATGATTGGTTTATTTCCTTCAATATAAGGATATAAATTTCTTCTGCTTTAGAAAACACAACTACCATTCCTAATTTAACTGTTAGTTTATTTCCTTGTCAGTATCATCATTTGGTCTCTCTGAATTCTGTTAAAAATATGACCTCCAAAATTCCCTCTCATACAAAGGACAAGGAATTTAATCATGAATTTGTACATACGATTCTTCTCAATTCCTACTTCCTTCCTACTGATTTAATTGTTCCCCTTTGATTTCATTGACTTGCTATTTTTGTTCATTAAAAGAAAACAAATAGAAAAATTAGCCTTATCTTTTCTAGAAACCAGTGCTAAATTAGTTAAAAAATGTGCACTCACTAAAGATTAATAAATTATTAAATGTTCTCTGTATGCAGCTGAGTAAAACTGCCATAGACGCAAGTGGTTCTATGAAACACTGGAGTGCTAATTCTTACATTCCTCAAGTGCCCCCAGATTCTTCAATTTCCCCTGAAGAAGTTTCCAAAATATCGGAAAATGAAAATACCACCAGAATCACTAATAATAATAATAATAACAACAACAACAACAACAATAATAGAATATACCTGACACAAATAGTCACTCTTATCACCCAGTAAATTGTTTTCCATCCCGACCTGAGCTGAGACTGCAGATTCCTGCCTCCCATTTCTTTACTGAGCACAATGTCCATGGTACAAAATATGCTTTCAGCTATGTCTTTGTTCTTTCTGTGCTCTTCTAAACTTCTGTGAGAAGCTGAAAAAGTCCTTCAGTGCTATAAAGATCACTAGCAGCAACTAAGATAACGTAGATTATGGGCATACCTTTCATACTTCATCTGAAATACAGCAGCCACTAGAAACAAAATTAACTCTAACCCAGCTCTAACTGGAACTAGGATAAGTGTGTATTCAAAGTATCATGGAGGGATAAACATGGATGAAATAGGTGAAAGGAGGGAAAATTTCATTGAAAATTTAGCTGGTTTATATCCTCACCCAACAAGGACTTAATTACAAAGAATAAATGAGATTAAAAAACAGCTTTTTGTCCTTAAAAATTGTATTAGTTGCAGAATGATTCTTAGACAAAACAACTTACTGAAGCAGCACTGCTAGACAGTGAATGACTGATAGTCTGAGTAACCAACCTCCTCAGGGGCATCTAAACATAGTGCTTCATAGCAATCCAAATCCAGTAATGAACCTCTAAGCTATAAACTCTCTACTTTGCTGCATTTTGTTAGGCTTCAGTCCCATAACCCCAGAATATTTAGAGGAAAAAGAAGGGCAATATCCTATACTGTAGTTCAGTCACACCTGATCACATCTTTCTAATAACTAGATGAAGTTTGACCTTGACTTTGATGTTTATAGGATAAAGAAAAGGTACAGCACAAAGCTGCACAGAAGCAAGTAGGCAGGCAAAAGCAGACAAACTTTTTGTGTCATTATAAACAAAGAATATTTTATGTCAGGTTTTTAAATTTCTCTTTCTCTTATTTCCAATCCTGACAGGCATATAGGGGGTTTTAGATATGTATTTCTCCATAAACTCGAATCAGGCATACTGGCCTGGGAGCTAACATTGGCCTGCAGCACTTCTGTTACTAGGAAAAGGAAAGATTTATTTTTAGAACTAATTAATTTTCCTTATTAATGACTTTGTGATACACTATTGGGCTATAAGCGGAGAACAGGAAATGATGCACACCATGTCATTTTTCTCTTTCTGCTCCTCATAAATATATTTTTTCATCATCGTTTAGCTTTAGACTAAGCTGGAATGTAAACTCCCATTTTTTTCCTGCAGAGGTAGATCTAAAGCCATGTCCATTCATTCTGGCACAGATTTCCTGTTCAAGGATGGAGTTCTGCTACCAGAGATAACATTGTGCATACATGCATGGACTTGCAGAAGCATTAGTGGGAAATTGTAGGGACATAAGAGTTATTATTGATTTGCTGTGGTGAGTTAACCTGAGCTAGCAACTAAGCCCCCACACAGCTGTTAGATTCATCTGCGCTATTCCAGAAGAACAAGCGAGTGAACAGGAAGATGAAAAGAACAAAGACTCATGGGTTGAGACAAAGTTTAACAAGTGAAAGAAAGTCAAATGCCTAGCAGCTGTAAAGATGAACACTGTTGAGATAATGAGATGAACAAACTGATCCACAATTCTGATTTTCACTGTCTCATAAACCTCTTAGACCCTACCAGATATTTCAGTCCAAGGACCCTTCTACTCTCATAGGGCATTTTTCTGACTTGAATCACACTACTTAAATTCTAGAAACACTTGAATTGGGTGGCCAGAAAATGTGTTCTTAGAAGCCACCATAAACCCACCTTACACTAGAGACTAGTTTTTTGGGTATCAGGACATAGAACGGGAAACTGACACTGTATTCACCCCATTAAGAACCCCCGATATCTGAAAGAGAGAAAATAAATTAATTACTATAGTTTTATTGTTCATAGAAAATATCATTAGCAAAAGTCTTCAGGTTTCTTAGCCAATATTATTGGAATATAGAATGCTTCCATCGTGTTGACAAGATAACTCTTAAACTGACCAACCATTATAAAAGATTGGATAGAGGAAAAAACTCTTCTCTGCGTGATTTAGCTTTCTGTGAATATTGATGAAGACAGAACTTTTGCAATTTTAGCACACCTTGGCATTTGTAGAGAAGGGACATTTTGGTATATCACAATTACTTATAAATAGAAAAGTTAAAAAAATAAAACTGGACTTTGCACAATATGGCTGTTTTTTTTTCAGCAAGAGATCTATTAACATACCAAAAATGACCACTGAACATGACAGCTGGATAATTTTAATCATCATCTAATCAAAACGTTAGGGAAGGCAGAAAAATTATAGAGAAAATAGATTCTATAGGAAACAGGTCTTGTAGTTATTTTTTTCAAGAAGTTTTTAAGTGCTGGTTTGAGTGCTAAGGTTATGAAGCTAAGTTATAAATTACTCTTTAGACAATTAAATAATCCTTCTGGGAACTAAATAGGAGCAATGGGAAGAAAACTACTGTAAGACATTTTTCTAAGGAACCGAAATGAATTTATGGGTCTTCAACATTTGAAATTAAGCCCAAGTGAATTTCTATTGTTGGAGCTGGTACAAGGAGTTATGTAGTAGTCTCTCATTTTATTAAAATTAAATAAAAGATGCCAAGCCTTAATGAATTTAAATACTGATATAATGCAGTTTCTGTGAGAAGGAAGGCACTCATTCAACATCTCCCTTGTCCATATGCCATTTACAAAACTGCAATGGTGAAGACAGCACTGTAAAGTACCACAATCTTGCAAATATGAAAAAAAACTGATTAAAAAGCATAACAGTGTGTATAATGAGGCAACAGTAAATTTATAATACATTCTTAGATACAGTAGCATGTTGACTTCTAAGCAGTAAAAGGATGTTATGCCTGATTCATTGAAGGAAAATGTGTAGATTTTTAAAAAATGGTAATGAATAAGTGTCATGTTCTTTTGAATTTTATCACATTGTTCTAGAGATAATTATCTCAGTCATGATTATTAACTTATCGAGGGAGCCAGCTGTTTCTGTGCCTGAGAAAGAACACAAGAGAGAGGCTAGTTCTCTAGATCCTTGCATCTGGAAATATCTCCATATGCCTTTTCTTTTCAACCATGCATTGGTTTCATGGGGCTAGAACCTCACCTGGCAGAGCCAAGAGCTGCAGACTATGTAGGTAATACACTGCTGCCAATGTTAGTTTACAAAAGGATGTTTATTGGTTGGGGAAAAAGCTGAGATCAATCTAGTATTCTCCATAAACTTAATTTATCTTTATTGCTATGTTAATTTTCATCTTCTTAGAAGTTCCATGATACAGTATGAACATTTGTCCTGGTTTGGGGTGGAGCAGAATCAACGTTCTGTTCAGTGAGAGAGGCTCTTGCTTATCCTTGTTGCTGTGCAACCAGGGTCAGTTGACTTGGTTGTTTAATCCATGAAGAGGTTGCACCTGTGGGGCGAATTGGGTAAGTCAGGTGGTCCAAACTGACCAATAATGCATTCCAGCCCATTTGCCATGCTCAGTGTAAAAGCTGAGGGATCAAAGAGTTTGGGTTGGTTCTTCTTCAATAGCCTGGCATCTTTGAATGGTGTTCTTTTTCTTCAGTAACTGTTATCTGAGGAGGGCCCTGTCAGTTTGTCTACCCTTGATCCCCATCTGTGTATTTCTGAAGGCAGATTCTGGAATCCAGTTCCCATTCCATCACTCAGTCCAGTCTGGAACTTCCCCAGTGCCTGCTGGTGACATCACCTTGGGACCTAGATATAGTTTTGTGTAT
This sequence comes from Thinocorus orbignyianus, assembly GCA_013400375.1. Classification (NCBI taxonomy): domain Eukaryota; kingdom Metazoa; phylum Chordata; class Aves; order Ciconiiformes; family Thinocoridae; genus Thinocorus; species Thinocorus orbignyianus. Next base: position 992,176 of record VXBW01004523.1, read on the forward strand.
GTATTTTTGTGTGTTTTATCTATTTAATTTTTTAATTATTTATTTCATTAGTTTAGGTTTTTTCTTAAGCTCATAAATGTCCTTCTCTCTTTTCTTCCTCTTCTTGGAGCATGAGGTGAGGGACAGCATCTGTTGTCTTGTCATTGGCCAACTTAACTGAAACCACTGTAATATTCCTAGTTCATTTGTTTGGATTTTCATCTCCTTCCCCCAGCCTCCTTCCCAATTCACACTACTGAAGAGAACACGTTTAGTCAAGCTTCAGGAAGGTGAATTGCAAAATTCTTACTCAAATGTACAGCACTGATTCCCTTGTCTAATTTTTGAGTGCTTTTCTTAATACAGTAGAGCAATTGAAAATAGAGTGAAGGACCTTAAAATGAACCTTCTTGTCTCTAGAAAAGAACAAATGCTGTAATGCTGTTACGATTTTCAGTGTGTATTTTCTGAGAAGCTACAATATGCCATCTAGAAACATTTGTATTGTAGCCCTGTCAATAATCCATCAGCTATTCATCATCCATTTCTCATGTGCTATCCTTACATACTTTTGAATTTTTCATTTTTGTTAAACTATGGAAAGCTTTTAAAATGCTATAGAACCTCAATTAAATCTGCCATTCCTTTTCCAGTTTCAATCTTTTTCTTGTAGTTTGAATTGAAAATTGCCATGAGGCTACTAAAATCATTCAATGCTTCCCATGTTACCCTCTCATTTTATATTCTGGCAATATGAGAACACCCTTTAACACTTATCACTATTTATGAAAATAGTGGATATAATTTTTTACATTTGTGACAAACAAGGGTAGTTTTAGGCACTGAGTATTAGGAAATCATTAAAATATTAATTAGTGTCTTCATCTTCTCAGAAATTTTGAAATATATGACAATGTATACTCAGGGACTAAGCTTCTCCTTGAAAAGGTAAAGGTTATTCAGACAAAATGATAGAAGATATAGCACCAGTTTCCTGCAAGCTCCCATAGATTAGTAGCTGGTAGAGAAAAGCTGCTACTGAACATACTATCAAGTGATGATCAGACTTGTTCCCCAATATCTGTTAGCTCTAAGGATAGTTACTAAGCAACTCCGTGAAAAATGAACTTCAAGAAAAATAAATCTAGATGTTGGTTTCACAATAAATGTCAAATTCTTTTCTGTAGCTGAGAATTTTTTCTGCCTTTTTTNTCCCCAAAATAAACCAAATGCACCCGCTGGAAATGTGGCATTAATATATTCATATATTAAATCCTTTCTTGTTGCAACTCTTTTGACTTCAGTAATACAGAAGAAGAATTCATCACAAAATCTTAAGCTCAGAATCAATTCCTAATAAAAATTGTGTTATATGAGAATCTGAATTAATGTTCTTAATTTTACATAGTAACATACCCATCCATGTTCCTACTTTATATTATATATACAGTGATGGGGATTTTTTCAAATGCAAGGGAAATACTAACTGGTGCAAAGCGAATGAAACATAGGATCTATATTCATTATAGATTTAAGTAGTAAAATACAAAATTCTCTGCTTAGCGAGGCAGATTATTATTATTAGATATTGCTTGTATGGTTGGGCTGAATAGCAAAACTAACACCGAGAATATATTTTATCGTGGTGCAATGCAAAAATGTTTTAATATTTATTGGATTTTCCCTCAGTATACTTTTATTAAAAAAGATAAAGCGCTAACTTGAATGCTCCGTGAAACTTCCTCTGTCAGCAGGATTATATCCAGGATGCACACATATTTTATTTAAAGTTTTTATTAAACCTGTTTAAACAGATTCAGACACGTAAAGTTGGACAGCTACATGAAAGCTGTGTCAGAGCTTCTTTTGTAACTAAGAGAGATGTGGTTGATTTTAGAGTTTTTCATCTCACTTGTAATGAAGGTCAGTCTCTGGACTCCACTGGCTGTACTGAGTAGATGTCCATTGAACAAGCTGTCATTGCAGACAGGGCAGCATTAAATTTCCTACACATAAAACTAAAATGTCATTTCATTTACCTGAGGACATCTGAGGCTTCTACAAGATATCTGTCAGATATCACATAGCTTCTGATGAAGACCTGCTTCTCTCTGGGATGGCAGCTGGATAACATACAGGGTATATAGGTCTATGTGTAGCTGTACCTAGGTGTCTTGATATGCAGTGAATCACACCTATAATGGCATATTAACTTTGGATCTGTGCTGGAGAATGTTAATGAAGAATACAGTGTGTTTAAACCTCCCTTCCTCTTCTCCATTCAAAGCACATATTCACAGGGTCTTAAAGATCTTGCCCAATTATTTCAGGTTTATTGAAGGGGGAAAACATGTATTTATAGCAATTTACTCAGGAAGAACTCTTTCATATTTAAAAATTACCTAGTTTAATGGAATTCAAAAGTTCAACAAGAATATCCTTACTGTATCTAGCCTATAAACCTTTTGTTAATACTGTCCCTTGGAACATATTTTGTATAAGAGACAGGGCAAACACACTACATTTCTTCTATATCTTTTCCGAAGTTGTGAAAGTAGGCACTTAGCCTCTCTGAGAGCTAAAGGTACTGGGCTGTCTTTATTTTCTAATAGCTCTAGGCAGATTTTCCTTCCACAAGTGTGTATATACATATTTCTGTGCAAAACTTTGGCTACCACACTACTGTATGGGAACAAATTCCATTAACTGTGTGTTACCTGAAAATACACATGGCTTTGTTTTGAGTTTATGCCTGATTGTTACATATTGTATCACTAACTCCTGTACGGACATAAATATTTTAGCATGTGTATTGCTTCTGTCACTTTCTGGTCACATTTTCACCGTACTCATAACCTTTCTCAGATCTATCAAGTCAGTCAGCAGCAAAAGGCAAAAAAGGGGGTAATTGTCAAGCGTCCAGTTTCACAGATGAATTGGTTAAGATTTTCCAGAACAGTGATCCTTTCCAAAAAACCATTGAAATTCAGCCTTCAAAAAAAATCTTTTCCATCCGAGAAACCTACTCCTGCCTCTCCATCTTCCTCATCATATTGTCACGTGTGAGATATGATAAATGAAAGCCCATGTGGATTTGGACGCTGAGGATTATTGAAGAATCAACTAGATTAGAAGTTTTAATTTATTTGATTATTGCATACCCTCATTCGTTTAGGCCCTCTTGACTTTGCTACATCTACAATCCACATCTACAATCCCTACATGGGATTACACCTAGTCCAGGAAGGCTGAGCAGAAAGTTATGTCAATTCATGCTGTGCATCCGCTTAAACTTGCCAGTCTTGAACATTAATGGTCAAGGTTTCTGGGAATCCTCCAGCGCTCATCTCCACTCAGCTCTCTGATTTCCTGGGTCTTCTCCTACTTCCAGGTTCTTTTCTATACTCAGGACCTTTAATTTTTTCTTTCAAAGCCCTATTCTTTTTGAGAACCCTTTAATACACCAGCTCTTCTTTCTGGATGTGAATTCTGTGGTTTTCCAATCTAAGCTGTGTATGTGCATAAGCACAGCACATGATCAGTTTTCTAATACACAGTTCTGTCTCATGTCACTTCATTAATTGGAGGATTCAGAACAAGTTACCTTTACTGTGTCAAGGTGTTACCAAAATTTACATCCAGATAATCAGTACCAGTTGCAGCCAGGAAATAGCTTCAAAAGTTCAAGTTTGAACTTCGCCCTTCCCCCTGCCCGAATACACATCCAACTGTTTGCTGCCTGTTTAGCACTCAAAATTTAAATTATTTTTCACCTCAAACATACATACAGTCTTTGTGTGCATTTCTTAATTCCCTGCACACCTAGCCCTCCTTTTAATTAAACTAATTTTTATGAAAAATGCTATCTAATAAATTGCTGAACTTATCACCCTCAATGGGTACAGGTGCATGAGCGTATCTTTTTACTTTTACTATGGCACTTAATGATTGTAGCAGCTGCATCAATATTACTAAGCAATGTCATTCAACAGGAGCAGAACCACAGAATGAAACGGTTGGTGCTCAGTGTTAAGGTATGCAGCCCCGGCATGAGGTTTAGCTGTCTGAACAGACCCTGAGAAACTACAGAAAGTGATGTGAGAAATTGCTGAACACAACAAATAACACAGTGAGAAGCTGGCAAAAGTTACAGCTAGTGCTGTGAGGACTGGCTGGATTGCACAGATGGCGAAGGGGGAGTTATGTGAGAAATGGCCAAGATTCACAGATAATTGTGGCGAGCATTGGGGATCTACAGGGAAGAAACACCTAGGTAACCATATTGGTAACATGAGATAAGGCTGAGGTGACCTAGGTAACAGCATCAGAAATATCAAATTTGTGTAAGGTTGTAGGAAAACCAAGACCACCGGAGAAAAAAATAATTCAGGAAGTGGTAGATAATCAGGAGTTTGACTTAAAAGTAATTATTCTAAGCTAGAACCAAGACTACACATACAATGCTACTTCATATATTCTCATTCAGTTTTTGCTTTTTGAAGGCTGATAGGTCATTCCAGGCTGATGGTCATGATGTTTTTTCCTTGCAATTCTACACCTTTGTTTATCTATCACAATCCTCTCTATACTTTGTAGTTCTTGGTATGTTTTTTTTGGGAAGGGTGACAGAGGAAGAGTTTCTGTACATCATTGAGCTGTGATGGAGAACTGATGAGTTTCACCATCATGCTGATATTATCTACTTTGTGCTCTATTCCTTCTGCTTAGGACTTTTTAAAATGTCAGCTTAAGAATTTCAAAATAATTTTAGGCATAAATTATCAAAGACATTAAACTAATAGATATAACCTGACCATGATCGGACATGAAATTGGAAGGTAGCAGAAAAAACAAATATTCTAAAGAAGAAACAAGGAGTTTGAGATCTGACCTGAGGTCATCTTTCCTGGGTGGTGTTTTACGGCTAGCACTTTCAGAAGTAGAGAACCTAGGAGAGATTTATGCTGACCTTCTTAAACATAAGATGTACTGAATTGGGTTCTGGCAATGATATATATGAACATATAATCTTTAAGATCACCTATTGGATAACTCAGCCACAGGAGAAGAGACATCCACCATAGCAGCAGAAAGCACAACTAGACAAGGAATATTCAAACAGAACACTCTGTGGAATATTTCTATGATGGAAAAAAAAAAAAAACAAAACAAAACAAAAAACCAACAAGCAACTGGAACAAAGTCCTCTACTGCATTTATTAAGATGTCTGCTTTGTAGTCTCAGGTGAATGGTCCCAGAAAATCAGATGTCCATGTTAATAGCAACAATTACTGCAGTACTAAGAAGGAAAGAACAGAAGGGCTGATACAGATCATTGAAGGAGAGCAAATACTGTGCTAGCAATGCAAAGTATGATAGTTCAGCACTTCATCTTCCTGGGATAAATGAAGCTTTCTCACACAACTGAAATGTGAAACAAACAAATATATAAATAAATTGCAAATTCAGAAATCCATGAAGCTGCAATTCTTTAGGGAAAAAAACAAACAAACAAACAAACAAAAAACAACCAAACAATATTAGGATATCAGCTGGGGTCCCTTTCTTTCGAGTAAACTCAATCATTTAGTTTAACTGAATTCTTAGTAATCAGGTATGTATGTAATTCTTGACCATTATTAGCATGAAAATATGGCAGGAAAAGTCAGTGCAGAACTATCTACTTGCTTGTACTTTTATTCTTCATCAATTAACGCTTATTTGCTTAGTTTACATATCAAAACAAAGTATTTCCAGCCTCTTATTTTCCACTGATAACAGAAAAAGTTGAGCTTTGCCTCTTGGTTTGTATATCACCCCAAATGTCACTAAGGATCATCCTTCAGAATACTGAACTTAGTTTACAGTTTTACTGCATAAAGAAAGCTAAATTAACTATAGCTTTCTTTCATAAGCTGTGAGGTAACAGCTGTGCAGTACTGGCAGTGGTTTGCATGTATCAGAAATAGCCCACATATGACCACTTTCTGTCTTCTCCAGTACACTGGATACCATTCTGAACATTGCAGCAGAACTTACTCTTTTAGTGGGCTGAAGCAAAAGTGAATTTAGAAATGTTGACAGAAATACCTGTCAGTATGGTAATGTGTGCTCACACTTTTTAAAATCAGCTAACACAAAGCTATATTAACATGGACAGAGTCCTGTTTTTCACAGGCTGCTTCATAGGACTGTCTCCTAGCTCCAGGGGTTAATTCCAGATCCTCACTGAATCCAAATTGCGTGCCAGGCTGAGATCGGTAATATTTCCCCCAAGCTTCAGTTTACCTTGAAATTAAACTAGACCTGTAGGGAAAGACTGAAGTTCAGCAGTGGGCTCTTGACTATAGAGAATTGGTGGAGCTGATCACAGAAAATGAATGCCCCTTCATTCAGAGGTTTCCATAGAGACCTTTTTCCTAGTCTCAAGTTCATTTTGGCTCAAAAATCACTGACTAGGACTCACATACTACAGTGAAAAGTCTTCAATTTCCAGCATATTCCTGTTTCCAACATTTGTCCTGGAAATTACTCTTTTTCTGAATAGTACTGATTTCTATATATCTATCTATATATATGTTCCACAGTGGGGAGTGTGTCATGACTGAATATTAGCAGACTATATTATAGCATTTGTCCTGAAATCCTAAATGACTGATCAGTTTTAAATTTTCTAGCTTCAGAAGTAAACTAAACTCCTGTTCTGGAGCTGAAGTATGTAGAAGGCTAAAGTTTGATTTATAGTTTCAGGGGCAACTTACTCTTTTGTCTTTTTAGAGGTGGTCCACACAGCTTGACAAAACTGAATATTTCCAAGTTCCAAGAATCCTTGATTTACTTCACTTAATCCGTGGTGCTGAAGGTAGTTGCATTTAATTTCTGATGTGCAAGAGAGCAGTATCTATATGGCATTTCAAGAAAATGTAGGTTAAAATAGACTATTCAGATTTCCACTATCAATGTGGCAGAGTACAAGATGCAATAACATTAAATAATGTGAAACTTTGCTCTTAGTTTAAGCAGTAATCCTTTGCCCTGATATTTTATTTATATTTTCAATTTTGAATTGTGTATATAAAATAACAGTAGTGATGAAAGCAGAAACTCTGGTTGCTGCTAATTTCTTCATAAATAATTGCAAAACGCAGATTTCCAGAGTAAATTTCTAGTACTTTACTGTGGAGTTGATCCTATAAATGCTTACAATTAACAGAATGTAATATTTTCTCCTTGAAGTGTTTCTTATAAGATAAATTTTGCTAATGCATTTTACAAAGTAAAAGATCACTGCTTTAGACTGCAAAACTTCAACTTGCAAGACACTCCTCCCCCCAAAGAAAAATGTAGCATGACATCGTCACTATTCAGGCATTTTTCCAATTTATGTATCTGTACTAAACCTCAGGCAGACTACCTATATCCACTTGTCATTTGAATGAAAACTGTGTTCTTCAAGCTCTATAGATATGACCTAGCTGAAATGATGACTATAAACACACACAGAGAACGTACCTTTCTGGAAATTCTCTCATTAATAAATAAAAGATAATTTAGTGGAGTGGCAACATCATTCTTTAAGCAAAGCAGCAGCAATGCTGACAGATGTTCATTTGACATGGATGAATGGATGTATGCTTTCATCAAGTTAAGCCAGGGAAATCTATACGATTCAGATGCTACAGTCAGAAAACTTGACAATAATTTCTTGCTGCCTTGTTTGGAGATATGTGATAGGCTGTTTTTACACAAATATGGAGAACAGACATTTATATTCATTGTCCCTTCACAATATATCTCTAATTTTTCTTATAGCTAAGAATTCTTATCAGCTTAGTCAGCAACATGTTCATCCCTTTTCTAATCATTTTTACTGCTTGCTGATACACAAGTCTTCCTTACAAATAGCATTTATGTCTTTTGGAAACAAACGGTACCAAAAGACCTTTTTAAAGATACAAAAAAGCAACAGGATTCTTCCACTGAAAGATAAGACTTTGCACAGAAAAAAAAACCCACTCAAGTTCAGCAGGTCTTCATGAAAAATATGAATATATAATTTGTTGTGAACACATCCTTCATATTATTCTTTCACAACCTAAGGAAAAAACGACCTTGTGTCAGTATGATAGCTGTTTCTAAAGACACCTTTCATTTTCCCCAGGAAGGCATAGCAAATCACAAAGCATTGCTGTAAGATTGCATGATGCAAGACAAAAGTTATTTTTAATTATTATGTATCTGTAGTCAACCAACTTAATACTTCTACAATGACAATATCTCTGTGATGATTCTTAAGAACCCATTTATCCAATTCTAGAAAAGGTTTTCTTTCAGCAAGTCTTGTCTCACAATCTTTTAGATTCTTTTCTACGTAAGGAATTAGTAGCTGGTTAATTCTATCAGTAGTTCAGAATTATAATCTATATGCTTCCATTCCATGTGTATGCAAGTTGCTATGAAGCACAAATGACAACTATGCAAATATTTCGTTCTTAATATTTTGCAACAGGATGTATGCAGTCTTTTGTGCCGTATGTAGAGAAGTTCTCTCTTTCTTGGACCAAGTCCTGGTATCCACTTGCAGCAACACAGTAAAATCTCATAGATGTTGTTGGTAGAGCCACATAAAGGATGTGAACAATATTAACTGTTATTTACTTTCGCATTATATTGAAGAGAGTACTTCAGGGTTTTCACCCAGAATTTTGACCAAAGGCAATAAACAGTATAACCCACAAAGCATTCTGTCCTGGAAGAGCTCACTAACTGTGTTCACATTGATTAAAACATTATTTTTGAACCAATAACCAGGGACAAGACAAACATATCTGAACTATTCTTCCATAAAGGGCTGTGGAAAACTTCAAATTCTGCTCCAGTTGTCAACAAACTCCTGTGTGATTGCCAGAAAAGAAGCTTTTCTGTTTAACAAAAATCACAACTAAGCTGATATCAGGAGAAAGACAAAGGGAGATCTAACAATGAATGAAGCCTTTACACTTTATTGTAAAATTAAAGTAGATTTCCAGATTTAACTAGGGCTTTCTGATTGTAATGTCAAATGATTATCAAAGAAGTCTAGTGAGACTCCATTGTTTTTCTGTATGAATTGTAAATTATAATGACAATAAACTGCTCTAGGCATTGTGCATTTCATATCTATTATTATACTTCACAGTAGAGCAGAATCACTTGGGTCTTCAACCTAATGTTTTATTCTGCTACCCAAAAAACTGGCCCAAAATGCATCGCTTTTTATGTCTAATTGTTTAAGGAATTTGTTTATTCTCAGTAGGTGCTACTCAATGCCTGTTTAAAATATCATATATATGCTTGTTGGAAGTTTATACTTCTTGTTTATTTACTACCTTATCATAAACTAAAAATTGCTTGTGGAAATAAGTGCCCAGCTGCACATTCTCACATGAGTATCTTTGAAATTAGAAACTACATTCATTTTCAGATTTGGAGACTAGAGTTGCTGACTGGGTTTTAAAGAGTCTATTAATTATTTTTGTAAATGATTTAATATTCTATTTTCAAAATAAATTTCTGTTGAATGCCTCTCTTTATGTGCTGCATATGAAAAAAAGATAAAAAATGTTTTAGATTACGGTAAGGGATTTTTAAAAAATTCTACTTTTTTCATGTAAACTAGAAAAGCTAAAAACAAACCCTGGAATGATCAGAAATAAGTCAGTGGCACACCCATTTTTTCTCTTCATGTATTTTTTTTTTTTAATTGAAGTAACAGGTAAACTACTTATTGCATCCAATTGGTAGATATGGTGTTGTTCGTCTTCATGCTATAGAGCAAAACGCAATATAATCCCAGATGTGTCGCCCTGGGAAGTATAGTACTTAGAAGTCTGTTTCTCTTTCCTTTCCCTCCTTCACCCCCTAGTTTTCAAGAGGGTTTTTTTGCCCCTGCGGATCAAGAGATTTTTTTTCATCAGTACCACTGTAGTGTGACTTCTCTAAAGCCAGAAGCTTTGACTCATATGGGCCACCCAAGTGGTGCATGAAGGTGTATGACAATCGGCTGTGCTATTCATAACAAGAGAGAGAGGAACACTTCTGGAGCCTCAGAAAGGTTGCAACTCTCCAATCTAGGCTTGGGCAAGCTGATACTGCACAAGACCTTCTCCTATACCCCCATAACACGAACCTGCAAAAGATGTATGTCTGAAGCAGTTCTCTTCCCAATGTTTGCATGAGAGAAAATGCCTCAACCTCTGTGACTTAGGATTTATCAAACACACTGACTAGACACCTGGGTGTCTGCCCGTATTAATTAATCTTTTCTTATGTCTTTCAATATAGTGGGCTTTTAGGATGCTCTTGAAAGTTCATTATGGTTGGCAGTATATGACTGGCATGAATGAGGGTTGTATTTGTCTTTAGAACAGAAATAGCCCAGCAGGAAAATACTACCTGAAGAAAATGACATATCAACAGTATTATATAATATATCCCTTCCTCATTGTCATTTGACCATGTAGATTGCTAATTTAGTTGAGTTTTAGATTAGTACTTTAGATTGAGATTAATTAAAGCAAGCACTAGGTGCTAATAGTGTTAACTGTGGGCTTGAATTCTTGGTAAAATTAGTCCATACCAACACATTGTAAGAGGTAGAATGACATACAGTAGATTATGCAATTATGTCACTAAGTAACAGATAACATGCAACGTTTTTTATGACAGATAACAAACAAGTAATGAACAATAAGTAATTAATAATTTGAGCCATATTAGCGCATACCTGATATTTTGTGAACTATTTCAGACATGCTGTGAATCATAGAATTGCTTAGGTTGGAAAACACCTTGAAGCTCATGAAGTCCAACCAGTAACCTAACAGCTGTCAAGTCCATTACTAAACCATGTCCCTAAGCACCACGTACACATGTTTTAAACACTTCCAGGGATGGTGACTCCACCACTTCCCTGGGCAGTCTGTTCCAATGCTTCAGCCCTTTTCGGTGAAGAATTTTTTTCCTAATATCCAATCTAATCCTCCCATCACATTTTCTCTTGTCATGTTGCTTGTTACTTGGGAGATGAGACTGACCCCCACCTCGCTATAGCCTCCTTTCAGGCAATTGTAGAGAGCGATAAGGTCTCCCCGTAGCCTCCCTTTCTGCACGCTGAGCAACCCGAGTTCTCTCAGCTGCTCCTCACAGGACTGGTGCTCAGGTCCCTTCAACAGCTTTGTTGTGCTTCTCTGGATATGCTCCAGCACCTCAATGTTTTTTTTTGTATTGAGAGGCCCAAAACTGAACATTGTATTTGTGTTGTGGCCTCAGAAGTGGCAAGTACAGGGGGATAACCACATCGCTAGTCCTGCTGGCCACACAGTTTCATATGCAAGCCATGATGCTGTTTGCCTTTTTGGCCACCTGGGCACGCTGCTAGTTCATATTCAGGCACCTGTTGACCAACACCCCCAGGTCCTTTTCCACCATGCAGCTTTCCAGCCACTCTTCTCTAGTCTGTAGTGTTGCAGAGGTCTGTNAGGGGTCTGTTGTGACACAAGTGTATGACCCAACACTTGAACTTGTTGAACGTCTTCCCATTGGCCATAGCCCATTGATCTAACCTGTCCAAATCCCTCTGTAGAGCTTTCCTTCCCTTGAGTAGGTCAGCACTCCTGCCCAACTTACTGTCATCTGCAAATTTACTGAGTGTGCACCCAACCCCCATCATGTCATCCAGATAATTGATAAAAATATTAAATGAACTGGCCCCAATATTGAACCTTGGAGGAAAGCAGATGTAACATGCCAATATAGGTGTTGCAAAACACTGGTACAGGAATAAGGTAAAAATAAATCTGGGATTTAAATTTTAGTCTTTCTTTCTTGATTTTTTTTTTTCACCTAAAAATATCCAGCATTTAAAAACTGCGTTCATCTTTTCTGAGGTTCCAAAATTCAACTGAAAGCCAGAAATATATAGTGATTCTTCAAGATAAGTACACTAAAAGTATACATCAGAAACCTCTTAGAAAGTACATTTTTCATATAAAAGGAGACATCCTAAAAATTCCTCTGTAATGCAAACAGACTAGGTGCTGCATTTTGTACTAACTTGTTAATCTCTATTGTCATTAATATTTTTATTGCAATGAAGGAATAAGCTGTGTAACAGGAGCAGTGGTATGGAATTTGCTAGACAGGCTTTAATTTTTCATCAGATGGATGGCATTGTAAAAAGTGACATTGTTCTAGGATATGCAGAGGGGCTTTCTTAAAGCCATTTCCCCCCCCCAAAAGATGAATTTATTTAGATGGTTAATAAACCCTGATTCTGCAGCTGGCTTAATGTGAGTAAATGTTAATAGTCTCACATATGGAAGTCAGAAATGCGATTTGTGTCTTAGAATTCCAGGACATTTATTTCTAAGGGAAAGATGATTAACATAATACATCATGCAATTTAAACATAAAATTATACACAACTTATTCCTTTACCTAACATTAAGTTGAATGTATGACACCCCTGGGAAATCAAAATATGCAAGTACATTTTATTTGTTGATAATTACTTTCATGCATCACTGATTGTATGTGGTGAAAAATAACAGGAATTATTTTAAATATATTTCTGCTTCCAAAATAAATGTCAGAAATATCTATTATTGTGGAGTTCAAAAATTGTCCCATTGTGTGAATAAAGTATTTCACATCTGGAGCAAACATAATAAATTACTACTTTAAGAGACTGATTCTGATTTAACCTTGTACATAGTAAAACCACATCCCATGCTGAACAGCCTATGGAACTATCAAAAGATGGTTAAAGCAAACTCTTTGTGGTGAAGACTGTAATCTGTGTCATGATAAAGACCTTTCAAGGCTCATTCAAAATGTATGGATTTTTAGAAAGGAAGAAATCCTTCAAAATCTTTTCACCATTTGGAATATTTTGTATTTTTATCTGTATGATGGCCACTAGTACAGGAACCACTGATAAACCTCGCGGGTAGTGATGGCGCCCCATCCTCAGTTTCTAGCAGAAGTCCCACCTGACCTTCCACAGCCTCAGGGGCCATTTGCCCCAGAAGTCATTCCCCCTCTCCCAGTCATCTGATCTGTTGTGACTGCATGGCAGGACCAGCCACCCCAACTGTGCTACTGAGAAGAACATCAGATCCTGAAGGCCCTTCCTCTACCTACACCAGGGAGGGCACTGTTTTGTTTTGGCTACCATTTCATGGCAAGACACTGCCATATTATGGAAGGGAGCTGCCATTTTGTTAAACCACATAACCCACATAATTCATACTGCTCTGGGATCAGCTGACATCTATTTCTTGACTATATTGTATACAAACTTATATTTATATATATAAACATATAAATTTTAAGTGGTCACCCTCCTGTATGCAATTCCTTCTGCTATGTGCTTCTGGGCTGGTCCTGCCATCCAATCATAGGACAGCCATTAGGCCTAGAATGTATATGTGTACATATAGATCTGTATATATGAATTTACACATTAGAATATAATCCCTCTAGTCAATGTTTTGGGAAGAGATGTTTATGTAGTAGTAAAGGAAGGATTTTGGGTGAAATGTGCAAAATCTTTCATTGGATGGGTAAAAGATGAGAGGAGATGAGATAAGCATGTATGAATGAGGGCAGGCAGAAATACTCAGAACCGATTAACACTAAAGAGGCATTTAATCCCTGAAGAGAAGTGTTCTTTATCTAAACATCTGCAATGCAAACACGGTATGAGCTACACAACTGGGCTGGAGACAGTTCACCTTTGCATTATTATTTTCTTCCTATGTTGTGCATTGAATGTATTTATTTTTCCAGCTGAAACTTGAACAAGTGACTTTTTTTTCAGACACCTGCTGTATGAATTTCAAAAGGTACTTAATGGAGGGCTAGTGAAATACTGTTGAAATTACTCACAGGCACAAACTAGTGTGTCCGTTCAACAGGCTCTTCCTTTTGGACTAGCTGAACACATTTCAGAGCATACAGAACACGGGGAAAAGGTTCAGTTGAAAAAGAGGGACATTTTTGAAAGGTTCAGCATAAGACAGTCATGATTATTTCTGTAAGAATTGTTCCACTCAATAAATGTGGCATGTACTAAGTTTGAAGGCTGTTTTTCACTTTCTCCAGCCAAGGATCCCTCAGAATTTGTCAGCTTGTGCCAACACAGAATGCAAGGCTGACCTTGTGTCCAGGGTCTGGGTTCTTCTCTTGTAGGTAAACTATTGATTTCTTCTAGAACTTCAGAAATTAGTATGAATAATACGTCTCTTCTCTAACAATAGAGGCAACTTTTGCAGGACAGGGAAAAAGTATTAGGAAAAGAAAAACATTAGTAGAAGAACTTGAGAAAACTAATATTTCACCCATGTGCTCTCTGCCTGATTTGTTAATAAACAGAAGGTTATGCTGTTTCTGGAAATTTTATTGCATTTGAAAAAGCACATTTTCCCATTTCTCAGAAATCTAACCTAGGAAACCACAAAATGTTTTTTTCGATTATACCTTGGTATAATAGAGCTGCAAATTTTCAAACCACAGTAAATCAGAATCTGTACAAGAGATTTTTAGAGGCTATTGACAGGACAATTAAATTATAGAATCATAGAATCATAGAATGGTTAGAGTTGGAAGGGACCTTAAAGATCATCAAGTTCCAACCCCCCTGCCATGGGCAGGGACACCTCTCACTACAGCAGGTTGCTCAAAGCCCCATCCAACCTGGCCTTAAACGCTTCCAGGGATGGGGCATCCACAGCTTCCCTGGGCAACCTGTTCCAGTGCCTCACCACCCTCACAGTAAAGAACTTCTTCCTAATATCTAATCTAAATCTCCCCACTTCCAATTTAAAACCATTACCCCTCGTCCTGTCACTAGACTTCCTGATAAAGAGTCCCTCCCCAGCTCTCCTGTAGGCTCCCTTCAGATACTGCAAGGCTGCTATCAGGTCTCCCAGGAACCTTCTCTTCTCCAGGCTGAACAGCCCCAGCTCTCTCAGCCTGTCAAATTACATGTAAAATAAGCAAGTTATGCGTCTTTTCTCACCAATGATGTATGTGACCATGTGTTTTCATATGCGATGCATAACAGGAGTTTAACTGATTCACAGGAGGATATATTCCCACTGATACAGGGTGGAGCCAGCTGGGGAGTATTAAAAATTCTCCTGTACTCAGGTTATGTATTTCAATATTTAGAAATTAAAACTATCCTAAATATTGCATTTCTGAGCTCTCTAATATGTTTCAGTTCCTATTGCCTTTGTTGGGAGTTGTTAATACACAGCAGCCTTCAAGATCGAGTGCACTGAGCACTTCAAAACCATGAATCTGTATGATAGCAGGCTGTTTTAAGCTGGAGCTAGAGAAGTTAATTTGCACCCCTGAAGAAGGCTAATTTTCTGAAAAGTCAACTATTCCAGCTTTTTACTCAGCCTGATAAGTATTTCATCACTATTTAGCATCAACATTCATGAAGCAAAGTTGCTTAAGGTTCTCAGGGCAGGAAAAGATTGGAAAGGGAGGATGTGTGTATACTGAGAAGGGCTGCCAGCTAAATGAGCATGTGCAAATATGATTCCAAGGTTAAGTTAACTTGGTCATTACTGCTCCCTGTTCTCCATATAAATTCAGCATACAAAAATATTAAACCAATATTTATTGGAGCTAAAAGACAATGAAATAAAAGTACTATTAAATGGCTATAAGCACAGTTTGAGTTTCATAATTCATCACAGGCTATGACACAGTCAAAGTCTGATGAGTATGAAAGAGCTATTCCTCTTGCCCCTAAGATGTCCTTTTAGATTACAAGTCCACAACTACTTGCCTCTTTGCTGCTTAGTTAGGAGAACCACAAGCTGTGTAAGAATCACAATATGACTTTCCATCATAATAGCATAACAAAGCAGCCAAATCCACATTTTTTCCACTGATGAAAATTTCTGGGTTTACTAGTTTTGGGACAGCTGTATTGCATACTCTTCTTAGCAGACATGCCTGATATTAGAAAATAGTTGAAATCACTCATGCATAAAATTTTTCTATTTTTCTGCATATGTACAGTTTACAGTGGCTTCCAAACTTTGTCTTCAGCAGTCTTTTGCACTGCCTGTGCAGCCAACTGATGCATCCACCAGCCAGATTTTACCTCCGTTAAAAAAGAATTTATGCCATTCCAATAACACTCCTGCCACTCAATGAAGGAAAAGCTCCTCGAAGTCCAGCAGCAGTACTATCTTCTTCATTTATTGCTCAGAAGAAAATGATGGTTGACAAGGGAGTAGGAAAAAAAAAAAGGAGCACCCTCCCAGTGGAAACAAGTGTGTGGCAGTAGGTCACTTGCACCACTGTGCTCTACTGAGATGCCTCTCCATAGCCCAAGTAGGTTTCGCCATGTGTGGTACCTCAGCTAGTAAACACAGAATTTGCCAACTGCTGTATCAATCATTTTTCTTCCTTTTTAAAAGCTTCTCTTGTAAGCTTCTTAAAACAATTGTACTCAGAGCTCCTGGACTACAGCCCCACCCTGGTCCCTGTTGCAACATCTAAATGCACCACAACGTAAATATGCGCTACTATAGTCCATTATAGAAGTAACAATCACTTCTAAGGGAATGCTTAGGTGGGGTGTTTTTGCTTCTTATCATTAACCTGAAAAAAGAATACACCGCTGATTGTTAGTTCTTTTTCTGTTTTCATCTCTTTATTCTTAACAATTACAGCAGAAAGCCAGAGAAAGGCAAACTGAGTAAGTTTGAAGGGGAAAAAAAACCCTCTTCATTGATACTGAGACTTCAGAAAACAAAGAGATCAAGCTCCAGAGTAAGACTATTTTCTTTATTATTTCTTGTTTAGCATCAAAAGAGAACACCTGTTCCTGCAATTTTATTTTTTTTTAAACTATTTGACACAGATGATCCTGCTTCCTTTTATGGAAGTGAATTTGTGAGAGGATAGAAAAGAGGTGAACTCTTCAGAGCCCAAGAATGCAGAGTGCAAGGTAATTTCTTTTGAAGCTCCAAAGCACATACTCCTCTGTACCCATGCAACAGTCTGCTTTCCCACCTTGATCTTTGCTGGCAGAAATTCCACAAATATGTTTGGTCTCCAGAGCTAGAGTTATTCAATACTACTTTTCTGTCTAATCTATTGTATAAACTCATATCAACAAACTTGTAATCCTAGCTGGAACATGTACTTGAGGAAAATAAAGCTTACGAAAACAAACATGCAGCTTTACACTTTTAAAGTCACTGTAGCAATAAGCAGTGATGGACAGTGGATCTGAAGCTTATTCAGGTTTCCCTAACCTTCTTAGCCAGGAGGTCAGAGCCCTCTAACAGTGTAGCCAACACACAGGGTTTTACTCTTAATCTTCCATTCTCATATTTTCTTGACTTAGAGTATCATGAGGGGGGGACTTTTACTTTTTTTTTTTAAAAAGAGAGATTTGGCTCCCAGTATTTGAGAGAAATCTTTGGATATTGGAACTCCACACGGGAAAAAATTACCAATTAAATCTGTTCTACCTAAAAGTCATCCCTCACAATAGACCCATACTTCTATAGACCTCTGGTAAAGGTTGGGGACTATATGTATTAAATGTGCCAGACACTACAGTGTTACAGGTGTAATTCTTAGGAGATTAGTTCAGATGAGGGAGGAAAGCAAGGGAGGGTGCACCCTCCTGTTCCAGCATTTTCCTTCCCCTCCAGGCTTGCAGTCACTGTGCTTTTATCTGTTTTGAGGAGGAATGGTAAAGATTTTACCTGTATTCTCAAAGTGCCAAGACTCATGAAAATGGCATGGACATTACAACTAATGCAGACAACTTCTAATAACAGAGTTGAAAAAAAAAACGGTATATTTTTAATTTACATTGTGATAAAAAAGACCGTTCCAACATATGTGAGGCTCTAAAGCCTGGCTTTACATGTTGGGAATTCAAACAATGAATGGCACCTATCTCTAAATAATTGTGTTGCAAAAGTACAACAGTTCGTCAAATAGACTATGATGACACTTTAATGTTAACCGTCTTCTGACCTATGAAGAAGTTATGCAGAAGTCTTACAGAGTGATGACCTCTGCATTCTTGAAAGATTTGTATTCCTTTTCTTTTTATTCAATGCAATCTGTGGTGTGTTTGTTCTACATATGGAGATAAGGAAAACAAATGTGAGGAAGAAATGCATGGGTTTGCAGCTCATAACTTGGGAGCTGGTTTCAAAATTCTAAGATTTAGAAACGTTAGCAAATGGGTATGTGAAGATTAGAAACGGAATAAAAGAAGATATTAATTAGATTAAAATTCTGAGTGCTAGAAAACTCATTTGGTAAAATAGACAAGACATAAAGGAACTGCATTTAACTACTTTCCTTCTGTAGAACTTCAGTATTAATCCAGGAGGTTTATCAGTTCTTCTTGGGTAGAATCAGAAAGCAAATCAGCCCCAAATTGATCAGCATATTATGTAATGTAGATTGTAAAAAGGAACACTCTATGGCTTTTATCATAGACTGCTGAGTAGTAAGTAGAGAAATAAGCAATCATTTATTTTGATAGGTTTAAATAAATGAGAGATTTGAACTATATTAAAGAAGACATCACTAATGGGCTGTGCAAATATGTTGGCAAAAAGTAAAGCCCACCTCTTCACCTCAAGGGTATTTCTTGTTTGTCTGGTAAATACGAATCAAGTTGATATTTTAGTTCAGATAATTTCTTCTGCAAAATACTGAAGAATGTGTAGATCTATACTGTGCCAGCTAAAGCTTCATTGGAGAATATCAGACAGAGAGAGCAGAGACCTGGATTATGAAGAGGTATGAAAAAGACTAGGGAAAAAAATGGTTGTATTTAGAAAAGCTTAAAATGGATTTTTAGGAAAGATATATAGAAGATATCCGAGAGGAAATGAAATTACAAGTTGTAGGAATAAAGGCTCACTGCTCTTCAAATAAGGCTAACATTTTATTTATAAATAAGACAAAACCTATATTACCAGATTTATTGAACAGATTGTAGACAGCAATTTACACTCTTTTCTCCACATCACATCATCCCTGACATATTTGTCTCTTGATCACACTGATCTTCTGATACATGTTTAATATATTTTCTTATGAAAACAAATGTCATATTGCTACCAGTTAATTTCCAATCTTCCTCTATTATCCTCTTTACCTGAAAAGTATGGTTTTCCTAGTTCAAATCTATTCTACTGAGCCTGCCTTGTATATTTCTTTCTCTTAAGGTGATCTCTTGTGCTTTCTTGCTTGTTGCCACTCTTATTTCTAGTTTCCATCTGGCATCTGTTCCTAGTACCCTACCTCCTCCATCAAGTTAAAGGTGTTTTCTGTGACCTTGTGATTTCTTTTTCCAGCAAGGGCAGGGGTAGGATCTTCTTTATTTAGAGTATTGGACAGAAGATTGGAAATTGGCTGGGAAAGATTTGTCTCTGCAACTTCTAGTATTGCTTATGAAATAATATGTATGGCGCATCTGGAATCTTAAAAAATAGATATTAACAAGTTGAGCTGGGCCAGCCACTACAATCACACTGTATAATGTCTGATCTCTGCTTACAGAAGCATGAAGCTCTAATTAGGAGAAAAGTGTACAGGAAACCACTAGGGATTTAAGTCTGTCATAGAGAAAAATTAGCATGGGAAGAGACGGCAGGCTGAAAAGCAAGTGGGAATCTTACTACTAGACTTACCTGAAGTAACATGCACGAGTATTTTTTCTGGGCCCAGAAAGAGTAGCAGTGTATATTTCATTTCCTGTCTTCACATTTGTGAAGTGTAAGTGCACATAATTTCACTAACCTATCCATCTTGATTAATTTAACCACTTCTTATATTGTATGGAAACCTGTCATCTGTTTTCTTAAGTGGTTTGCGGTTCTGGAGTATAAAATATACTCGCATTTGTATTCACCAGCTTCTAGTCAGTGGCATACGAAGCATGCAGGAAGAGGTGGAAGCAGACATGCTGTCAGCCCCATTTCCCTCAAAGTTTCAAACCAAGTGGCAGCAAGTCAAACCTATTGGACAGCAAGTGAGGCTTTCAGTAGAAATACTGAAAAAAAATTCAACAAAAGACTCTTTTAATGATTCTGTTTGCTTACGTACATAATCGTTTTTATTCAACAAAAGTTTTTCAAGAACAGCAGTGCTTCATTGCTCAGCTATGCCACATGACAGCTGGGTATAAACAGAACATTTTTTTGCACAATGTCACAAGAATGCAGGTCTTAGAGTCCTTCATGGATTGGCAGGCATGCTAAACCATGTACTTCTTTTTACAGTATATAGTAAAGAAATTCTTTTTGCAGCAAAGGATTTCAGTTGCCTTCTCGATGAGAACAATTAATCTCTACTTACATATTAATGGCCAAGAATTTAATGCCATTACTCAAAATAAGTAGCATTCTACAATTAGTCCATTGAATTATGACATCTCAGCATGTACAAAAATGTCTTGCAATGGCCCTTTCTCAGGTATAAGCTAAGCTATAGGGCTGGCATTTACAATTTCAAACACGCCAGTAAACACTAACTGAAATGATGCCAAAAGTGGAACTTGCTTGAAACTCTAAAACCAGAGTGAATCTTTTACAAAGACAACTTTTTCACATAACAAAATTCAATGTAATTCTGAAAATTCAGTTCTCAAATTAAAATGAAATACCACAGAATTTCATTAGGACCCCAAAGTAAACTAGGAAGTCAATAAACATCAAACGTATATTTTATTGAAGCATCACTAATATGTTCTTTGCAAACTGCTTAAATTAGTGTTATTTCCTTATTCAAGACTATATGTCTATCAAACATGCTGTGATAGTTTGGAAATAAGAAGTACTTTCAGTATTTTTTTTCCGTAAACTATTTAAAAATCAATTATACTTTTGCCTGAAGAAATACAAATCTCAGAAGGATTTTTCTTCATGACAGGATTCTCCATGGGTTCTGCAGTAGCTATAATGGTCTGCAGCAATATTTTGACAGTTCATAACCAGCATGACATTTGATATATTTGCACTTCCTTTGACTATTGAAGAATAATCAAGCAGATAAAATGTAAAATTTATATTATCTGTTACTAAGAAATAGATAATTTTCTAATTTATCATGGTATGTTCCAGTGCATTCCCTCACTATTTTAACAGTTTACGTGATGAATGAAATTGTTAAATAGGTGGATGACTTACGCTTTCCTTCTTTAGCTGCAATGGTGCTAAAATCAGCAAAATACTCAGTGGAAAACCTCACTAGAGGGCTGGATGAAGGCAGCTGCCCCCATTTCTCCCTTCTACTAACAGTCCCTTAGAACTCTGACCTTATATGTCAGAAAACACAGAGAGGGAGGTAGATTTCTAACAGTGCTGGGGGGATGAGGAACATACCCATGGCAGTCAGAAGGCTTACTGGTATTGACAGCTCCAGCGTGGGACAAAGTTATCCTGTCTTTCTGCTGGCCAATAGGTTTAGCTTGCATAAAGGATCTTCCTAGAAGTCCTGAAGATTTTCACTGAATTAGCTTTGTTGTCTCCCTCAGTGCGCATTCTCTAACTTTCCCAAATTTGTCTGGGGCTATGCTGCTGTAAGTTTATTTTGCTATTTCATTATGGGTATGTACATGATGTAGGGGTGGATTTGGTGGGGAATGGGGGTCATGTCCCTGATAACACTGTTTAGGAGGACAGAAAATGTTCTCAGTGCCACAAGATGCTACCAAGGCTACACAAATAGGTGATCCACCCCTCTGTTTAGCTCAGGTTTGTGGCTGTCCCTTCAGTAATAACAAGAAATGGAACAGAGGAAGGATTTCTCTCCTTCCCTGTATTTCCACCTGCATTTCTTAATTTCTATGGCATTTAAAACAGCAAAAAGAAAAAAAGGAAAAAAAGAAAAACTGTGTCAAGCTGAATGAAAAGAGCAGAAAAGTCTAAGTGTAATACAAGAGTTCTTTTAAATCTCCCATTAATGATAGACTTCAATAATAATATTGAAATGTATGATGGGATTTATTTTCTAAGAACATATGTAATTTTTAGTATTATATGTAACAGCAGTTTGATCATAGATTTCAAAAGGATTTATACAGATATTTACCTTGTATCTTAGTTGGTCTTTTTAATGGTAGCATAATGACTTATACTGTGTAGTTTATACATATTGCATAGCAAACACAAGTCAGGAGACCTGAACTCTCCTTTAGACTCTTCTAGTGAACAGTTTTACATATTTAGGGTAACCTTTAGACTTCACTGTCCACCCTGTGGAGATAATGATTACACAGGGACATTTAATAAAGTGACCAGAGCATTTTTACTTCTGCTTTCAAAGCCCAGGAACCACTGCACATTTTTATAACGAAAACAAAACTGTTAATTCCAAATATGCATTTTATCTCATTTAATAAACAAACTGATTGAAACTCATGCTCATGAACCTACCATAATGGACCTTTAATTATATATA